>JAFMOC010000162.1:260000-780000 GCA_019802505.1 Corydoras sp. C115
AACGAGTCAACGTTGCCGCTGGAAGGCCCAGAAAACACCAGCTTCACTTCTGCTCTCCTACAAATCAAGACATTCCAGCTTCAGTTTTTAAGACGTTTAGATTTAGGACGAATCAAATCCACTGACACACTAACGGAGAATAATGTTCTTTATGTATGAAGCTCATGAGAAATGCAATATTAATTCAAATTCATCAGTTTAATTTAATTAAAATTATATAAACAAGCATGTATGCATTTAAATAGTTCAGAGCTGTATTATATGAAATGGGACTGACTTGGAGAGCTGCTCTAAAGCCTGGCACTGGACGCTGATCAAGTGTGTGTGGAGGGTGAGGGCGTCACGATCCTCTGCACAGCGCAGCCTGTAGGAGTTCAGCATCAGCTCCTTGAGTCTGTTCTCCTCATACAGCGCACACTGCCTGTTCACACTCTCCTCTACAAAGACAGAGAAAAATAAGGATATGATATGCAGTACCAATCAATACTCTCATCAATGATTTTACAAACTCGTCTTTCTCAAGTAAACACCAACGAAAAATGCTTCACGATGACAACCAACAACTTACCTTTGGTAGGGATGCAAAATATCAAACATAATAGCATTTTATTGTTGTTTTCCTTCTGATAAATATTACATTCATTCATTATCTCCCGCTTTATCCAATATTAGGGTCACGGGGGGGGGGGGCAGCTGGGCAGATAGACCCAGGACAGGGCGCCAATCCATCGCTGGGCACACACTCACTCACACAGACACACTCTATATGGGGCAATTTTTTGAGAATTCAATTGACTTGATCCATGTTTTTGGACTGTGGGAGGAAACCGGAGAACCCGGAGGAAACCCACGCGGACACGGGGAGAACATGGAAACTCCACCCAGATGGGGATTCGAACCGGGAATCCCTAGCGCTGAGAGGAGAACGTGCTGACCACTAAGCCACCGTGCCACCCATAAATATTACAATATTACAAATTTTACATTTTCATGAACTTTCAAAGACGTAATCCTCCTGGAATAATTGTTGTGACTTTCTCTAAAGTGCATCTGCTCACAAAGTGAAAATAATGATTTTAAAAGCCTTAAAATTGGGATATGCATCTCTGTACTTCACATTTAAACATCACACATGCCATCACACAACAAGCAATGTGACTATTATGCATGTATAAGTTATAATGTCATTATAAACTAAATATTCTCAGCTGTGTTAATACAAAGTGTGAAGAAGAAAAAAAAAAAAAATACCTCCAATCAGCCAGAATCAACACAGGACAACCGAATCTCAAAGAAAAGTTCAGGACAATAGAAAACAACAAGGGAATCAGAGCGATAAGTAGAGTGGAACACGGCAAAAAAAATGACTTTGCATTACAGATGCATTATGTAAAAATAAACAAAAGACTGAGCTGAGTTTTAGTCAAAGTCTACTGATCCTGAATTTCTGTATAAAATCTAAACCTTGATTGCAAGTTGATGCATTGGATTTCTGTAAAGCTGCTTTGTCACAATTCCACACCATAGAAAAGAAAGTCATATTAATTAAACTAAGCATCAAATATTAAATGTACCTCTGTTACTGAGCTGCTCCTCAGCTGTACTGATTTTTTGATCCAAGTTGCTTACTTCATTCTGTAGCTCTGTGATTTCTCTTTGCAGCCGCTGACGCTGAACATCTTTATTCTGCCCCTCAACCTGCTTCAGCTACACACACAGACACACGCACAAAATATTATCAGAAACAGCACAAGAACACTAAATTTTATTGTCGCTGCAGAAACTCCGAGTGGCACAAAGAGAGGATGATACAGGTTGATTTGCATAATGATTTATTCTGCAGAAAGTCACAAAAAAGAGTAAATGTTTAGGCTGTAAGCAGAACAAAATTTAATAATATACAACATTTTAACAATAACCAAAAGCTTGTGTTTAATATACCAAATCTCATGTCATTAATACGGTCATGTTTATTAAAATAAACCACATTTAAAATCAACTTCACTGGGTATCTTGGATAAATTAAGCATCGTACCTCTTTATCCTGTAGAATTTTGTACCTAAAAATCATCAGTCAAGGAAATTCTGTATACATTCATTGCATGAGAATTACTATATACAGACATAAACACTTTGTTTATTAAAAAAATAATAATAATATATATTTTTTTTTACATATGTATAAGACAAAGTTGTTTTTTTTTTTTTTTTTTTTTTTTGGGGGGGGGGGGGGGGGGGGGGGAGATGACACTCATAGGTTCTTAGTCTGCAACCTGTTAAGATTCTAAAGTGATGGTTTCCAGGAATCAACAGTACTGAGGATCCATCAGTTCTCAAACTTTTAAGCCTGAACTCATTTCAAATTACAATTGATAAAAATGCTTCGAGACAACACACTATTGTAAAAAGTGATGTATAAATAACCGTAAAACTTTTGTTGGCTTTGAAACTGGACTTGTGATTAACTGTGTATAACTGCAGGAAGGGGCGGCACGGTGGCTTAGTGGTTTAGCATGTTCTCCTCTCAGCGCTAGGGATTCCCGGTTCGAATCCCCATCTGGGTGGAGTTTCCACGTTCTCCCCGTGTCCACGTGGGTTTCCTCCGGGTTCTCCGGTTTCCTCCCACAGTCCAAAAACATGGATCAAGTCAAGTGAGTTCTCCAAATTGCCCCATATAGAGTGTGTCTGTGTGAGTGAGTGTGTGCCCAGCGATGGATTGGCGCCCTGTCCTGGGTCTATCTGCCCAGCGCCCGAAACGTTCTCCCCTGGATGGGCATGGGGAACCCCCCCCCCCATGAGCCCAATAGAGGATGAAGCGGGAGGTAATAAATGAATGAATGAATAAATAAATAACCGTAAAATTTTTGTTGGCTTAGAAACTGGACTTGTGTGATTAACTGTGTGTAACTGCAGGAAGGATACCACTGTAGATTTCCGCGCATGACTCGCACATTCCTGCAGAAAAACACACAAAAAACATCGCAACTTCACAAAAATGAACGTGGAGGGTAATTAAAAACAAATGTTATTAGTGACTTTAGTTAAAAACCAACCTCTCGTGGTGAATATGCTGTATGACATATTTCCAAATTGAAGCCCCGGACCCAACGCACAGCCTGACCAATAACAAAATATGACTTATTAGATTTGCAAAAAACTATTTTAATGACATAGTATCATTTAGGGCGGCACGGTGGCTCAGTGGTTTAGCATGTTCTCCTCTCAGCGCTAGGGATTCCCGGTTCGAATCCCCATCTGGGTGGAGTTTCCATGTTCTCCCCGGGTTTCCTCCGGGTTCTCCGGTTTCCTCCCGAGTTTACTCCGGATGTGTGTCTTTGGGTGTTCCCCTGCCTTTCAGTTAATGAATACTGTGTCTGGCACCAGTGACACCCCCCCACCTGGGGGGTGTCCCTGGGGGGGGGGGGGGGGGGGGGGCAGTTGTTCCTGTTATACCCCGGGCTGCCTGCTGTTTAAACTGTTGGGAAGTGTGTGAGGGATTTTTGGTCCTCAGTTCCATTTCATCTCACGGACTCGGGTCTAAAGACGCGGGCGGGTCAATTTAGTGGGAAGGAATTGAGCCCAGCGGCACGGTGGCTTAGTGGTTTAGCATGTTCTCCTCTCAGCGCTAGGGATTCCCAGTTCGAATCCCCATCTGGGTGGAGTTTCCATGTTCTCCCCGTGTCCGCGTGGGTTTCCTCCGGGTTCTCCGGTTTCCTCCCACAGTCCAAAAACATGGATCAAGTCAATTGAGTTCTCCAAATTGCCCCATAGAGAGTGTGTCTGTGTGAGTGAGTGTGTGCCCAGCCATGGATTGGCGCCCTGTCCTGGGTCTATCTGCCCAGCGCCCGAGACGTTCTCCCCTGGATGGGCATGGGGAACCCCCCCACGACCCTAATAGAGGATAAAGCGGGAGATAATGAATGAATGAATGAATGAATGAATGAATGAATGAGTATAATTTAGAAAGTTGACTTTGTTCCCTCTGCACGCTCACGTTTTGATGTAACCGTCAGGGGGAAGTTTCTGTGGCGGCAGCTCCAGCTCTTCAGTCGCCCAACGCTTCACCTCCTGAAGCAGGCTGCCCATCGTCCACTCAGTCAGACTTTCACCAGCGTTTCATCAAAAACAAGAAAACAACGAAGACATTCCGTCTTTAATCCAAACAAACAGAAAAAACCCCAACAACGAGGCAACACCGCTTTTCCGCCACTTTCGTATTGGCACAACTCCCGCCCCCTTGTGCTGATAGGCCAGCAACACAATACCAAACAGGCAAGGCTCATCAGACAGATTTATTAGCCAATCATCGCGTAGTTTGGCATTTGCGATCCAATCAAAAAGAAACTGCGAGAAACGGGTGGAAGAAATAACCGTGCGTAAAACTAAACAAGCGTCGCATTTTAAAATAAAAAATAATCGTCGATATATCGTCGAGTTTATGTTTATAACATGCTTACGTTCGACTGGAATACACAATATTATATTCCTCGATGTGTTTGTGCCTGGTTTTGATTTTACATGTTTTCCCGGGTTTTACCGTCTTAACACAATAAACGCGCACGAAAAAACGATTGAAACGTCAACTTCATTCGCAAAATGAAGTTTGTTTTAACTTTAAAATTAAGTTAATTGTGTGTAAAAGCTAATGGACAATGAAACGGTGTTTCGTATTATCGTTCGTTGCACGATGATATTTTATAATCGATATTTAAAGGTGCGCAAATATTTTGTGATTTACTGTTAACATACTGGCAGCATTCAGCGCTCCCTCTACAGGCGTGTTTACGACACTGCAGTGAATAATTTAATCAGATATTTAGGTTCTATTGAAAAAAAAATTGTATATAAAAAAATAAATACGGCGCAAAATGATTGTTTTGTCCTTTGTTTGATTAACAGAATTAAATAAAAAGCTCTGACTTTGTAACACATAAAAAAAATTAACAATAGTCATTAGGGAATAATTACCACAGACACATTGTGTATAATGACATTTTTAATACAGTAGTGTTCTTGTGGAAGCCAGCATGATCTCATTAGGATTAATTAAATATATTGTTTTTCATCAGCACATGGATACTTGCAAAGATATACACAGACACACACATACAGACTCTCTCTCTCTCTTTCTCTCTGTATTAAATACACTCAAATTCATCAAAAACTAGCAATTAACATCAGTCGTCTCAAGCAAGCGTCGCTTTTGGTCTGAGAAATTGTGAATGCTGCACAGGGTCATCATACATCAGACAAACAAACAATCTGATAGGACAATAGGCACAAGACCGGACAGTGCAGGTCAGCTCGGGCACTCTGTGAACCACTGTGAGGACAGGACTGGTATTTAAAAATGTAGACGACTGAAACAGACTAGCACTAAGTGGCGGCGACAGTAGCTCAGTGGTTCCGCATCTACTTCTGCTCCCGTCTCCAGACGATGACCATGCCTGTAGCGTCGGAGGAGGCCAGCAGGCTCTCGTCGCAGTTGAAGCTGACATCCAGCACCGGGCCGCTGTGTCCCTGCAGCTTGTTTACGATGGCTTTTGTGTTGCGCTCCACGTCGAAGAAGTAAACACAGGCGTCTTCACTGCCGGTCACTGCGTCGAGAAGAGAGGCAGCAAGTTCACAGTTTAGAGTCATTTAAAAAATTTCAGCAATCTGGCTTCACAGAAAGAAGGTCAGGTGTTGGATTTCCAGGTTGGATCAACAGTGTACTTTAGAGGTGGATTTTGCATGTTCTCCTCAGGTCTGTTTGGGTTTGTTTTGAGAAGCTTAGTGCGGATGAGGCGGATGTAACATACACTTACCAACACAGGCCCCCTGTCTGAAGGACATGAGAGGACAGAAGATGCTGTGAAGCAGCTGAGATTCATGCTGGATGGGGAAACTCCGCTTCAGCTGCAGGGTGCCTTCATTATCCACCACTCTGAAAAACAACGTCCACATTTATTAATCATCCTCTAAAATAATGTGTGTTTAATTGCACTAAATAAACTGATGTGTGTAAGAGAGAGAGAGAAAGAAAGAGAGAACCTGTAAAGCAGCAGTTTGTTGACACAGGCATTGATTAGAAGAGACGGGTCTCTAGCCTCTCTGCTAATCCAGGAGCGAGCTGAGATGCTAGAGATGGGACTTCCATCACTCACCACCAGTCTTTTAGCTTTAGTGAGTTTACCTGCAAAATAAAATAATAAATCTCAACTTCGGCCGAATAACAAACTCCGGAGAGCTGAACATTCACATTGCACATAATGAACATAATTCCTGGTGATTACAGATGATTTAAATCGGTTCACTACGGGGATTAATGAAGTATTCGGATTCTGATTATTTAAAACAACCAGATTATACTCCATGTAACTCAAACTGGATGTTAGACATGACTCTGTAAGAAAAGAGGACGTTGCAAACCCTTAGAGATACAACATGCCCTCAGCCTGAGAACTATCCATCCAGATCTCCAATATAAAATCCTGTCATGTCATTGGTTGTATTATGGATCTAATCTGAGAAACTTAAAAAAAAATGTCCAGGAGGAGTTTCCAGCTTCTGTAGATGAAATATCAACTGTCAGGAACGAAATGGGTTGAAAATCAGGTTCTCAGTCACAAGTTATTACAGACGTCTACAGGGACTTCAGCACACGCGCGCGCACACACACGCGCACACACACACACACACACACACACACACACACACACACACACACACACACACACACACACACACACACACACACACACACACACACACACACACACACACACTGTACAGCATCTTATTTCTTTAGGATCCCAAGAAAATAATACAGACAAGACTGAAATCATGTGGAAATCATTGGGAAATGTACTGCTATAGAGGTCCTCCAAAATATTGTAGAAAGCCTTTCCAGAAGAGTGAAATCTAGAGAAGCAACTTTAAATGGGATGTGATATGGACTCTTTTGCACGTCTCTATAATTTTATAGGGAATTGTAACTTGAATACTTCACTGCAGATGGTTTTATACATCTTATACAATTAAGAACTTTCATAAATAGTATATTTCTTTTAAAAGTCTTATTGCATCATCAGGTGTAAATGCAGTTTTGAGATTTTTTTAAAACAGTTGTCAACAAATAGGCTCCGAAACAATCCAATATTTCTCTAATACTAAACAAACCTTTATCAAACATTTATGCGAGATCTTCTCAATAGCTACCTGTTGCCATGTCAAACAGAAAGGAGAAGATGCTCCCCCGGTCATCTCCAGCCCACAGGATCCGTCCCGGGGCATCGAAGGACAAGGACAGCACACGTCCGGTCAGCTTACTGGAGCCTCCCTTGACTTTCTTACCAGTGGAGATGTTCACTACTTGCAGGAGGTGTTTACTGTTTCCGACCTGCACAGACAACACGGTGATCAGTATAATACTTAAACATATTATTAAAATCCACTAAAGTATGAATAGAACGCAACAAGTTATTTACTGTTGAGAAACAGTTTAATTTAAATGGCCCATAAATCACTGTCATACACTGAACAAACATTAAAGCCACTGTATATAACAATTTCATATTAAATCCACCATATAAATTTAGGAAACCAGAGTCTGATATAACCTCTTATGCACCTAACTTTGTTTAGAGATTTATCCTTATATGTTAAGCATCACTTTGCTCCAGACTGACACAGATGCCTCTTTTAAATTATATGAAAGACCTAAATTTAGCTTCTCCACCAGCCCCTGAGCCCCTCCAGCACTCACCACCGTGAGGTTGTTGTTCATGGGTTGGAAAGTGCAGCACAGAAGCTCGCTGGTTTCTGGGTCAGTGACCTCGCGGATGCAGCGGCCGTTCTCCGTGTTCCAGATTCGCAGTGTGCCGTCCAGCGATGTGGATACAATGATGTCGTTGCTGAGCGACCAGGCGAAATCAGTCACGGGACCTGCGTGTCCTCTCAGTGTCACTTTGACAGCCGGCGGGGGCGGGGACAAAGTCATGATGGACAAGGTCCCGTCCAAAGAGCAGCAAGCAAGCAGGTGCTTATCGTCATTAGCAAACTGCAGCCGTGGAACTGAGGCGAGAAAATGTGTCACGTCTCAAAGGAGGAGAGCGAACATGCAAACGATCTCAGATGTAGCGCCGCACTCACCCGCAGAGTCGACGTGTTGGTCAAAAATGTGATGCATTCCAGCAAAGGCATAGTTCTCACTCAGCGTAGTGTCTCCGGCCATGGCACGACTTGCCTCCGCCACGGATGTGGGCACCACGGCGCCCGGGGGCCTGGCAAACCAAAAGAACTTATTATCAATTCATATTCATAGTGTTGCTACCTGAAACTAATTAACCTCTAATTCACTGTGATTTAGTTTAATACATTTAGCTACGGTACCTCTCCTCATACACCGCTCGGTTCATCTGGGCCTGGAGCTGGTAGGAACCACGGCTTACTGAGCGACGATGACCTCGAGCACCCTGAGCCCGGGGATCCTCCTCAAAATCCTAACATAGAGAAAACAGAGAGGAAGAAAGGCCGCAATGAAAAGACAAAGAGGTCGAGGAGGAGAAAGAAAGGAACAGATGGACATGGACAGCACAGAGAGGGAGATACTGGGGTGGCGCTGATGGGGAAGACAGTACCGTCAGAAAGAGATGAGCTTAGGAGGCTTCAGGAAAGCTGGTTTAAATACATCTATGTAATGTCTAAAAATAATACGTTTTCTGAAGAGGAAGGCAGAAATCCATCATAACGTAAAATGTTTGGCACATGCCAAATCTCAACCAAAACAAATTCCTAATAATTATTACCCTTGCTTAACATATTAACAGAACTGAGCCAACACTAGAACACAGTTTATTACACCATATGCAGCTAGGGTTCATAAAACACTGGGAAAACATTTGTCTCGAAAATAAACACTACTTTTTTTTGTAACAGGTATTTAACGTTGTCTCAGCGCGCCTGTCTCACTGCCTCACAGTAAGCGTCCACTGAGGAGTCTAACCTCCATGCGGTCCAGTGTGGTGCGGGAACTGCGAACGCTGCTGGCTCTGAAGCTGCTTTGCTCGGACAGTGGGCCATAGCGCAGGGCAAGCAGCTGGCTGCGCAGACGCAGGTACTGTCTGCGCAGCACTGGTTCAAAGCCACACTTAGCGTTCTCACGGAGCAGCTGACTGCGCCGGCGGATGTACTGCGTGCGGAACTGGGGGTACGTGGGCGTACGGTAAGCATTGTACCTGGAGCAGAGGGCGTGGGAGAGAAAACGAGAGAGAAAGAAGGAAAGATGATTAGAGGAATGGGATAAACAGAAAGAGAGAAAAATGAAAAATGTGAGCCAAACCTTGAAATAAAACTTCATCCGAGTACATCAGTTAGAAAACGTATAGAACAAAATTTAGAAACAACCGTGTCCTCTATAGAACACACTGAAATTATAAGGTTTATCTTAAATTTGTGAAGTGCAATGTTTAATTTTTAATTTACTATCTGTGTTCTGCGAGGTTTCGTTTTATTCGGTCCGTTTCTGCAAAATCATGCCTTTTAAATAAATACTTTTGCTCTAATCTATTCATTTTCTTTGGCTATTTAAACTAGAATTACTGTTGCATATTTGTACGCCCCTTCATACAGTTATTTCCCCAAGGCCTTTATGAGACAGCATCTTTTCATCCCAGAAGGATTCGTGCCAAATTAAATGAAAATCTCTTAATGCATTCTAAGACATCCCATTATGAAAAAAAGAGATGGATGTGAGGTCACAGTAGACTTGGAATCAAAACACTAAGATTAAATCATGTTAAGGTTTCGTACAAGGGAACGTTTCTAGGCAAATTTTAGGAAAAGACATTACTTGACTAGATGTGGGGAACAGTGAGGTAACAACAGCATTAACCTTTGTTTAGTGAAATTAAATCGAGAGTTTATGAGGAATCATGAATCTACTGAGACACGTCACGAACATCTAATCAGTTCATCTTGGAATCCAATTAAACGTTTGTGCACGATAATTTTTTTCATAAACATTGCATAAACAAAAAGAACCGATATACATAATTTGAACAAAAGTATTTAGACACCAGCAGGAGCTTTAATGACATTACATTGCTCCATAAATAGGTTTTCTGTTAGCAACTCTAATAGTGTCTATACTTTTTTTTAGGTTTTTTACAGATCTGTCTGTGGGAACTTTGGCACTCTCATCCAAAATAGCTTTTGTGAGATCAGATACTGACAGTGGATCAGCAGGCCCTGCATGCATTCTGTTCCAAGTTCATCCCAAATGTATGTTACAGAGTTAAAGTCGGGGCTCTGTGGAGGCCGGTCGAGTTTTTTCACTCTAAACTCACCCAACCATGTCGTCATAGAACTTGCTTTGTGCAATGTAATGCTTAAGAAGAAAAATGTGTCTTTCCCAAACTGTTACAACATACAAAGCATACAAGTATCCACAATGCACAACTAAATACTTAAAATAAGAAAGAAGAGAACACCTTAACTCAATGCTATTTTTTTCTACATATATTGCTTAGGAAGGCATGTGAATGCTTATGTATGTAAGTTGTGTGTGTATTAGAGTGGAGTATAAACTCAGCATTAGACTGTGCTTTAGATTCATACAATGACTTGCCGTTTTGGTGCATGGTCCTTTTAATCAACGACTCTTTTCTGTGTGATTGGCTTTTTTGTAAATACTTAATCACGATGCTGTCTGTTCAATTTAATCAGATGGTATACCTCCATTTGGCAAGAAACGTACAATCCTTTCACCTCAAGATTAACTTGCCAATACATTACACAGATAGGTTGGATAGATCAGCCTCCATTTTACCATATAAGGTCAATTAATTGGCAACTTTACAAGAAATATACTATGAGAATTTAGGGTAGAGGTAGAACCTCCATTATATTTTTACTCTGATAAGGCAACAGGAAAATGTTTCCAAAAGACATCTAAACTAAAATATGAATAAACAGTTGTTTAATTGAGAAATTATTGTAAAAATACATGAACAAATGAGCAGTTATTAACAAATAGTTATTAAATTCCATGCTGAGACAAATAGATATTAAATTCCACTAAATTCCAATAGCATTTAAACTTTTAATATGTAAACGCTCCATCAGTGTGTTTAATAAAGAAATAAAAAAAAACAACAATAATATTCTGTCTGTTTAGCTGGGATGTGTTTTTAGCACAAACGTGTTGCTTAAGATCAGACCAGAATGATTATTTAATGTTTTATATTTATCTTACAACTATCCATCCATCCATCCATTATCTTCCGCTTTATCCCATATTAGGGTCGCAGGGGGGGGGGGTTCCCCAGGCCCATCCAGGGGAGAACGTTTCGGGCGCTGGGCAGATACACCCAGGACAGGATGCCAATCTATCGCTGGGCACACACTCACACAGACATACATACACACTCTATATGGGGCAATTTGGAGAACTCAATTGACTTGATCCATGTTTTTGGACTGTGGGAGGAAACCGGAGAACCCGGAGGAAACCCACGCGGACATGAAAACTCCACCCAGATGGGGATTTAAACCGGGAATCCCTAGCGCTGAGAGGCGAACGTGCTAAACCACTTAGCCACCGTGCCGCCCCCATCTTACAACTAAATGCACGATTATCCCCAAATACATAATGACACTAAGACCACCTGTAGGCTTGTGGTTATAAAATCCAGCCTTGTGATCTGAAGGCCCCCGGGTTCAGTTCCCGGTCCCACTAAGTACTACGGGTGAAGTGCACTTGGGCAAAGCACCTAACCCTAAATAAAGGGCTGCCCACCGCTCCAGGCACGTGTGCTCGCTTCACTCAGTGTGTGTATATGTGCACATATACATCTGTGTGTCAGTAACAGTGGGTAACATAGAACACTTTATTATATATGACGTCTGCCCAGCGATGGATCGGCGCCCTGTCCTGGGTCTGTCTGCCCGGCGCCCGAGGCGTTCTCCCCTGGATGGGCATGGGGAACCCCACCGCGACCCTAATAGAGGATAAAAGCGGGAGATAATGAATGAATGAATGAATGAATGAATATATGACGTCACTACTCACCTTGCATCCACTGCCAGTACCTGCTGCCACACTGCAGCCATGCCACACACACCAAGAGGCACCTTTTGGATGAAAAATGAAGACTCATTATGGATAAAGTTTAATACAAATAAAGCCAACAGTCGATCTTAAGGTCGTCTTTATAAATTCGGAGTGTAAGCGGGCAGGGCGGCTGTCACACGTCATCCGCATTAAGCTCGCGTCGCGTCACATAAACAAACTCGCCGATGTTCCTACATTTTGCAGGACAGGAGAAAGACTCATGACGCCCTGCTGCCGATGCTTTTAAATAAAGAAAAGCTCAAGGTCGTCTTTAAATATAATAATAATAAAAAAATAAACAATTTCCAGACGAGACGAGACGAGTCGGGTCGCAGTTAGCATTAGCTCGATGCTAAGGAAACCGACGCTCTCGAGGCAGCCACAGAAGACCAAGCCCGACGACGTAAGCGTGTTTTGACGGCGTGTCAGTGACCGCAGCCGTCAGTGTGCAGCGTCGCCGCGCTGGCGGATCAACCGACTGAATTCCGGCGAGACGCCGAGGAGCAAATTTACCTCCAACTCCTCACCGCGACATTTCCCTCAGCGGCGCGAGACGGATACGATCACGTGACCAGGCGCCAGGCTTCCTTCGCCTGGAATTACACCGGTCACCATGGCAACATTACTACCCCACTACCCCACTGACAAGTATGAAAGGGGCCGCAAGCGGCGTTTAAACACTGTTTTAATGAAAGTGCACGGAAAATAGTGTGCACTACAAGAACAAAATCAATGACCCGAAATAGATTTTTTAAGCGAGTGCATTAAAAATACAAACAAAAATCGTGGGGGGGGGGGGGGGTTCCCCATTCCCATCAATCGAACATTCATTCATTCTCTATTAGGGTCGTGGGGGAACGGGGGGGGGTTTCCTGGGTCTATCTGCTGGGCAGATAGACCCAGGACAGGGCGCCAATCCATCGCTCTATATGGGGCAATTTGGAGAAATCAACTGACATGTTTTTGGACTGTGGGAGGAAACCCGGAGGAAACCCACGCAGACACGGGGAGAACATGGAAACTCCACCCAGAAGGGTTTCCAACCGGGAAGCCCTAGAGCTGAGAGGCGAACGTGCTAACCACTAAGCCACCATTCATTCATTCATTATCTCCCACTTTATCCTCTATTAGGGTCGCGGGGGGGTTCCCCATGCCCATTCGGGGGAGAACATCTCGGGCGCTGGGCAGATAGACCCAGGACAGGGCGCCAATCCATCGCTGGGCACACACTCACTTACTCACACAGACACACTCTATATGGGGCAATCAATTGACATTTTTTGGACTGTGGGAGGACACCGGAGAACCCGGAGGAAACCCACGCAGACACGGGGAGAACATGGAAACTCCACCCAGATGGGGATTCCAACCGGGAATCCCTAGTGCTGAGAGGAGAACATGATACACCACTAAGCCACTGTGCCGCCCAAACGAACGTGATCTGTGTAAATTATAATGCTGTTATATACCATATTATAATGTTTTTGTTAATGAAATACGAAAAGGGGCGGCACGGTGGCTTAGTGGTTTAGCATGTTCTCCTCTCAGCGCTAGGGATTCCCGGTTCGAATCCCCATCTGGGTGGAGTTTCCATGTTCTCCCCATGTCTGCGTGGGTTTCCTCCGGGTTCTCCGGTTTCCTCCCACAGTCCAAAAACATGGATCAAGTCAATTGAATTCTCAAAAATTGCCCCATATAGAGTGTGTCTGTGTGAGTGAGTGTGTGCCCAGCGATGGATTGGCGCCCTGTCCTGGGTCTATCTGCCCAGCGCCCGAGACGTTCTCCCCTGGATGGGTATGGGGAACCCCACCGCGACCCTAATAGAGGATAAAGCGGGAGATGAATGAATGAAATATGAAAAAGGGCGGCACGGTGGCTTAGTGGTTGGCATGTTCTCAGCGCTGGGGATGTTCTCCTGTGTCCACGTGGGTTTCCTCCGGGTTCTTCGGTTTTGTCCCGCAGTCTAAAAACATGGATCAAGTCAATTGAATTCTCCAATTTGCCCCATATAGAGTGTGTGTGTGTGTGTGTGTGTGTGTGTGTGTGAGTGAGTGTGTGCCCAGTGATAGATTGGCGCCCTGTCCTGGTTGTATCTGCTCAGCGCCCGAGACTTTCTCCCCTGGATTGGCAATGGGAACCCCCCGGGACCCTAATAGAGGATAAAGCGGAAGGATGGATGGAAATACGAAAAGAACATACTAAACTCCAGACAAGTAACAAGTCAGACCACATCCTTATTCGTCACCCCAATTAACATATTAGGGATGAACTAGAATAAAAATGACACCCCCCTAAAAGCACCCCCCAAAATGTAACATTTTATAAATGCCCCTGTAAATTTAATGTGTACGTGTCCCAATACGTTTAAATGTATAATGTGTTGATCTCTTATTTATTTGCTCCTCTCACACGATTTAAGAAGAATATATAACTGTGTAAATTTACAACACTAAAACCTGCATTGACCTGTTTAAAGCATACCCACTAAATTAACTGAAGCAAAATAGCTATAAAATCATCATATTAGATATAAAGTATCTACCAAGAATTTAAACTACATACATTTGTGTGTTCATACATGTGAGGCAACCGAAAGTGCTGACTGTGGAAACATCCAGAGGTATCTACAGAATAGATGTGAAGTGGTGGACAGCACAGGCTCAAAGCAAGGTAGCGCTAAGTGCTGGTGCATGTAGAACATAAATAAATAAAAAATACTACAGCGCAACTTAAGCATTTGCGCAAAGGTCTTTAGTTTCTGTGATAGTATTTCACTGAAACAGCTTGCAGTGTCACACAAGAAAATACATGAATCTGTTATTATGACCCCATATTTGAAAAACTCAATAGGAAAACACTTTCTACTGAAGAAAAAACAAGTAGAATTGTGTAAAAAATTTACACTTACAATTTTAATTTACAATTAAAATTGTAAGGATGCTGCTAAATGACAATTTAGAAATATACAATTTTAACAGAGTGCCTTTAACCTCTAAATATTCACAAATATTTTTATTTAATAAACCATTTTCATAAAAAAAAGGCTTCATATATAGCAAATGTTTCAAAAATAAATTAAGTTTATATTTTGCTCAGTTAAAAATGGTATTATGTGAAACATGCGTCATGTACAAAACAATAACAAAGTTTGCCTGCACAAAAGATTAGTAGCCGTGCATGATTTTCCTGAGCTCAGCAGGGGCAGGAGTGCGGTCCATGCTGCATCACAGCTGACGGAGCTCTTTGCTTTTTTCCTGTGCATTTTCCCGAAGGGGCCCTGGGAACCGGCCATTCACCACCAAAAGCAATAAATGAGCGAAGCAGCTTTGACCAGGTTCCGAACCCTCGAAGCAGCAGTGAAACTTTGACCGCAGCCAAAATGCCCGGAAAAGGTATAACTGGATAATGTGAATGGGGATGATTAATTAATGCTTTGTGTCAATTTGTGAGGAATAATTAAGAGAAATTAATTCAGCCTAATTTGTTTTTGTGTGTCATTCACAGGCAACAAGTCAGACAAGAAATCCAACACCAGGGTAAATATGGATAGTTATAAATACACAACATTTATTAAAACAATAGAATTGTTAAGTTAAATGTATTTCAATTTGACATGTTTACTTTGTTTAGTTGTTTAGGACAGCAGATTGTTTATTTTGATCTCATCTGTGACTTTTTTTATCGCATAGCCGCCTAAGAGTCCTAAAGAGCAGCCGAAGAAAGATGATCAGAAAGGAGACGACAACAAAAAGCAAGGAGGTGAGCACTGACAGCAGCAAATCTCTGATTAAAATGTGAATGATATGAGGAGAATATACAGCATACAGACAAAATGATCAGGACAAGATGTTTATTACAAATTTAAATCTTTCACATGTCATTAGTCGAGCTAAATGCCGTTCTTACTTCACTCTTTGTAGGACAGCCGAAGGGAGAGAAGCAGTAACTTCCAGGCCTTTGTGAAACTGGCTCTGGAGACTCTCTTGGGCTCCTGCCATCGAAAAACTAAAGGTCCTCGATGTCGCTGACTTGACATGGCCAGGGTGATTCTCCTTTGCAATTGAGAGCATGAACTTTATTTTACATCACTCACATGTAATCACCTGCTTTTAAAGATCTAAGAGTTTAACACATCACTCACACCCACCATTCAGCTACTAGCTCCTTTGTTGTTTTCTTCCCAAATCTTTTGCCTTTGCTTTTTATTTCAGCTTTGACTGTATGATGCTGTTTCATAATAGTGTATATAAATAAATTTTAGAACTCTACTAAACAATGTCATCCGCTGATTTCCGATGAACAAACGTTAAAACACTCTGCACAACTGACCCTTAAAATTTACTTTAACTTTTGCCCCCAGACACAGCTGCCAAAGAAAAATACACAAAAGTGTCACAAAAGTTCAGGATTTAAGGACAGACTGTGCAGTGTATGTAATGTATTCCTAGATACATGAACAAATTCCAGTGACATTTACTTAGTATAGCAATGACATTCTGGATGTCCTTTGTGTGAGTGAGTGAGTGAGTGAGTGAGTGAGAGTGAGCGAGTGAGAGAGAGAACGTGAGAGAGAGAGTGAGAGAGGTTGCTCCAGGTTTCTCTGAAGCTTTGATGTGCAGTGCTCACAGAAAGTCACTTTTTCGTTGTACAGACTGAGAGGAAAACCCCTTCAGAATATCAATGTTTAGCTTCATTATCACATCTCTATCTTTTAAATGATCTCTAAAAAATTTTTTTTTACAAAAAATAAAAAAATTAAGAAGGACATGCAAACAAAACACAAGTAAACGTTCCTCTGATTTAATGCTTTATATGTTTTACTTTAATTCAGCCATGAATTCGGTGATATGCGATATATGTCTCTTATTTGGAAAATTGTTTCTCCTATAGTGAAAAATTTTTCGGGGCTCGGTGGCTTTTGTGGAATGTACTAATTTACATATTAAGATGAGCGATGCCTGATTTCCTTTGGAAATTTGGGTCAGTACTTCAAAAATATTCTTCTTATCCTCAAGCTATAATTCCGCAAGGTGTATATTGCACTTAAGTGTTACATTTAGTTTGGGGAGGGTGGGTGGAAGTGGGGGATCAGTTGGGTGGCATTAACTCATCTTCAGCTGTTTCTGATTTGGAAACACTTTGTACATAACATCATTTTGGAGACTTTTTTATTCAAAGCAACTTATAATGATCAGTATCACAGCTAGGGTCAGAGTACAGCGTCAGCCATGATACAGCACTAAAGCAATGAAGTACAAGGGCCTGACTCAAAGGCAATGAGGTGGACTCAAGGGTTGAACTCTCAAACTTTAGATAGGTTCGAAACTAACTAAATTATCACATCTAGGGGTGTCTTCAACTAAGGATTTTCATAGTCGAATCTGATTCGTCAGATTTTCCCTATAGTCGACTGATAGTGGAATCAGTTAAAATTTCACCACAAGATGGCGCTATAAGCGTGGTTTTTAAAAAAGATTTTTTAAAATATTTTACTTGCTTTATTAATGTGTAGCCTATTCTTAAAGCGCACACATCATTTAAAAAAATATTAACAGAAATTAGGATGAATTTATTTGACAAAAGGCTATATATATATAACGAAAACAAAGACATTTCATGTAAAAACTAATGCTTAGCAGCAGCCATGGGCGCCCCCATGTGGTCAAAATGGTACATTCGACTATGAGGTTCATAGTCGACTACGGTTCTCCGAATCGAATCGTCGAATCAGCGAATATTGCAGCTCACCCCTAATCACATCCAATATTTGTTAATATGTTTTTTTTTTTGCTTTTAATTACCCGCACAGGACATTTTTAAATAGTTAATAATTCTCAGCACGGTATTTACACTGATGTGGTGGTGCTGTGCTAGTGTGTGTTATGTGTGGGTGATATGTGTGGCTCAGACACAGCAGTTCTGAGTTCTGTCACTGCTGGACTAAAAATAGTCCACCAGCTAAGTAGACGTTTCGTACAAAGTGCACAGTGATTGGACCTGTGTTTAAGAACTGCTGTGTCTGATCTAATTATACTAGTGCAAACAACCAGTAACATACCACCAACACGTCAGTGTCACTGCAGTGCTAAGAATTATATATAGGTATATGTGTGTGTGTGTATTTGTGTGTGTGTGTGGACCATGTCACCTTCGTCCACAACACTTATGTGCCTGTGAGGCAAGGACTCTCACATTCTGCATTTTAAGGCAGCGCGCATAAATATTTAACCAGACATAATAAATATTTCCTGACTCTAGTGACAGCTGTGCTAGTTCATCATGCTCTGTGGGTATTTGTGTCAAAGCGCTACCAAAGGTTGTAAAGAAACAAGAAGCATGACAAATTTCTGCGCACCTTTCTGTAAATTAACAATGTACAGCATTCAATATGCAGCCGATTCAAATACTAAATCATATCAAACAAAGTTCATAAAGCAAGTACCACTCCTGATAAAACATAAACCTGTATCAGTAATCTTAAAATAAAATAAAAATGAATAGAGTATAAAAAAAAAACATGAATGACAATCTTTAAGTACTATGTTGCTTAAATTGTGTGTAATGTCAGGTGAGGGCAGCGATTTAAACATAGTACATCTATTTTAGAACAAGAAGCCTGGTGCAAAAACTACAGACTTTAATTAGTGTGTTCACCTCACCTTCTAATTTAAATAAAAATGTTAAGCAGCTTGGAAAGCCAAATTTAGAAAACACACTGAAATAATTTGACACCTTCTTAATTACACATGCAGGTGATGTCATGAAACCCCATTCTTAGTTCTCATCTCTTTGCAGCTACAAGAGCTTCCCATCTGAGACGGCTTTCTGTGAGATTTTGGAATATGTCTGTGGAAATTTCTGCCTGTCCATTCAAAAGGCATATTTGTGACGTCACTGAGACTCTGACATTGGACAAGGGGGACAAGACAAAACTGCAAGCGAGAGAAAAAAAGCTGAATGGTGCGTTAAAGGTCAATTCAAGCTCAGATTTGTGTGGCAAGAACTTTTCGGCTGGTCCATTCAGACGTTTGATTAATTATAAATGACATCAACTCGGACAACTGGTCAGAAAATCTTTTTTTGCACAGAGCTGTATGGCGTCCTCGACTTTCTTTATCATCCCAATTTATCATCCTCATTTTTTTATTTTTTTTACCTTTAATTTAAAAGAAATCATCAATAACATAAAATGTATGGACTATATGGCGGCACGGTGGCTTAGTGGTTAGCACGTTCGCCTCTCAGCACTAGGGATTCCTGCTTCAAATCCCCATCTGGGTGGAGTTTCCATGTTCTCCCCGTGTCCGCGTGGGTTTCCTCCGGGTTCTCCGGTTTCCTCCCACAGTCCAAAAACATGGATCAAGTCAATTGAATTCTCCAAATTGCCCCATATAGAGTGTGTCTGTGTGAGTGAGTGTGTGCCCAGCGATGGATTGGCGCCCTGTCCTGGGTCTATCTGCCCAGTGCCTGAGATGTTCTCCCCTGGATGGGCATGGGGAACCCCACCGCGACCCTAATAGAGGATAAAGCGGGAGATAATGAATGAATGAATGAATGTATGGACTATGAAATGTATTCTGTGGTTTATGGGTTGGAAAGATTAGAGCCTGGGCAAAAAAAAAAAGAAGCCTGACACACCTGTGTCTGCCATATGGCCATTTTAACCCACATTCGGTGCAGCAGTGCGGCTGCGAGCAGAGACACGCGTCCACGAAGAGAACCGAGATTCAAACAGAGAGATGAAAGGATTCATGAGGACACTGAAAATCCAAACGCGGTTTATTTGATGTTAAAGAGAACGAATGAGTACAGAGGAAGCATCGAGGAGGTGTGTGTGTGTGTGTGTGTGTGCGCGCGCGCGCCTGTGTGTGTGTGTGTGTGTGTGTGTGTGTGTGTGTGTGTGTGTACAGTGCTTGGAGGAGAGACAGCTCGTGCGCGCGCCGAGACGGACATCACGACGCCTGCGTCTCTGCGCGCTCAGAGGACGTAGCGATCCGGCGCTCGGGAGGGATAAGAGGCTCGGTCGACGGGGACAGCGCTCGCGGCGTCGCCTCGTCCGCACGCGCTGGCCACCGGCGGGTTTCGGTGAAGAGCCGTCACGCGCCGTCCACGCGAAGTCCGTCTGAAGTGGGCTTTTTCGGGGGTAACGACGGCACGCGCTCCGCCTTCACCGTCCGTGCTTGTTGATCCGCGCCGGTTAATGAGGGGTGTGGCGCGCGCCCGTCGGATCGCCGGGCGTCTGATGTTCTCACACGTGTGCGGGCGGATCGGATGCTGTGTGAAGGACGCGGCGGCGGCGGCGGCGGCGACGGCGTGACGCCCCGACGCGGAGTTTAAGTCCGACGTCCGACTCGAGATCACGACTTTAAAAGTCTTTGGGTTTAAACAGTAAGCTGCTGCTGGTCTGCTTTTAATTCGGAAAAGTGTAAAAAAACAAAACAAAAAAAAACCTCAGGACTGCGCTCTGTGTGTGGTCCCGACTCTGATGCTTTACATTCGATAACATTAACTAATTCAAGTTTTGAATTAATTTACTAATCTGTTCATATGAGCTTTAGGTTTTATAAGATATGGGTGATATATGTTACAATGCAGGTGTATGTAATTATGAATAAGATTTTTGCCTAATTAAGTTTTTTTGGCTGTTGGATATAGCTTATTAAATTTCTGCACGGGCTTATTGTATTAATTCTTCTTGCCATAGATGCACTTTGTAGTTGTGCAGACTGTAGTCCACTTAATTGAGCTATTAGATTAGTCTGCCTTTTGTTCTGGGTCAGAACCACCACAGAGCAGGTTCTCTTTGGGTGGTGGATGCTTTTTTTTTAGGATTGCTGTGACATTGAGATGGTGGTGGTGTGGTTGTGTGATGTGCTGGTGAGTGGATCACCTCTGTACTCAGAATAATCCACGATTCACATCATTAAGCCATCGGGGTCCTGTGAGCATTCTGTGAAATGAAGAATTAGAAATGAGAAACACAGCAGATTAACTACCATCTTTAATTTTACATCTCTACTATATATATATATATATATATATATATATATATATATATATATATATATATATATATATATATAAGTATAATATATATATATATATATATATATATATATATATATATATATATATATATATATATATAAAAGTATAATAGTGTGCGTTGAGTGAACACAGACTCCAGAACAGGGTAGGAAAGATTAAAGAAAATGTTGAGAAACAACAATGTGCATCAGTAAGTGAAGTTGCTAAATTGAGTAAAGTGCATGAGTTCAGATCTGAACGATCACAACAACAGAATCGAACAGCACCCAGTTGCTAATATAATTTCATTGATATTTCACACGGTTAATTAATGTTTGCAAATGATTCAGTCAGTGAACGATTCCCTACAGCCATTCATTTCATTAAGTTTCCACTGATGAGCTTCATAACGGCAGCAGTGGGAAATTCTAAACTGTCTTCATTAGCGAGCAGGTGGCAGGGAGGGTCTGATTAAATAAGGCTGAGAGCGACAGGTCTCGCTTCATTTTCTCTGATTCAGCTCCGACCGTGTTCGTACTGAAACTGAACTGAAGGGCTCGCTCAGGAATGATGTTGGCATGTTCCCTTCAAATGTAAAAGTTTTGTTGCAGTGTCATTATTATCATCGTGATCATTATGATAAGAATGATACTCTAAATAACACATTAGAGGTCCAAATATTTTTTGAGGATGTTGTGCTCTTTCATAAATGATGCAGCCTAAATATTCGCATCGTCATCCCTCACCGATTCACAGAATGATGGAAGTGATAAGAAAAAAAGGTTTCTTTGGTTTCTGTTTGTGGAGTGGCACAGTCACGCAGGGCTCTACAGCAAGAAGGTCCTGGGTTCGATTCCCAGTTGGTTCAAACCAGGCTCCTTTTTTGCATGGTATGCATGTCCTCCCTGTGCCTAAGTGGGTATATATGGAAAATACTCCAATTTACTCCCACAGACAAGCTGAATGCTGAAGGAAAAAAACGGCGATACTAATTGCCCCATGATCGTTTGTAAATGTTTCTGTCAGTAAGCAGTCAGCGAAGCTGTATCAACATTAAAAAAACCAAACCTCTTTTTATTTTCTCAACTGAATATTGATTAGACCTCATTTTTAATCAAACCGCAGGCAGAGGAGCCGGATTTTTTTTATTAGTTGCTTTTAATATGCAGCTACTGCTACATTTAATTGAACACTATTCTCTTGTCATACAAACAGAAAACCAGAGCTTATTGAGAAAATCCTTTTCAGGAGGTTTGCCACCAAATTACAGCCGTGCAGAGGAAAGAAACAGATAAAGAAAATCTGTTTTGAGAAAGGATTTCTGACTTTGTACTTAAAAAAGAAAGTATACCTATATCTTTAGGGGTACAACACGCTTCGCTGGGGTGATACCCTCTAGGGTGTTTTATGTATTGATTGGGAAATAAATTGTTGTTTTCGGCCCTTAGAAAGTACATAGTTACATTAAAGCACAACAATTAATGTACATTTTACCTCGAGGGACAGAATTAATAATAACATTAAGCATTGCTCTCTGTACTAAATACAAAGTAAATATTTAAATGCTGTACAGCATGTTTTTACTGTTCTCTGAGTTTCAGGTTTTTATTTTCTATTCAGCTCATCATCACTGCTGTAATGACTCTGGAACCAAAATGTATTAAATTTAGTTTTGCTCGAGTCTGAAATATTAAATCAAATGCTATAAATCCTCGCTGTCATCCTCTCCCACTTGTGCACTTGTCTGGAGTTCAGTCCTTCTGGATATTTATGAAGTTAGAACTTGAACATTTGCCAGATCGTAATTAATTTCGATGTCATAAATACAAATTTGCTAAATCCATAAATGGAATGTAATTAAATCACAGCTTTAATCTTCTCGCCTCATTGGCTCTAACTGTTGCATTAACGGGGTGAGTTTGTGTTGGTGATGTTAAGTGCCTCTCATAGTTGAGTGCCGCCATGAATCGATGTATTTTTGAATTGATTTTGCATCGATATTGTAAGCCAGGTCCTCTCACCCTACATCAGTGCCTGACCTTAGTAATGCTCTTTTAGATAAATGGCCTAAAATTCCCACAGACACACCTCAAAGTCTTGTAGATGGGCTTCCCAAAAGACTCATCTTGCAGCTCTTCACTCCTGTTAACAACAAACCGTAGAATATTTTTAGTTTTAAGGGTTATTCCTGATTAAAGTTCACTTTATATTAAACAAGTTGTTTTCTCGTCCCGTTTACTTCCCATAGGAAGCAGCGGAATCCAACAAAACAACGATGTACTCAGATAACTCCAAAGGATGTGTTCGGAGGTCGCAAAACGTCTGTTCTACTGAAGAACTGAAGGAAGAAGTTGGTCAGACGTCGTGCTGCTTCAGAGAGAACACGGTGCGACTTTGAATAAAGAGACATGAGGATGGAACTGAAGTCAGAACCGGGGGATGTGGGATGCGATCATCCTCCTCCACTCCAGGTGTTCGCTCACACATCTACTCTGCATGGAATCGCTCACATTTTCTCCCACGAACGAGTCACGGTCAGGTGCTGCCTGTGGCTCTTCTTCTTCCTCGGCTCCTTGGCGTTCCTGCTGTACGTCTGCATCGACCGCATTCAGTTCTATTTGGAGTATCCGTACGTTACTAAAGTGGATGAGATCGCTACGCCAGTGATGCTGTTCCCTGCAGTGACCATCTGCAACCTCAACGCCTTCCGCTTCAGCAAGGTCACGCGCAACGACCTGTACCATGCAGGAGAACTACTCACCATGCTCAACCCCAGGTGTGCTGCTCTATATTCATTCATTCATTATCTCCCGCTTTATCCTCTATTAAGTTCGCGGTGGGGTTCCCCATGCCCATCCAGGGGAGAACGTCTCGGGCGCTGGGCAGATAGACCCAGGACAGGGCGCCAATCCATCGCTGTGCACACACTCACTCACACAGACACACTCTATATGGGACAATTTTGGGAATTCAATTGACTTGATCCATGTTTTTGGACTGTGGGAGGAAACCGGAGAACCCGGAGGAAACCCACGCAGACACGGGGAGAACATGGAAACTCCACCCAGATGGGGATTCGAACCGGGAATCCCTAGCGCTGAGAGGCGAACGTGCTGACCACTAAGCCACCGTGCCGCCCTGCTCTATACTGCGCTATTCAAATAGAACTTCATTAATGTTCATTCGGATATAAACTCTGTTAGTTTATGTTATAGTCACAGATTTTAAAATTCAGCTTTATATCTCTGTTTAATTCCATTTTGTTTATTATTTTCAAGATGTCCTTATGTTTTGGAATTGAACACCAATAGCTGACATTGGTTTAGGGACTGTATGTCACGATCCTCTTTCTCTTTTCTAATTGTCCTTAGAAGAATTCCCCTTCTTCGTTTAACTTGTTTTGACATTCCGGTGGCTGCAGTGTTTTCACGAGTATGCAAATGAGAACATAAACATTTTTTTCCCCCGTGGCGTCGAGCGAGCCTTACTTGACAAGTGTGATGTGAACTTTGGCTCTCGTGAGACTAAACGGCAGATGCGAGTCTCGCTGTGAGAAAGGTGTGAGGTCAATACTCCAGCCGGAGCGTGGTGGAGTGCAACACCGACTGCATGAAAAGCAGCTAGTCTCAGCATGCCGGCCCGGCGGGGCGTGGGCTTTAGTGCTCTCCTGGCAGAGACAAAGATGCAGCGCCTGTTTAGTTTAGAACGTCCCAGCGCGGTTATTTTTGGGAGCAGTCATCAGAATACAGGTTGGAAAATATGAGGGTTATTAAAGTGTTTGGAGAGTATTAGATTAGATATTGATGACAACAATTTTATATTATATATAATATATTATGGCGGATTCCCGGTTCGAATCCCCATCTGGGTGGAGTTTCCATGTTCTCCCCGTGTCTGCGTGGGTTTCCTCCGGCTTCTCTGGTTTCCTCCCACAGTCCAAAAACATGGATCAAGTCAATTGAATTCTCAAAATTGCCCCATATAGAGTGTGTGTGTGTGAGTGAGTGTGTGCCCAGAGATGGATTGGCGCCTTGTCCTGGGTCTATCTGCCCAGCGCCCGAGATGTTCTCCCTTGGATGGGCATGGGGAACCCCACCGCGACTCTAATAGAGGATAAAGCGGGAGATAATGAATGAATGAATAATATATTATATAGTGTAGTGTTGTATCAGGGTGCTGAATGTAAAATATGTAACATATATCCATTCATCAACGCAATACTCTGTTAAAGACCTAACCAGGGCTTTTTTAGAGCTTTAGTACAGGTTTATTTCAGGTCTATTTCAGGTTTTGTCTCAGTCGAATGACTTTTGGGGTGAAAGCTTGCATTCAGTTGTATTCAGTGATGAAAATTCTAAACCTGTGATGCTTGTTTGTAAAAAATATTGACTGGTTATTCTATTTGGAAAACAATCACAGCAGGTTCACCAGCGAGCTGTAATGATTTGTCTCTCTTACTTTTTCCCTCACTCTCTTTCTCAGCATGACTTTACCAAACAGTATATTTAATTCTCTGCTTCTTCCATTTAAGATATGAGATCCGGGATGTTCACCTGGTGGAGGAGAGTGTGCTGGAGGCGCTGAAGGTTAAAGCTGATTTTCAGAACTTTAAACCTCGTCCCTTTAACATGCTGGAGTTTTATAACCGAACGGGACACGACCTCAAAGACATGCTTCTCTCGTGCCACTTCAGGGGCAAACCATGCCGGCCCGAAGACTTCAAAGTGGTGAGTGTGTCCCTTTATATACACCAAACACACACCAAAAGAGGTTTTAAGGACTGGTAACATGTTCCAAAACGACTTATTACGGTCCAAATTCTGCCATTTGATGTTTTAAATGAGGTGCCGACAGCTGCAGTGTACGACGTACTGCTTATCAACATGTGATCATCTTTTATGCTTCGTTTTTATTATTTTTTTAGTTGTCGTTCTTTTCATTTTGTGCTTTTCGTTACCATTGGAATGACAGATTGAAGTCATGAGCAGTATTGTTTCTGCAGCCTTGGCTTGTCACGCATCGCTGAATCAGTGCGAAGTGCATTTTCTTTAAAATTGCTGTTTGTTTCTTTTATGTTGTATTTATGTTGTGTTTATGGGTTCAGTGCCATCAGTGTCGGTGGTGAGTAACGGGGTAATAGGACATGACAGAACATTATTTAAGTCTCCCACGCGGTGGGACTTGCACTAAAGTGTTTTCAGTTTTTGCTGGCCGGGCTTGTCAGTATCATTTTGTGGAATTAAGACTAGACTGCTTCTTCAACCGGGTACCTTGAGCACTTTGGATTTATATTCCAGCTGCAGAGATCAGTCCCTCCAGTATGCTCAAGGGGTGTGCACTGAACTGCAATGTTGTCTAAGGTGGCAGAGTTAAAGAGGTTCAGTGAATAGGGTTGCCACCTTACAAGACCTTCCTGAGATGCACAGCATCAGTTCCCCAGTTCTGCATGTAATGGGATGCCCAGAGGACATTCTCCAGAAGTAATAAACAGTTAGAAGACAGAATGCCCCTCAGTCGTTTCAGTGATAAGCTTATATTTTGCTTTTCGAGTCATGTTAATATTACTGAATATTTAATATTGCTCTGAAATGACTTCGATGGCTACGGAGGACATTATGTGTATTTCATTTTTGGTTGGAAGCAAGGCCGGGCTGATTATCAGCTTCCCAAGCTGCTATAAAACAAATAACCCTGTCCAGTTTCAATTTAACGGGAGAACCAAGCTAAGCAGGAGTTCCAGGCTGATGAGCCCCATGCGAGTCGGTAGCTGCGGGTCGCCCTGTGTTGTAAAACTTGGCTGATGGAATCTTATTATAATATTTTTTATTCTATTTCTGGGTTTTTATTGTAAATCAAGATATTATTAAGTGATGTCTGGTTTGGGATTAAGCGTAAACCAACAAAAGTTCTTTAATGATCTCTATGGTTTATTGCATTTTAAGATATTCAGGACATCTCACTACGATGTTTACACAAGAACGTGAATAAATCAGGTAACTGCAGAACGCTAATTATATCATTTTAACAGAAACTGATTTCCAGAGCAACCGAGGCTGTGTCCTACTTAAAGCTCACAACACGGCATGCTGATGGTTATTCCTGGATTTCCAACATGGACTCACATTTGCATGTGTACAGGAGGAGTGCTGGAGCTCAGTACGCAATGTGCTTTCACTCTAACTGTCCCTGGTTTCATTTCACCGAATTCTCCAATACATCAGCTTCCAGATGATGGCCGCCTTTATATATCTTCCTTTTTTTTCCCCCCCTCAGGCAACACAGCTTATGAAATAAATCAGTGTTAAATATTAAATTTGGCGCGAGGTGTGCTGGAGGGTGCTGGGAGATTCGGAGCTCGTGCTTGTTTCTTTGTCTGACTCGCTTTGCACACAGAACCACCACAGAACTTTACCTGCGATTCACATCTCTTTTATTCCAAGCTGTTTGTGAACAACTCTCGATGGACTCATTATTACAACTCAAAAGTTCATCGTTGGAAATCCAAAACCGCTTAAATATTAATGAGGCCTGGTTAACAAGTCTATTAATAAAATATGTTTTAAACAGAAAACTGTGTTAAAGTTACTGTAGAGACACAGATTTATTCAGAGCTACAATTTCAGTACAGCTGAAGCGTGGTGGCCTTTGTGTGAGAAGGTCTGGATTTGGTTTCCAGACAGGATGGACAAGGTTTCTTCTGTTTGCATGTTCTCCCCTTTTTTGTGTGGGTTTCCTCTGGATGCCCTAGTTTCCTCCCACAGTTGAAAAACATGACGAGTAAAGTTCCTAGTTGTGGATGTGCATGCGTCCATGTCTGCTCTGTGTTTCAGAGTGTTTCCCTTCATGTGCCCTATAGGTGTTAGGGTAGTCTCTTTATCGTCGACCTGGCAACGTATCACCTGGCAACGTATTTTGTATGTATATGTGGAAAAACACTTTAGGGAAGGCCGTTCTGTCATGACAGTGCACTAGTGCTCACAATACACAGAAGAACTTGACTGGCTCACACTGAGTCCTGACCTCAAACCCCTTCGGAATGAACTAGCCCCTACTCTCATCCAACATCGGTGTCTGACCCCACAAATGCTTCCCTGAATGGCTAGCCCAAAATTCACCGCCACAGCCCAGATTTTTGAGTAAAACCTTGTTTACCTTGACGAATAAAAAGTATTATATCTGCAAAAGGTTCATTTAATATAAGATGTCATTAAAGCTCCTGTAGTTGTGATGTGTGTGTGTCTATGGTTTTATACACACAGTGTTTTATTTCTGTAAATAGTTACAGGTTTTCTCTCAGGTCAGGTCACGCTGAAGAGGAGCGTTGTCGGTGCGTTCATGGCAACACGTACTGAACACTAAAAGCCAGCGTCGTCTCAGTTAAAGTGTTACATTCAGAACAGACGTGCTACAGAAACCCGACTGCGCTGCAAAAACAAACAAAGTCTGGTGCGACTTCTTTCGGCGAACCAGACATGTTTTGATTCGTTCTTAATTCTCATGTCTGGCCGCGCTGCCTAAATAACCTCCCTCTGAAGCTCTTATTGACTCACCAATCAGTTCGGTCTGCAAAAACACGGCTAAGAAAACATGCACTTCTTGATTACAGTCGTACAACTCTGACACGTGAATAACTGACACGTTGAAACCTCACATCTCACTGAAAGTTTGTACGAGTTATCCTTTTTACAAATACATCCATCCATCTATCCATTATCTTAGGGGGGGTTCCCCATGCCCATCCAGGGGAGAACGTTTCGGGCGCTGGGCAGATACACCCAGGACAGGGCGCCATCTATCGCTGGGCACACACTCACTCACACAGACACGTACTGTACACACTCTATATTGGGGAATTTGGAGAACTCAATTGACTTGATCCATGTTTTTGGACTGTGAGAGGAAACCGGAGAACCCAGAGGAAACCCACGTGGACACGGGGAGAACATGGAAACTCCACCCAGATGGGGATTCGAACCGGCATTCCCTATCGCTGAGAGGAGAACATGCTAAACCACTAAACCACCGTGCCGCACTTTACAAATACAGTAACAGTCAAACGATTGGACACGCCCCCTTTTTGATCCATTATTTATTTCCTCCACTTATCATACCGATGGACTTTGTAGTTTTTTAATTACAGACTGTAGTCCATTTGGGTTCTTGTTTTTGTTAGTGCTCTGTTGGTTCTCTGTTCTCTATTAGTCAGGAGCATCACAGAACCGGTATCATTTGGGTGGTGGATTATTGGACAGTGCACACACATATCTACGTTTAATGAGTTGCGTCTATACTTTTTTCCTTGTTGTGGAGGAGCCTGTGTGTGTGTGTGTGTGTGTGTGTGTGTGTGTGTGTGTGTGTGTGTGTGTGCTAATCTGTGGGATATAATTGGGGCTGTTGTTATTTCTCCCACACAGTCTGCAAAGCATCTTGAAAGGTGTCTTAGTGGTTGATACGGTTCCATTATGCATGTAGCTCCTGCTTTTGTGAGATCTGAGGATCAGTACGAAGCAGAAAACTCTTTATCCATCACATGAGGCCTGATGTTTCATTCAGGTGGCTCGGTTTTTAGATTTAATCACATTCGTCCATAAAAAGTTGTTTTTTTTTGCACTATATTTTGCAAACTGCACAAATAAATGCATAATTTGCATTTTCCGTGTGATATACAGATGGACTACGTGTAAAGCGGTGCGGCAGATGGCCATTCAAGAAACTCCATCTGTGCATATTTTACTTTGCAGCACTAAGCAGACACCCTTAACCCGGCCGCATCAAATAATTGAGGACATCATCACTGCCCCAGCAATTGAGGGGTAATGGCCTTCATTAAGGGCTGAACAGTGGCAGCTGCGCATAGACTGGCCTTGAACCCTGAACTCTATGATCAATACTAATATATTATAAAGCCTTTCCTGCATTTTATCGGCTTGTTTATGAACTGACTTCAGGTCAGTGTCACCTGACACGACATATACAGTACAGGTAGAAATAATATATTAAACAGTTTCAAAAGCTTATTTTTCAGCCTTTATGGACAAATCTATTGGAATGTTTGTTCATTCATCTGGAAGAACATTTGTGAGGTCAGACACCGATGTTGGACAGAAGGAGGGCTGCTTCAGAAAGAGCACCTGGTGTTTAACTGTGCCAAATCGAATATGCAGATCTTCCGCACGGTCACGAACCCTAACGACGAACCCTAACAGCCGAAAGGAAGAGGAAAATAATAACGAAGCTAATTTTAAGGTAATATTCAGATCCGGTTTGTTTAAAGATGGCCATCATCTGCAGACAGACGACTGAAAACCAAACTCCAAGTGGCTCTGCAGGTTCAGAAGGTTACTGTCCACCTCTGTACAACAACGTACATCATTTTAAACTAACTGAATCCTGTCTGCATTACACAAAGACAACAGTTCAGATCGCAGCTGAGTCACATTGTTTGTAATTACTGTGTCGTTACGATCGCATCCCATAATGAGTCAGTAATGAAAGCAAATGATCCTGTCGGCCCAAAGCATATTTTATGGCTGATTATGGGAGCGTACCGAGTGCTGGTGGGTTGCTGTGGCATGAGGACACTGCAGTCCAGACTTTTGGACTTCGACTCACATCATCGACTGTTCAGTTTGAGAAACATGTGCTGGCCAAGCATCAGTCAAACGTTTGGACACGCCCACTTTCACTCCATTCTCTATTACCTCCACTTATCAAATAGATGGAGTTTGTAGTTTTATAATTACAGACTGTAGGGGTGAGCTGCAATATTCGCTGATTCGACGATTCGATTCGGAGAACCGTAGTCGACTATGAACCTCATAGTCGAATGTACCATTTTGACCACATGGGGGCGCCCATGGCTGCTGCTAAGCATTAGTTTTTACATGAAATGACTTTGTTTTCGTTATATATATAGCCTTTTGTCAAATAAAATCATCCTAATTTCTAGAAAAAAAAGAAAAACAACAAAAAAAAAAAGGGTTTTCTTTTGTTAGAAAAACAAGTAAAATATATAAAAAAAATCTTTTTTAAAAACTACGCTTATAACGCCATCTTGTGGTGAAATTTTAACTGATTCGACTATCAGTCGACTATAGGGAAAATCTGACGAATCAGATTCGACTACGAAAATATGTAGTTGAATACAGCCCTAACAGACTGTAGTCCATCTGTGTTCTTGTGTTTGTTAGTCCCCTGTTGGTTCTCTGTTCTCTGTTGGTCAGGAGCATCACAGAACAGGTATCATTTGGGTGGTGGATTGTTTATTGTCAGTTCTGCAGTGACACTGATGTGGTGAGGGGGGTTTTAGTGCAGCAGTGCTGCTGTAGTTTCATTTAAACACCTCAGTGACACTGCTGGGATAGGAGATAATGCACCCATTGGGGTCTTGACCATTAGAGAACTGAGTAAAGGGGACATACACACTATGTACTGTAGAACACAAACAGATGGACTACAGTCTGGAATTATAGAACTACAAAGTCTAACTTTACAGTAAGTGGAACTGAGAACAGGCGGGTGCTTGGCACGTTCTCCTCTCAGCACTAGGGATTCCCGGTTGGAATCCCCATCTGGGTGGAGTTTCCATGTCCTCCCCGCGTCCGCGTGGGTTTCCTCCGGGTTCTCCGGTTTCCTCCCACAGTCCAAAAACATGGATCAAGTCAATTGACTTCTCCAAATTGCCCCATATAGAGTGTGTTTGTGTGAGTGAGTGTGTACCCAGCGATAGATTGGCGCCCTGTCCTGGGTGTATCTGCCCAGCGCCCAAGACGTTCTCCCCTGGATGGGCATGGGGAACCCCCCCCCCCCCCCCCCGCGACCCTAATAGAGGATAAAGCAGAAGATAATGGATGGAACTGAGAACATGGAGAATAAGTGGAGCTTAACGGAGGTGTGAGGGAACTTTTAACTGCTTCAACCATATCGAACTAGAGCACTATTACTAAATATTAAACTGCAAAGCCACTAAACACACTTATTAAAGATGAGTTAATGGATTTAAAAGTTTGTAATAATGTTCTAAGTTCCTTTTCACTCTTCTTTTGATGAATGTTTCATCCTGTCCTGTGTTTCCTTCCCTTCTTCTGATGGATGACTATAATTGCGGCACTCTACAGACCTGCTCGTGTCCTGTCATGTTTATCTCCAGCTCAGTGCACCTCATCCACACAGAGGTTTTCACTCATCATGCAACACTGAGAGCGTTGACAGGTGAAATGAATAATGTTGTTTATCTCGTTACAATGACACCTCTCAAGAGGTGGAACCCATCAGGCAGCAGGTGCAGAGCCGCTTCTTGAAACTGATGGGTAGGAGGCAGAAAAAGCGGGTAAGATGGGTGAGGTTTCAGGTGGGTGATGGCTGGACCGTTGAGGACACTTTTTCGTAACGGTAGGCCTAAAGACGATCGATTCTCTGAACGAGAGAAAACCCTGACACGCTGAAAAATAATGTGCAGGTACAGTTTGAGGAACGACAACAACAAAAAAAAAATGTGGCTGTGTCCTGACTGCCTAATTCCTCAGATCTCTGTTGGGTTAAACCCCTGGTGCTGTGCTGGAAAACAAGTCGGATCCATGTGAACTATTAGGACAAAAGTATTGGGGTTGGGTTTCATTCGGTCACTTGGCTCCAGATGTATGGAACCAAGCAGCATCCTGTGATGCCAAATGATCTGCCTGGGGGAGCTGTGCGCAAATGGGTCATTTGTCTGGGTCATTTGTATGTGGACATTGGATGTTCTCCCCTTGAGTTCATCAGAAAACTCCAGTTTTCACCCACAGTTCAAAGAGCAGAGATGAAGATACTTATAATCCAACTAGGTTTAAATGTGCGCCTGGATCTTAAAGTCTTTATGAGCCCTGTTCAGGCAGTTTTATTGCCTTTTGCCCAGAAATTGCTTGGACAGATCCCAGAATCCTCCACAACTAATTAGAATGCACATATTAGAAAATAACTATAATGAAGTCGTTTTATATTGAAGTATTATCAATGTACATAAGCCCCCTCCCTCTGAGCATCCCATCTCAGAGCTCATATCCAAACACAAGATGATTTCAGCAGAGTTCCTTTACCAGACAGACAGAGACGCTGCGAAAAAGAACCAGTGATGTTTTTCGGAAGGGTTTTTAATATTTTATCAACGTATTAAAGTAATAAATGGCTAATGAGCCCACACATTTAAAGTGTGTCAGTGCTTTCCTTTGTTTTTTCATCATGAAGCTGTTTCCATAGTAACCAGTTCAGCATATTAAATCTCATCAGGTCTAAATGGTACCTTTTTTCTTCGTCTCTCTCCCCGTATCCATCGAGTACGCTTTGCATATTTAATAAATGTTGCCGAACCTCTCCGTCCCCGCAGACCTCAACTGACGGGCTAATAAAATCATCTGATGATAATGTTGCGCCGGAACTCAATCAGCGGCGCTTTAAATCAAGTCAATAAAACACGGTCACGGCGCCGCGCCTTTTCATTAAGGCCTTCGTGAAACGTGCGCGGTCGGAACCGAAACACGTGCCCGAACCGGCGTGTGTTCCGGAACAACACTGCGCCGGGGATTAATTACGGCTCGTAAAAGTGACATTATGCGCGAGTGATTTCCAGGAGGCACTTAAAGGAGTCATACTTTTTCTGCGACTGAATTCCAACCGACATCCCGATGAGTACAGAGTGCACCGTTACAGCGGTCCACTAGCACAAATAAACATCACGCTGACAAATCTGCATCGTGAGTAAACTAATTTTGCATAATGATGCTCGGGATTTCTAAAAATGTTACCGTCGCTTCGAATCCGGTTTATAAATAAAAAAATAAATATGATTGAATCTGGTTATTTAAGGGTTTAAAACCTGATAAATGATGTACTAGATTTGAGCTCTTTGTAAAACTAACACCACAGCATGGCAGACTCACTACAAAGTGCGCTAAATCCGTATTTGGGAGAGATTCTGAGCACAACCACAGTGATCCTGAAAGCTTAAATACAGGGTAGGTAATCACAGGGAGCCAATGACATGGTGCAGATTTAATTAACCACAGGGGGGGGGGACTCTGAGGCTGTATCTGTATCACCTTTAACTCAGTCTGCAAAATCAGTAAGCAAGAAGGACTAGTAAATCTAAAGATCAGTGAGGTGGAGCTGGTTCCAGGAGAGAACTGAACACCTCGCCCTCAATCGGAACCAATCAGGGTGATGCATAGCGGAATGAACTTATTGCTTTGCAGTAAATATTACAAGCACATTACTTTTTACCTGACTGTGGGGATTGGGAGGAGCATGAGAACCCGGATAAGGGTTCAGGAGAATTTCTATCTCCTGTGAAAAAAAACATAAAAAGATTCATTTAGTGCTTGGCAGCCTGGAGCAGCTAGTTTCATGGCTCTTCTTTTTTTTTGCTTTTTATTTTAACCTACTGTTGCCTTCGGTAGCTGCTGTGTGTGTGTGTGTGTGTGTGTGTGTGTGTGCCACTAGGCTGTATCTAATTTCACATGAATCGCACTCGCTCTGCATTTGACTTTAAGCAGAATCATTCGTAGTGAATGTGCAATCATGTCTCTTGTGTAACACTGAAAATGCTTTAATTCAGTCCAGTGCTGCAAATTCACGACACCGAACCGAGTCAAATCGCACGTCACATATACGGCCAGGCTTTTCTGCATCGAGCATCACTTAAAATACAAGAAAGTATCAATTTTCAAAATGTAAAGCTGTAGAGCGAGGACTCATCCAACAGGACCGAGCTCTGGGGAAATAACAAAGATATTCTGCACTTCTTATTCATGCCTGCATATATTCATGTTTTAGAAAGAGGCAGAAGGAGAGAGCTTGTGGCAGTGTTGGCGCCCCCCCCCCCCCCCATTGTTTCTCTCTTTCTGTCTTGCTCTATCAGCATACTCATATACTGTAATTTTATATACTTGCAACTACTCATAACCATGACAGCAAAATTACCCAGCTTGGAAAGCTCCAGCCTACATTACAGAATATTCCAGCCCCATCTGCAGCCGCCGAGAACGCTCTCTGTTCTCTAATTGTGTCGACGAATGTGTTGCTGTGAAATGATTATGCCGTAAAAAATTATGTTTTACTATTTTTTATTGCTTCTAAGTCCTTTTTGAGAAGTACAAACATTAAACACTAATGACCCGAACGTTCTATAGATCTGCAGTAGTTACATTAGTAAACTAAAAAGGTCTTAAGATAAACATATGATGTTTTTTGGCTTTGTTTTTGTGCACAATTATCATGATTAATGTTGTTTTTGTTAGTTGTTATATGTAAGGTAGTGCGGTGGGTGAAGGTAATGTTCGTCATTAACAATGAAGATAAAGATTTGTTGATCTTAAAGAAATAAAAGTCATATCAGAAAAATAAATCATATAAAATCCTGTTTATACACTCTTGTGGGGACCTCATGGAATTGAACTGCGAGCTGGCCCCTGATGTAAATCATTGTGTTTTTAAGCAAAATCACGTCATATGGTCAAATTTAAGGTTAGGTTATATGCTAAGCTAAGGTTTCCATCTCTGTGAAATTAATGGACGTCTATGAAAAAACAAATGTGTGGGTCTTGTGTGTTTTTCAGGTTTATACACGATATGGGAAGTGCTACACATTCAACTCGGGTGAAAGTGGTCCCCCTCTGGTCAGTGTAAAGGGGGGAATGGGCAACGGGCTGGAAGTGATGCTGGACATCCAGCAGGAAGAATACTTACCTGTTTGGGGGGATACAGGTAAAAAAAAATCTATAATAATGTGATCTGTAATAGGGGTGAGCTGCAATATTCGCTGATTCGATTCGGAGAACCGTAGTCGACTATGAACCTCATAGTCGAATGTACCATTTTGAGCACATGGGGGTGTCCATGGCTGCTGCTAAGCATTAGTTTTTACATGAAATGTCTTTGTTTTCGTTATATATATATAGCCTTTTGTCAAATAAAATCATCATAATTTCTAGAAAAAAAAAAAGAAAAACAAAAAAAAGGTTTTCTTTTGTTAGAAAAACAAGTAAAATATAAAAAAAATATGGTGAAATTTTTACTGATTCGACCATCAGTCGACTATAGGGAAAATCTGACGAATCAGATTCGACTACGAAAATCTGTAGTTGAATACAGCCCTAATCTGTAAACAATAAGTTTAAAACATAACTTGAAATATATTTGCCAGGGAACAGGGAATGTCATGGTGTAAATAATACATAATGTTTTTACTCCATTTTGAGGTAAATGCAACAAAAAGGGAAAATAATGCATAAAATTAGCAGAAGTCTCATATGTATATTTCTTTTAGATGACGTATTAAAATTTACCTGACGGCTTTTAAGCAGAGACTCCAAACTTTTACAGAAACTTGGATCTATAAAATTAAACTTCTGTAAATTATATTTAGAATTTTTAGGTCATCACATACAGTATGCTCGGTCTGTTTCGGTCCTCTGCACCCTGCTCCAGTCTCTTGATTTAATGTTTCCTTTGAGCTCCAGCCCCTCTGTCTACTTCTGCAGATGAGACGTCTTTTGAGGCGGGGATCAAAGTTCAGGTTCACAGTCAGGACGAGCCGCCTTTCGTCGACCAGCTAGGTTTTGGTGTTGCCCCAGGATTTCAGACTTTCGTGGCCTGCCAAGAGCAGCGGGTACGCTGTGTGTGATTATTATTTCAAGTCCATGTGTGTGTGTGTTTGTGTGTGTTTGTTTGTGTTCATTTCAAATCCCACTTGAATTTCAGCTCGTGTATCTGCCGCCTCCATGGGGGACCTGCAAGGCGCTCCCACTGGACTCGGACTTCTACAGCGCTTACAGCATCAGTGCGTGCCGTGTTGACTGTGAGACGCGCTACCTGGTGGAGAACTGTAACTGCCGCATGGTGCATATGCCAGGTAGGTCGTGATACTAAATATTTTCCACGTGTGTATATCAGAATCTCATTCAACCTGCAGAGGGCGTATGTTGTGTGAGTGTAAGACAACAGTCTGATGTCTAAAGCAATATTCAGCCAATTTAATTTGAGTATAATCAGATATACAATGAATAATTATTAAAGATTGTGCTGATGGTTTCGTGGAAACTGAAAATGAAATGAACTTCTCGATCCAGAGCCTGAGAAGCAGCCCGTCACCATGGAGCTCTGTTGCAAATCCCTTCAGGCATTCAGCAAAGTGGCTGTGAAAATGAGGGGATAAGGGGACTGATGGGATGTCATATATGAGATAATTGATCCCGCTGTCCTGTTCCTTCAGGTGATGCTCCATACTGCACCCCTGAACTCTACAAGGATTGTGCAGACCCTGCACTCGGTAAGCAACATGTTATAAGATGAATAATCCGGTTATTTTTTGGGTAGTTTGGTGGTACAGTGGATACCACCGTCTCCTCACAACAAGATGGTCCTGGGTTGTAATATCCAGTAAGCAACCAGTGTCCTTTACGTGGAAAGTTTGCATGTTCTTCCTCTGTCTGAGTGGGATTCCGAACAGAGCTCCAGTGTTTTAAGTTGTAGTAAATAACAAAAGAACATGTATGTTTTATACATTAAGGACTTTAACACTGAGGTGCCCAGCGTTAAACTGATTTGTGATCAGTGTGAATACATCATTACATTTATTTTTGTTTTGCAGATAATCACTGTTGATTGTTACGTCGCATAATTCATTCGCAGTAATTACAGTTTAGCAGACTCTGGAGCTTCTAACATATAACTCTTGAATTCGTTACCGAGGATTTTCAGAGCTGCGACTGCCTCGTACGGGATTTCTTCTCTGACCTTTTCAAGTTGTTCTAATGGAACTCGGTAGCACTAACTCATGTTCAGTTATTTACTGGTTTATGTTTTGTTTGCCCTTTTACTAAAAAATGCCAGCATGGGGTAACATTTTTTAAAAACTCCCTGTCGGGAGCTCATGAGATGTTTCACACATCAGACTTTTTAAAGTGCACACTCAGCATAAGTATAAGGACAGGACATTTCCCAAATGGAAAAAGTTAGGTTTATATAAATATATATAAAACCTAAACTTGTATGTGGGTGCTGAGGGTCCAGGTTCGAATCCCAATCTGGGTGGAGTTTCCATGTTCCCCCGTCCACGTGGGTTTTATTGGCTGGGTTCTCCAATTTCCTGATTCTGATTCCAAAAACATGGATTTGAGGTGATTTGGCTGCTCGAAATTGTCTCTAAGTGTCTATGTGTGCCCAGTGATGGGATTTAGCGGAAGACAATAAGATGAGATGTTATATATATCTACAGACACATACACACACACACACACACACACCCTGCCTATTTACAATCCCTAAATGTAACTATGAAGACAGCTTCCATTTAGCTTTAGGTCATGCTTCACTAGTCTCTCATTTCTCTGAAAATATCTTTGATTCAATAGAAAATTGATTGTTTCTACAATGTTGTAAGTTGCTGCCCAGAGGCAGAAAATCATATGAAGACATTTATCTTGAGAAGCGCCGACTCAGGCCTTATTGCATTATGTTGTAAGGTAAACCATTATCCATTATGACTTCTATAAAGATCAGCTCGAGTGTAACGAAGACATTGTACAAGTTATTTTATTTCGTTAAAGTAAGTTCTCTGTGTGCAGTGTCATGCCTTCACCCCCGCATTGTTATTGGAGTCAGTATGCTGACATGGACTGGACATGGATTTCATTTTCATGGGGACTGCAGAGATATTAGTGAAACATCTGCTCATCAAAAGAAACTTCTATGGACAAGTCCCCCACCAGCCCACCGCATGGCAGACACACTGCCAAACACATGCACACTGCTAAAAAAAATGTCTCTCAAGAAAATCCACACAGACACATGGAGAACATGCAAACTCCACGTAAAGAATTATTGTAAAATTAGGGAAACCCAGAACTGTTTTATTTCACATCAATTCAAAAATATTTGTATTTATCATATTGTATTTGGAGTCCATTTCCGACTGAAAGGTTTTATATAATTAAAGTTATTTATCATTAAGAAAACTCATTGACTTAATTTTGATATATTATTACATTTATTTCAATTAAAATCTATTGAGTCTTATTTTTCCTCATGTAGCATTTCTGGTAGAGCGAGATAATGATTACTGCCTGTGTGAGACGCCCTGCAACACCACCCGCTACACCAAGGAGCTTTCTTTTGTCAAGATCCCGAGCAAAGCCTCTGCCAAGTACCTCGCCAAGAAATTCAGCAAGTCTGAGAAGTATATTGCGTAAGTCCTTTAGTCTTCAATCTTACCAAAATTAAAGTTGAGGTTTACAGTGTGGGTTCAATGTACTCTTCATGCTCACCGCACTACTCCATTCACTGATCGGATCGGAGTCCCCATCACTGAAGTACTGGAATAAGCATGAACCCCATCACACACTAACCAAGCAGTTTATTAAAAAAAAGATGAAAGGACATTTCCCAAATGGAAAACGTTAGGTGTTTATATATATATATATATATATATATATATATATATATATATATATATATATATATATATATATATATATATATATATATATATAAACACCTGAATACTCAGTCCATCAACCAACAGAATGATTTTGGCATGATCCCTAAACATGACTTTTAATAATGGTTGACCAACAGTTTTCCTAAATGACCATTCCAGATGCTTCAGTCCAAACCAACTTACAAGGGTCCCAAATTTATGGTTGGGGTCAGCCATTATACCGTCCCATCCCTCCCGGCGCAATAAGACTTAAGGGCACTGCAGTGTGGTGACTTAAGGTTTAAACCCTCAAACTTCAGATTGTTATCTCACACCCTGACCACTAATCTCCTGAGATAAGAGCGCAGTGTGTGTTTACAGGGACAACATTCTCGTGCTGGACGTCTTCTTCGAAGCACTGAACTATGAAACCATCGAGCAGAGGGAGGCGTATGAAGTGGCAGGTCTGCTGGGTAAGCGGTGGTGTGAGGTCCGGAGTTTTACAGATTCAGAGGATCTGGTTCTAACTAAGCTTTCTTTTTGTGAGTTTCTTGCTCCGCTGATCTGTTGTGTGTGTATTCAGGTGATATCGGAGGACAGATGGGATTATTCATTGGAGCGAGCATCCTCACCATTTTGGAGTTATTTGACTATTTGTATGAGGTATGTTCATACCTGTGTATGTGTAATGCGTATGTTGCTATTGTTCATCACACATTGGGACTGTGTTAAAAAAAACACCACAATATACACAACTCATCACCATATACTTAGTGTTCTCTCATAGAGGACTCATTACATTTAATTCTTTTGCATTGTTTTTGTGCTTTAGACAACATTCAGATCTAATTATCTAAATACTTTTTAGCATTTACAATGTTCGAGTTAAGAGTTTGTAGGATTCTGGTCATTCTCTCAGGTGAAACCCAGTAAAGGTCACGTCATCATCTTAACATTTCTTTTTTTTTTTCACTCTATAAGGTGGCGAAATACAAGCTGTGTCGCTGTTCAGACAAGAAACATCAGAACAACACCGCAGATCATGACACACCGATGGGACTTAATGAGGTCAAGTGTCACGTCGGCAAATTTCACTGAAGATGCTGCACATCCCACCACCTGCTCACCCTGCTGACGGCTGTGACCTGACAGTTTGACCATCTTCTCTGACCTCTGACATACAGAGAACATCCGAAACGACATTCTTTTATAACTTTGTATGAAAACAGTATTAATGCATGAACTCTGGGCAGACCATCACCTCATCACGGTCCTATTTGGAATCTTGGTTTGGTGTTATTCTGAAATAAACTGAAGAAGACTTCTGGACATGAAGAGACCGGACCCTGGTGGCTACGATGTGTGCATTGGCCAAAAGAAGATTCCTTTGGTTTGTTAGTTTGTGTTTCATTTTCAGTTGGTTTTAATCAACTATTTTGCATGAAACAAGGTTTAACATTCAATCTGCAGCATGTTAGATTTATAATATATGGATATTACGCCATCGATTTATTATGTTTTATTTTATTTATTATGAGTGTATATAAATTATTTATTTAGAAACTAATCGTCTACATTTTATATAAAATAATTAATATCTAATATAAAATACCGCTTCTGTGAATAAAGGACGGCCGTTATATACAGTACAGTACAGTGCAAAAGTTTTACGATCGGAAAGATTCCTGAATGAGTAAAGAGTGTAAATTAATTGGGTTGATTAAAGAAAAAGCACACAAAAATATTGGGACACACCTCTTCACTGACTGACTTTGGTTTAATCTCATTATTGCAGCTGTATTAAAGCATTGATTGGTAGTTTAAGAGGCTGTTGTATTAGTCATTTAAAGATTATAAACTCCATGTTTTATTTTATTTGTTAATTTAACAGTGTGACTATAGCATTAGTTAGAAAGCTAGTTAATTGCTTAACTACGTAAAAGTTGTTTGTCTTGGTTAGTATATTTATGGTAATGCCGATGCGTAACTGCTCATACTCATAATAAATCTGGCTTCCACACTCATGCATTATTCATTCTAACGGATTTTCACCCTTTGTAAACTTTTATCATCCTTAGCAGTGGTCTGTACCTGAGCCGCAAGAGAACCGGCGATACAGCCGGCAGGTCTGCATGAGATTTATGTAAAACACCCTGATGTCTATCGCCATGTTCGTGGTGAGGGTGATGATGCATGAAGGTCTGTCTGTGTGTGGTGTGTTCTGCGTGTGCAGGGCTGCGAGCACGCGTGTGTCCCGTGTAATCACATATATGTGTATATAATTGTGTTTGTCTGTCCGTCAGATTGTCACCCATTTCACCCATTAGCAGGTCGAACTGTATTTTTAAATGATGGAGAGCAGCTTATTTTCATAGTATAATATGAAGCCTTGCAAAATCTGTGTTTAGTGTTTGCCTGCGGAATTCCAGGAATTATAGCTCTTTTTTTGGTTGTGTAAACTAAACTTAAGTGCTGTGTACAATCATGAATGAAGTTCAACATGAATTAGATTTTGTTTATTTGAATATAAAGAAAATTTGCATCATGGCTCTGACTGTGGTCTGTATGGATATAAAGCATATTGTTTGCTCTGTGTGTTTCCTAAAATAAAAAACATATAAAAATTCCACATATGAATACTCATCTCTGATTAGCTGGTGCACTGGAATGTAATAATGAGACAAAGGGGCCAACTTTTACATACTAAATAAGACTACATTCACACCACCTTTTCATTTTCTAGATAGTTCATTTTCTTCATGCTACTTGTCTTTTGTATGTCTTTTTTGTTTAATGGATTATTTTCTTTTTTTAATTTTCTTTAAAACCACAATTACAACTGATCAATTTGAATTACAATTTAAAAAAGCATGTAATTGAGCAACTGCAACCACCGGATTGTTGAACATGTTCTCTTGGAACAGAGTAATCAGTGGTTATGTATCAGTAAGCTTTATTTCAGGTGATTGTTCTGTGTAGCCTGTTGAGATAAATAATTGAACCCACAGTTTTCTAACAATCGCATGTGAATGTCTTGTAAATTGCCAAATTTACAATTGAATATACACAATGGTAAGATTTACAATTTAAATACACCCCACGCTGCTTTCACTCAACATCAAAGGCAAGCAAAGTACTGAAAAATTAATTAAAACCTTAAAAAGGTTCCTTTGTATTCACACAACTGATCAAAATATGCCATATCCATCCATCCATTATCTCCCGCTTTATCCTCTATTAGGGTTGCGGTGGGGTTCCCCATGCCCATCCAGGGGAGAACGTCTCGGGTGCTGGGCAGATAGACCCAGGACAGGGTGCCAATCCATCGCTGGGCACACACTCACACACACACACACTCTATATGGGGCAATTTGGAGAATTCAATTGACTTGATCCATCTTTTAGGACTGTGGGAACAAACCGGAGAACCCGGAGGAAACCCACGCGGACACGGGGAGAACATGGAAACTCCACCCAGATGGGGATTCGAACTGTGAATCCCTAGCGCTGAGAGGCGAATGTGCTAACCACTAAGCCAGCATGCCAAAATATGCCATATGTAATATTTAAATATTAAAACACTCCTGGCATCCCAAGAAATCTACCGGCTAATGCCCAATTTACCCAGATTTTAATAACCCATTTTACTTGCTTTGTATTTTTTTTTTAATTGTTAAATTGTGTCTAAATTGCCATTTTTTTACAGGCCTACATGTGCATGTTATTATCTAAAATCATTAAATGAAAAATGAACAACACTCATTCAGACAGAACAACAAAATCATATTCAAGTGTTAAAACTAACACAAAGAATATAAGAGACGTTTTTACGAAGGTTCTATAATATTTTGCTGTTATGTAGTTATGTTGTTATGATCGTGTTATTTATAGGCAAACAATTCATCACGCTGTGTATTTATGGAATACGGGGGAGGGGGCGGGGCGGATTCTAACTGCCAGCCAATGAGCGGCAGGAGGCGTGGCTCATGCGCGTCTCGGTGCGGAACGGCGGGTTGACGGGCTGCCGGGGTTTCAGCGCCGCCGCCGAATGAAGAGCGACCGTCATGGAAACTCCCAAGAAAGTTTGTATTGTCGGCTCTGGCAACTGGTAAGAACTGTTACACATCAAAAGCAACTTATTGCGGTTATTTACGGTGGAGTCGCTTTGAAGCCGGACGCAGATTATTAACCGTTTAACAGTAATCCATACACTAAATATTACAATTGTAAATCGAGGCTTATAATGAGTCGTTAGTGCAACTGAGTGTAAAATCAAACATTTAAAAATCAAAGAAATAAAAAAAAAGGATGAACTGAAATTAGCGAAAAAGAATGACTAGATAAAAAAACAAAAGTTGTTACATTTACATTAATAAATAATACAAACCTCAAAGTAAATAAAAAATAGTAATGTGACTGAGTTTTACTGTCAATAAATACTAAATCACTGAACAATTAAATTAAAAACATAAATATATCTATATGTTTTAGAGACAGTATATTAAAGAAAAAAAAGAATATATATATATATATATATATATATATATATATATATATATATATATATATATATATATATATATATATATATATATATATTCACTTAAGACGCATCTCTTTAACAAATACCTGTTGTAAAAAAAATAATAAATAAATAAAAAAAAGGGAGGGGGTGCAGCATCGAATAAATCAGGTGTGATGAATTTACGGTATAGTTGGTTTTCTCCATGGCTTCTTACTTGTAATGTTCTCATTTGTAAGTCGCTTTGGATAAAAGCGCCTGCTAAATGACTAAATGTAAATGTAAATATATATATATATATATATATTAGTTACTGGTTATTAATAATAGGCACATCGTATTCCAATGTAAAAACGGCTATGTAAATTTCATGTTAAAATATAAGATGCATCTTTAAACAAGGAAACAAGGGAAACATGTGTTTTGATTTGTCATGCTGTTTGTATTATTTAAATGACTAAATTGAAATAAAGCTGTATTCACTTATTGTTCTGTACTTTAATGTCTTGTAATTGTGCCGCAACCTGAACCAGAACACAACAGGTGGGTTTGGTGCAGGCTGTAATGTGTTTCGTCGGCCGGCTTGCTACAGAGAGAGATGCAAAAAACTTGTGAAACACATGGTCAAGTCTGTCAACATGATCTGCCAAGACTCCCAAGTCTGCAAGTTCCACATTGTGACACAGAGCAGAAGGTTGAGCTGAATTAAAACAATACAAGTTTACTGGTTTAAAACATGAGAAGTCCTTGGGTAAAAGGTGGGTAAAAGGTTGGGGACAGGTTACCGGTCTGTCGCAGGACAGACACACAGATAAGCACCAAGGCATCTCTTTACCTTATTATTTCACCCACTGGCTGGTTTTTGGACTGTGGGAATGCTATGGGATAATATATCATGTGTATGGGTTTATGGCATGAGACCCATTATGTCCAACTAGATATTTAAGTAACCAATTCTACGTATATAAACAATATAGTATAAAAAATATTTCCAGGTATTTTATCTTCCCATTTAGTTTTTCAAATGAAGATTAATGTCAAATCTAAGGATCAGCCATGAAAATGCATTAAAGGTCAAGGGCCTTGCTGAGGGGCTCAGCAGTGACAGCTCGGCATCACCTGCTTCTGAACACTAAATCCTTCGATCATCAACTCTAAGCCTGGCTATGAACCTCAATCCCTCAATGTGCAGATACAGCATGATATGGATTTTTTCAGTCATACCTGCTTTCTGGTGTTTTTTTAGGATGGATGTGCATCCATTCAGTTTCGTGTAACAAAAAACATTAGGGTGTCTGCTCTTATCTTTCAGGGGTTCTGCCATTGCTAAGATCGTGGGGCTGAATGCAGGGAGAAAAGCCGAGTTTGACTCTACAGTCACCATGTGGGTCTTTGAGGAGATGGTCGATGGGCGCAAACTTACCGAGATCATAAACACAGAGCATGAGAATGTCAAATACCTGCCTGGACACAAATTACCAGAGAATGTGGTGAGAAACAAAGGCTGCAGTCAAAGCAATATGATAAACTCACTGTGTCATACTCATTCATTCATTCACTAACTTCCGCTTTATCCTCTATTAGGGTCGCGGGGGGGGGGGGGTTCCCCATGCCCATCCAGGGGAGAACGTTTCGGGCGCTGGGCAGATACACCCAGGACAGGGCGCCAATCCATCGCTGGGCACACACTCATTCACACAGACACACTCTATATGGGGCAATTTGGAGAACTCGATTGACTTGATCCATGTTTTTGGACTGTGGGAGGAAACCGGAGAACCCGGAGGAAACCCATGCGGACACGGGGAGAACCTGGAAACCCAGATGGGGATTCGAACCGGGAATACCTAGCGCCGAGAGGCGAATGTGCTAAACCACTAAGCCACCGTGCCGCTCTGTCTTATACTGTTACTGTATATTTCTATTGTAACTGTGGTTACCATTGCTACAATATTCTTATTATTTATATAAGAACTAGTCTTAATACAAGTTTTCTGGTAATCAGCAACTCAAAGGAGACTACTAACCCTGTAACTACCAGCTAGTGAGGTAACGATTACTCCGTTTACCCGTGTTTAGCAAAGAACACGATGTTTAGCTATTAACAGAGCTGTACCTGTTTACTGTCAACTCACTGCATGTCTGCAAATTGCCCCTCAGTCTATTACTTCTGTTCAGGATACAGCATTAAAACAGCAGGAACAACTTTGGGAGTGTAATTTTTGTAGCGCGGATTAAAGAAAATGATTTTGTTGCGGTGTTTGTTTCATAGATCTGAATACACGCGCAGCGCTCTGTGATAAAGGTCGACAATTTATCAGATTAATAAATGAAGCACTCTGACATTATTTTAATTAGCAGTTGACACCAGAGTAATGATCTCTCGCTCCAAAGTTCTTCCAGTTGCTCTTTCTATTTATCTCCTTCAGTACTTCATCTGAGGAGCTGTGTTAACGTGATAAACCGAAGCATCAAATCAACACAATGCGTGCTGCTGATAATTACGTAAAAGGCAAAGGGAAGCCATCGTACATTTAGATTGGATTCAAACTTTTGAGGATTTAAAGCACGGTTTCCTTATTTAAGCATAAACAGTCTCACCCTCTGCCAGGTGGCGGTGGCCGATCTCGTCGAGGCAACCGGCAGCGCAGACATTCTGCTGTTTGTGATCCCACATCAGTTCATCAGCCGAGTGTGTGACACCATTCAGGGGCAGATTAAACCGGACGCCCTGGGAATGTCACTTATCAAGGTCTCACAAACACACGTTACACACATTACTACTTCCCGAGTAAGAATTAAAACACATTGATGTGTGTGTGTGTGTGTGTGTGTGTGTGTGTGTGTGTGTAAATGCCCCGGTGCTTTGGTGTGACCAAAATGCCCATTAACTTTTAATAAGACTGTAATAAGTTTGTATACTGAATTTATATGTGTAGCTATTACAATACATATTTTCTTTTCACTGTTGTCCATATTCAATTGATCGACTGTGTGTTTGAAAATTGTCGTGTGTGTGTGTGTGTGTGTGTGTGTGTATGTGTGTATGTGTTAGTTCCTCACATTCAGCAATCTGTCTGTAAAAAAAGGGAAATGCTGCGGCTTTGTATCACAAGACGTTCTGCTCATGACACGGCACGTGTGTTCATGTATGTTCTGTGTGTTGTGTGTACGTTCTGTGTGTTGTGTGTACGTTCTGTGTGTAGGGTGTTGAAGAGAGTCCACATGGCCTGAAGCTCATCTCAGAAGTCATTCATGAGAAGCTGGGCATCGGTGTGAGCGTGTTGATGGGGGCAAACATTGCCAATGAGGTGGCGGATGAAAAATTCTGCGAGACCACCATCGGTAAGATCTCAGTACAGAAACATCACGCAGCGTCACTGATGTGTGTTACAAAGACTGAATTTATCATTAATATTGTTGATGTGTGTTGTGCATCAGGCTGTAAAGACAAAACTCACGGCGCATTACTGAAGGAGCTGATGCAGACAGATCACTTCCGGGTCACTGTGGTTACGGAAGCAGAGGTGGTGGAGATATGCGGGGCTTTAAAGGTTCGCTCATCCGCACATCTCGCCGTTAGTGGAATTACTACTGAACTTGTTAATTTCATGGTGGCATAATTGCACCTTCAGCATTGCAGGAGCAACAGTTGATTATGTTCTGTTAAGTTTGGTTCTTGTCTGTAATGAAAATCTGCAGCCACATGGCACATTTCCATGGAAACGACCTCGAGACTTGGCCCTCATTCCGATTCTCGTTGGGTTTCTTCTTCAAGGTGTCACTTGAAGCTATGAGGCATGGAGCCGAGCTCAGGAGGAGGTCCAAAATGAGCGCGGCAGGGACGCTTAGCGCGTCGATTGATCTCGTAACAGAAATTCAACTTGGATCATCACAGCGCTGTAAAACAGACAGCGGCAGAAATAAAAGACGCGAACCGCTGCCCTAAAACAAATGTAAACCTCACCGGTTTTGTCCAGTGAGCGCCGAATAATGTGAATAAAAAGAACTGACGCTGCATCAAAACATTCCACCGACATTGAAATGGGTTTGTTGTCCCCCTGCAGAACATCGTGGCAGTGGCTGCAGGCTTCTGTGACGGTTTGGACTTTGGGGACAACACCAAGGCGGCCGTGATCAGACTCGGCCTGATGGAGATGATTGAATTTTCTCACATTTTCTGCTCGTCCGGCTCCGTGTCCTCCGAAACCTTCTTGGAGAGCTGTGGTGTCGCTGACCTCATCACAACGTGCTACGGTGGTCGCAACCGCCGCGTGGCCGAGGCCTTTGCCAGGACCGGGAGGGTAAGAGACGAGGACGGTGCTGCATTTCAGGATCATTTACAATTAACAGGAAAGAAATGCTGAAGTTTGCTTTTAGGGGATGTCTCTAAATCCCCCAAATCCGAACATGCTTTTGAGTGAACTGTGTGTGTTTCAGCCACTAGAGGAACTAGAGAAGGAAATGCTAAACGGTCAGAAGCTGCAGGGACCAGCCACAGCAGCTGAGGTTCATGTCATCCTTAAAAGCAAAAACCTGCAGGACATGTGAGAAGCACTTCTGACCCTCATCACCTTCAGAACATTCAAATCATTACATTTAGTCATTTAGCAGACGCTTTTATCCAAAGCGACTTACAAATGAGAATAACACAAGTCCTCATTATGCTGCCTCCATCGATCGGCAGCCTCTTTAAGCCCATCATTCGTACTTTGGGTTTAATTTTTTATTTCGCACGGCTGACATTTTGATTTTTCTTCACTCTGAACAAACCTGCTTTTATTTTGGGGCTCCTGCGTGAGCACTCAAATACATTCCACAAGCCGACACACCTGATTTTTGCTCTTACACACACGTTTTCATTACTGAGTCCTGATTTAAGAAAAACACTTTTATATATATATATGACGGCACGGTGGCTTAGTGGTTTAGCACGTTCTCCTCTCAGCACTAAGGATTCCCGGTTCGAATCCCCATCTGGGTGGAGTTTCCATGTTCTCCCCGTGTCTGCGTGGGTTTCCTCCGGGTTCTCCGGTTTCCTCCCACAGTCCAAAAACATGGATCAATTCAATTGAATTCTCAAAATTGCCCCATATAGAGTGTGTGTGTGTGAGTGGGTGTGTGCCCAGCAATGGATTGGCGCCCTGTCCTGGGTGTATCTGCCCAGCGCCCGAGACGTTCTCCCCTGGATGGGCATGGGGAACCCCACCGCGACCCTAGTAGAGGATATAGCGGGAGATATTGAATGAATGAATGAATATATATATATATATATATATATATATATATATATATATATATAATTTTTATTTATTTATTTTTTTTTATTACTTTTGTCCTGTTTTTAATTTTGTTTTCCACTCGGAACAGAACTTGTTGAAATCAGTGCAGTACTGAGTCTTAATTGTTCTTGCAAAATAGTCATACAGTTGGAAATTGTGGGATTAATCCTATTTAATGAACTCTAGTATGTGTACAAGTTTACAGACTTGTCCCATCTTACCTTTCTCTTCCTTTTGGCTGAAATGCAGCTCCTTCAGACCACGTTGGGGGCTGTTTCTGATGCCCAGAGATCCTTTCCACGTTTTAAGATGCTTATAATAACTGTATGAATCTGTCAGGGACAAAAAAAACCCAACAAATTTAGTTTGTCATGAATGACTGTTTTTTTTAGTATTACATTAGTTGTGTAGCAGGTGCCGGTTTCTGTCCACCTTAAACATAAATCCCACGAGATGAAAAAATAGCTGCAATAGCTGGTTCTACTTAGAATGTGATGTCATAAAAGCTCCTGTAAGTGGAGCGTACTTTTTGGGTTAGTATACTATACACATGTTATGTGATTCAAAATCAATGCCCATAGCCTTGGCTTTTGGTCAGTAGGTACCCCCCTCCCCCCCCCATCAGAACCTGCGCTGCACCAAGAGCCACATCCTTTAAGTGAACAGCCGATGTGAGTTGGATGCAGCCTTATATTAAGGTCTTTTATCACAGATGAGCTGCAACCTCAGCCTTAATTGTAAGGTACTTGCTGTCTCAGCACGTCTGCCTTGTTCTGTATGCATTTCCCTTTTCAATTCCTCCTCTCTCTCTCTCATCCTCTCTCTCTACAGGTTTCCCCTGTTCAGAGCAGTGTATGAGATCTGCTACGAGGGCCAGCCTGTCACACAGTTCATCAGCTACTTACAGAATCACCCGGCTCATCAGTGACAGTCATTGTGATGGACGGACAGTGGATAAGTGTATGTGAGTGTGTGTGAGTGTGGGAGTGTAAGTGTTGTGTATACAGCCATTTGTTTTTATCTTACACCAACATGCCTTAAATCAGGGATGTGAACTAACAGCCATGAGATCACAGCCTACAGCCAAATGAGTTTTCTGTCCTTAAATTCACAAGACATGGAGCACCAGCCGAACATTCAGGAACACTTCGGTACTGCTTTGTCCTTCACAGTCATTTTGTGAGTAAGTGATTATGGTCTTTAATTTGACCCTGCGGATGTGACTTCCTTTCAAAGCAGCCTTTCTCCACATTCAGACTCAACATTCTCCTTCAGACGTAACCCGAATCCATCCTTTAAATAAGTTACAGGCGAGGTGTAGGTGTAAGCATGACTTTAAAATACTAAATTGCCCCTGGGTTTGCGTGTCTGCCCTGCGACGGCCTGGCGACCCGTCTGAAATGTCTCCACAGCGTCGCTTACCCTGTTCACGTGCATTTATTTTTAATTTGACTTTTCACGTAAACATTTCTCGCCGTTTCCTGTCGGTGGAAGTTGAATCGGGTCGGTCGGTCTCTGAAGCCACTGCAGACGAGTTTTGGCTCCGAGCTCGAGATCAATAAACTGCTGACAAATGACTTCCCTGTAAGACTTTAATATCGCTCGCTCTCAGGCTACCGTCTCCATCTCATTCTCGTTTTCCCTCACGCCTCTCCTCCTTCTCTGGTGTTTGAACCTCTGGCATGTTGTTCTGCTTAACATGATTTATAATCTCTGTAATAGCTCCTTTGTACGGATACAGTTTCCGTACGTCATGATTTATAAGCACATTATTCCTCATTGTCTTAGAATCTATTCATGTTTCTCTCTGTATGTAATGATTACAAAAACGGGACGAGTTTCACCCGTTTAATTGTGAATGCATTAAAAAACTGTGAAGTGTAATTCTGTAAAAGGAATAAATAAATACTTGGGTACCATTTTTTTTTTAATCTGGATATTTGAAAATTAAAATCTTGCATTCAGATCACAGCTTCAAAACTCTGCCTTGGAAACAGACGAAAGGCTCCCTCATCCTGACGACTGCTCACCCAGGTGTGTGTTCCCACACATTAACCAGGCATGATCATCCAGGACAGGTGATCAGCGCTTCTTTACAGAGTCACCCACGTGTATAATCATGTGATGTTGCTCTACCTTGTGAGAGGTGGTTTTAAATTCATCAGTTTGGGTGAAGAAGTGAATTACGCTGCACTGTTATGGGGTACAGCGTGATGGTGCAGGAGATTTGTGTTCGTCATCCTCTAATCCTTCATTAGTGCTCACAGGCTGCTACCTACAGGATGCTGGACAAACTCCAGCGGCCACGCTGTGTGTGTGTGTGTGTGTGGGTGTGTTAGTGTCACTCAAACCAGCGCAGTGCAGACCCACACACTGAAGCACACTGAAAGTCATCCATCATCGAACTTATACCTGCTCTGTGCCACATAATAAGCAAAATATTCATTCATTCATTATCTCCCGCTTTATCCTCTATTAGGGTCACGGTGGGGTTCCCCATGCCCATCCAGGGGAGAACGTCTCGGGCGCTGGGCAGATAGACCCAGGACAGGGCGCCAATCCATCGCTGGGCACACACTCACTCACACAGACACACTCTATATGGGGCAATTTTGAGAATTCAATTGACTTGATCCATGTTTTTGGACTGTGGGAGGAAACCGGAGAACCCAGGGGAAACCCACGCGGACACGGGGAGAACATGGAAACTCCATCCAGATGGGGATTCGAACCGGGAATCCCTAGCGCTGAGAGGAGAACGTGCTAACCTCTAAGCCACCGTGTCGCCGCAAAATGTTCAACTTATTAAAAGAAAAACTTCATGTTTGTCATTAAAATATTAAATTGTTCACTTTTTATATTGGCGACACGGTGGCTTAGTGGTTGGCATGTTCTCCTCTCAGCGCTAGGGATTCCCGGTTCGAATCCCCATCTGGGTGGAGTTTCCATGTTCTCCCCGTGTCCGCGTAGGTTTCCTCCGGGTTCTCCGGTTTCCTCCCACAGTCCAAAAACATGGATCAAGTCAATTAATTTCTCAAAAATTGCCCCATACAGAGTGTGTGCCCAGCGATGGATTGGCGTCCTGTCCTGGGTGTATCTGCCCAGCGCCCGAGACGTTCTCCCCTGGATGGGCATGGGGAACCCCACCGCGACCCTAATAGAGGATAAAGTGGAAGATAATGAATGAATGAACTTTTTTCTATTTACTCCAATCAAAGGACTATGGAGTCAGTTGCCTGTGTGATGGTAGTTTGCTGCCCTCTGGTGGTCAGCTGCCTGAATGATCTGTGAGGCCTTTGTTGACATTTTAAATTCGTGTTGAAAGCATTTGCAGTGACGTGGAGGCTGCAAAATAGGAACAACCTGGAATTCCTGTGTAATGTGTGAGTGTAATACGTCTGGTGCTAAGATATTAAGATAAGTTTAACATTAATACGTGTATAATGAAGTAATAAACCATGTCATAGACATTTATAGACAATAAATATGATTTTAGACCTAAATGACCATGTTCACCACAAAATCTAGTTACGAAATTCAACAAAAATATAATGAAAACCAATTCACTCCCTTCAGTTTGAAGCAAAGGCAACCGAAGCAGAAGTCCGACAAATTAAAAGCTATAAGAATCTAAAGAAAATAATTTTAATTGAACTTACCGTCGTTATGAACTGTGTGAACGTTTGCTCCTCCGGTAACTGAGTTAACCTTCAGCCATTTACACAGCGCCCTCTGTAGGATTTAAATACAAACTCAGATTTATATTTAAACATGTACTAATGAATATATGCATTATATATATTCATACATTATCTCCCGCTTTATCCTCTATTAGGGTCGCGGTGGGGTTCCCCATGCCCATCCAGGGGAGAACGTCTCGGGTGCTGGGCAGATACACCCAGGACAGGGCGCCAATCCATCGCTGGGCACACACTCACTCACACAGACACACTCTATATGGGGCAATTTTTGAGAATTCAATTGACTTGTTCCATGTTTTTGGACTGTGGGAGGAAACCGGAGAACCCGGAGGAAACCCACGCAGACACGGGGAGAACATGGAAACTCCACCCAGATGGGGATATATTTAAACATGTACTATATATACGGTTTAGGTTTTCAGCGGTGCTGTATTAAAATAAGTTATATTAACTACAGATCACATTAATACTAATTAGTAACGCGGCGGCACGGTGGCTTAGTGGTTTAGCACGTTCTCCTCTCAGCACTAGGGATTCCTGGTTCGAATCCCCATCTGGGTGGAGTTTCCATGTTCTCCCCGTGTCCGCGTTTCCTCCGGGTTCTCCGGTTTCCTCCCACAGTCCAAAAACATGGAACAAGTCAATTGAATTCTCCAAATTGCCCCATATAGAGTGTGTGTGTGTGAGTGAGTGTGTGCCCAGCGATAGATTGGGCCCTGTCCTGGGTGTATCTGCCCAGCGCCCGAGACGTTCTCCCCTGGATGAGCATGGGGAACCCCACCGCGACCCTAATAGAGGAGAAAGCGGGAGATAATAAATGAATGAATAATGTTAACGCTTCTTTGTGAACAAAACCGTTGCGCTGCAGCGTCGCCGCTAGATGGCAGTAAAAGATTTGTTATGATGTGGCGACTCCAGTGCGGGTACATACATTTATCTCTTAACCATTAAACGTAGACTTTGTGTCGCATGAGGTAAACATTTGCTTATTTTCGTCTTTACAGTTTAAACACTGTTAACCGACGTGTGAGAGTTAACTAAGCTTGTTATTTGAAGACATACATAAATACATAAATCAATTTTGCTTACTACACACTGAAAGCTCCGTTGAACGCCAACTCATGAATCATTTAAGCCTACATCACTAAAGCTGATTTAATTTATTATGTATTTATTTGTTTAATTATCATTAAAAACACGAAGGCTAGTCCTCTTTCGATTTAAAAGCTCCGTCGTCGACACACCAATTCATTTCTTTGTAACGAACCGACTCCAAAGCTTTAGAATCGACTCTGTTTACAAAATACAACAAAATTCATTCATTCATTATCTTCCGTTTTATCCTCTATTAGGGTCGCGGTGGGGTTCCCCATGCCCATCCAGGGGAGAACATCTCAGGCGCTGGGCAGACAGACCCAGGACAGGGCGCCAATCCATCGCTGGGCACACACTCACACACACACACTCTATATGGGGCAATTTTTGAGAATTCAATCGACTTGATCCATATTTTTGGACTGTGGGAGGAAACCGGAGAACCCGGAGGAAACCCACGCAGACACGGGGAGAACATGGAAACTCCACCCAGAAGGGGATTTGAACCGGGAATCCCTAGCGCTGAGAGGCGAACGTGCTAACCACTAAGCCACTGTGCCGCCAAATACAACAAAATGATAGATCCAATTACTATAAGCACATTCTTTTTCAGTTGTTATTACTAAATATCAGTTACTTTTAATTCTTCATGTCTCTAATTAGGTTCCTTTAAAGGGAGTTCACTTTACTGTGATTTCTGTGCTTATATGTGTGGTTTAGCTTGAATTATCTAACTATATTGTATGGACCTTGAATCTTTGCATTGCATTTGTTGAGTGACAGTGATGCTGAGAGGAGTCCTGTGCACTGACATGTCCCTGCCTTCACACTGCAGATGGAATGGACTGAGGGCAAGCATTTGTCTGTTTAAACAAACTGTGAGCTCAGAAAGCCTTTGTTTACTCAAGTGTAGTCACATTGTGTGACTCGAGTTCAGGTGCTTGACCGGCACAGGGACGATAAGGTGTAATAAACAACACTTCCTGGCCTTGACTGATAAACTTTACTGGCAGGACATTAATTTGAAACACAGAATATTCTTGGAACAAATGTCCTGATCAATTAATTTAGGTTTCTAATTTAATCCCTATTGTCATCACATAGCTGTGTATTTTGGCCAATTATGTGATTTCGACTTTGTAGGACCAGTTGGGAATTTATTTTTTGTTCCAGCATAACTTTGGCCCAGTGGAAGAACCTGATTGGCTCACACAGAGCACCTTTGGGATTAGAACAGAGATTTCACACAGACTTCATCATTTTGCAAACGCTTTTATACACATGGTTTTACAAGTCTAGGGCGGGGTAGCTCAGTGGTTAGGGTGTTGGGCTATCAATCTGAAGGTTGGGGGTTCAAATCCCAGGTCCACTGAAGTTACCATTGTGGGTCCTTGAGCAAGACCCTTAACCCTCATTGCTCCAGGGATGTTGTGATTAACCCTGTGCTCACCTTGTAAGTCGCTTTGGATAATAGCGTCTGCTAAATGACCAAATGTAAATGTAAATGTAAGTCTCCCAACCTAATGGGCTCAGAGTGCAGGGTCAGACATGATACAACCCCCCTCCCCCCCAGCTTGATCTCAAAAAGGTCTTGCTTTGCACACCAGGGCAACGGGTATGCTGGAACAGAAACGACCTTCCCCAAACTTATTCATTAAATATCAGAATCATAAGGCTGTCCAAAATGCATGTCAAGGTGTCGGATTTTCACAAGCCCCAAAATAGGACTGAACACCAACATTAAATATTAAAGATGTGTTCTTTAAAACCTTTGTCCTTATTATATCTACACATTTTGAACATTGAGACTTTATAACATAAATCAGAAAGAAAATCTTTAATTCTTGGTGTTTATTGGGAAGTCAGTAGTAGTCCTGTTAATCTGAAAAAACTAGGTGTGATTTGGATTTTGAACTTCCAAGGCTACACCAAGTTTCATATAAAAGGAAATGTTAAACAGCTTAGTATTTTCCTTAAAACTTCATTCATTATCTTCCGCTTTATCCTCTATTAGGGTCGCGGTGGGGTTCCCCATGCCCATCCAGGGGAGAACGTCTCGGGCGCTGGGCAGATAGACCCAGGACAGGGCGCCAATCCATCGCTGGGCACACACTCACTCACACACACTCTATATGGGGCAATTTGGAGAATTCAATTGACTTGATCCATGTTTTTGGACTGTAGGAGGAATCCGGAGAACCCGGAGGAAACCCTCCCCGCAGACATGGGGAGAACATGGAAACTCCACCCAGATGGGGATTCGAACCGGGAACCCCTAGCGCTGAGAGGCGAACGTGCTAACCACTAAGCCACTGTGTCGCCTCCTTAAAACTTAACATTCTGAAGCCACATGAATTCTGTGGAAAACAATAACTTCATTAAAAGTGCTTGACAACAGCTTGTGGTTCAAAGAGTTTTATTGTTTTTCATTAGAAAACAATACAAAATCCTGCAACAACAGTCATAAGTTTTGCTTCGAGTGAACTGAAATCAGCCACAGTACAGTAAAGTGCTTTTATTAGATCAATGTCATTTTCCCCAAGGTAAACCCTCCAGGACCTGGGACCTTTCAGAAGTGGGGTTGAGGTACAGACCATTTCGACTGAGCGATCATCAACTCTACAATGTGTTTGGCTAACTGAGAAACTCCACATTGTGAAATGGTCCATGGGTTTGAATTCTCCTGCGAGTTTGTCTGGTCTGAGAGAAAGACCTGGTACAGAAACTTCAGGGTGGAGGTTTAACGAAGTCACATTAACATCAGAAACAAAAAAAAAAAAAAACCCATCTCTAACCCTTTTAGTAAACTCCTTGGGGAGACGAAGTTAAGGAATCAAATGCTGAATAATTACAGCTTTCGACAAACAGATTCAATGCTAATTCCTTTAACCCTCAAAAAATTAACGGAAGTGAATCTGAGGATTGAAATTCTCCTAAATACAAGGCAGTCCGTGTTGATGAGAAGGTCTGATGGTGGCAGATTTAATCCCGAGGATCTGTTCTGCTTAATACAATTTGCATTTGAGAACGATTTCCAATCAAGTCTGGTATCAATCGGGTTGAAAACAGGACTGGAAGTTCAGCTAAATCAAGAATACTGATTAAGAAGTGGCTGAATACTTTTTTTTTTCCTCCCCCCCAAAAAAACCAAGCAATCTTAAGCACAGCTTCTTATACAGGTAAGGTAGCTTCCCAAGTAAAATGTGAGAAAACGGTTGCATATACATTACAATTCAAGTAAGTCTTACTATAAGACATAAACCTCCACAAAAGATGCATGTAGAAATATAGAAAAAGATTACAATCAGTGTCCTATTCTCAATAGGCTCGAGTGCCAGTCGTTCGCCGTCTTCTGTGCAAAGAAGACGCGCTCGGTTAACATTCAACAGGACTAGAATAAGGCTTAGATGAAATTCGCCTTCTGGTGCTAGGGGAGGAAAAAAAAAACAACAAAAAAAAAAATATCACAACCCAAAGGACAGCTCGGGTGCAGATTCCGAGTGCTCAAAACAAAAGACATGAATTAAAGCTAACTAGGAAACACTGGAAAGAACTTTCACTTCAATTTCCTTAATAAAAAAAAAAAAAAAAAAAAAAAAAAAAAAATTACGCCCTCACTCCGTCTTCAACAAAACAAATGAATATGTGAGAGAGAGAAAAAAAAAAGATTAAGAAAGGAACTCTGGTGTTTCACCTGAACGTTTGAACAGCACCTGTCTGAAGATGATACAATAATAAGAATATTAAAAGCTTAAAAGATTCAGTGTGGCACAGTTTCAACTGGAGTTACACACAATGGAAACAAATGAACTTAAAAAAAAAAGAAGAAAAAAAGAAAAGGAACTTTATACACAGTTATACAGCTACATCGCCTTGGAAGACGTTTTAAAATACGTTTGTAGTTTTTTTTTCTTATTTATTTAATTTTTTTTTACTGGAATGCGTTTCCATTTTTTTTTTGCTTATTATTTTTGTTTCACTTTATGAGAGCCTCTCTCTCTTTCGCAAATGTTTTACTATTTCTTTTTTTTGGCAGTGCCCACATGGCAATAACAAGTGTACCATAAAATTGCGGCTTCGGTACCAAATTAAAGAAGAGCACATGTTCTAAGCCGAATTCTGTGACCAGCTGGTGTTCACAGACGCAGAAGTAAGCCTGTGCTTGCATAACCGCATGATAACCCTCCCCGAGCATCTACTTTGTGCTGACAGAGATGTTTCCACCCGTGTACCTGAAAAGCTCAAGACTTTAGTGTCTTACTGTATGAAAATATCACTGAGTTATCGTAGCACAGAGGTGGATTGCTGGGAGGTGATTTTTAAATCCCCTACACAATTTCTGGAGGTCTTCAATAGAAGACAGGTCAGAAGTGAATGGTTGTTTTTGCAGAAAGTAAAATGATGGGAGGAATTAGAGAAGGAAAAAAAAGGCTCCCAAAATAAAGCAGGGCAGTTTTTAAAAACTGTACTTTCTGAATAGTGCATTCATCATCGACTTGCAGGCCAAATTTGAACCCTCTCCCAAATATTAAGTGCATTTAACTCAATATCGAAGGCCAGTCCTGAACAGCACTTTCACAGCTCTTTCAAGAGTTTGGTTAGCTGAGGTTATTCGCTCGATGTCAGGAATTCATAAACTTAGGAAGAAAGGAAAAAAAAAAAAAAAAGGGTAATGACACAGATGAAGGTGAGGCACAGGCAGCAATCACGAGAACCTCCCAGGCACCGAGCCTGATTGCCTTCAGTTGCATAAAACGTGTCAACCTGCCGCTGGGGGTACAGATCGCGTACGCTCACGTACAGGGAGGGCTTTCCTGAAACAAATCAAGTCTCATCTACGAGAAGACAAATTCACAGTGGATCCAGTTGTGATGTGCAAGCAGCACTAGAATGGAGCGGGACAAAGGGATGGGGGTTTATGATCGTTGTAGTCCTTTGGTGTATGATCAGCTGGCTTCATAGAGACTCCTGCTTTAAAATGAAATAGAATGGCTGAGGCATCCATTTCTACCAGGGGCTTATCCCAAACCCAGGAGGACGCCTTCGTCTGGCTGCCGAATGCCAACCGGTGTGGAGTAGAAAAGCCTGGTTTATATGCTTCTGTTCAGTAAGGCTCATGAAGCATTAAAGCTGGGGTGCAGACGCACCGTTTGCACGCTGACGCAGGTGGAGCGTTAACTCCAGGCAGTTCTGCTAAAACTAAGTGCTTTTTGAAGCTTGCTCGAGGCGGATTTGCAGGGGCCTAAATCACTAGAATCAACCCAGAACGGTGATGAGAAAAAGAAAATTTGGCATTTCCCACCAGTTGTGCAAAATGAAAACAGTGACCCCACAATTCTGATAAAAACTAATGGCCTTGGGTTCAAGATGAAGGCTTTTCTCATTCTTTACATCTCACTGTAATCATTTTGAGTTTGTAATCTTAAGGGGTTTTATCGTACCATAGTCAAATCAAAGGAGTTCCCATCCCCACATTTTATGTAAATTGCATTATTGGGATACTGGTTTTAAACTACAGTCCTGTTCTGCTGCATTACATCCTCTTATAGGAAGCTTTTTGTTGTGATAGCCATATCAACTGTGCCCAAAAGGCCTTGTAGCAGTTTGGTGATCTAGTTCTTGGTTCTTTTACATTATAAAGCTTCAATAAACATTTGGGATTGGTGTGCAAATCCAGGGAGACATAAATCAGGCTCGGCTGGGTTTGGGATAAGCCATGGTATTTGCATATGCTGACCCAGAAATGTAGCCACAATGCAATCTAGCAAACAACTTTATCTCCATTATAATTAAGATGAGGTATCGTTTCTGTGAGGAAGAGGCAGGAAGAGTTGGATGGACACCTGAACGAGTGGACAGCAGAGACGTCAGAAGGGTTTTCTGGCCGACTGTCCGGCAGGCTGCTTGCTTCTGAAATGTCCATTAGGCACAGTCCCCGATGAGGACGAGAGGAGCGAGGAGCTGGCTGAGCTCGGCCGCGGACACCGGTGCCCCCTTCATGGTGCTGCTCCTCTGCCTCCGCTTGGCCAGTTTGGAGTTGGAGGGAGGCGAGAGGCGCATGGAGCAGGCGCCTGCCGTCACCACCTGAGGAGCCTCCCCTTCCTGCCATTGTGCGTCGAGGTCATCCTGTTCAGCGAGCTGCCGGTTTACAGCCATGGCTTGTCCGGTAAAGAACGTCAGGTCCTTGGCGCTGCTGTTCCTGTATGAAGAGGAAACGGGAGTTTAACAGGATGCTCGCACAGTGATGTTCATGTACACTTAAATATCACCTCAGTCAGGATAAGAGCAAAAACAAATGTGGAATATAAGAACTCACCTTTGTAGCAGAATGGAGGATGGGATAATGGAGTCAGGAGCACACTGTTGGGGGAGGAGAAGGAAAAAAAAATGTTAAACTGCATGTCAAAACAAGAAATTATTGTAATTACATTTTACTTTTAGAATCAAAAACACAACGAAATTATTAATTCTGTTTGTTCTTCCTTTATTTTTTTGCTTGTGCTTGTAAAATTTAACACCAACAATCCACCAACGTAGGTCCATGAGCAAGACCCTTAACCTTCATGTCTGACCCTGTGCTCTGACAAGCTGGGAAACTTATAAATCACTATGAATAAAGACATGTGTATTTAGACAGAACGTCCTTTAGGTTCTTTACAAGTTACATAACATCATTTTACAGATGTCATTTGTGTGTTTTGTCGTTTCTCCTGCCGGTTTTATCTGGTTCGTAATGGCCATGCCTTACTTTGTTTTTACTTAAAGCGCTCTGCTTTGTCTTGTTGTAAATACATAACGTCAGAACTTTAATCCAACATTTAAAAATCACACAATTCAGGCACCTGGACTGGTTAACCCTGTTCTACCAGCTGAATAATCACGGTCCTCACCCGTTGCACCCATGGGTGCTGCAGAACCTGAGAGGCACTGAGCCGCTTCTTCGCATCCCGGACCAGCAGTTTGGAGATGAGGTCTTTGGCACTGGAGGAGATATGAGCCCATTCCTTCTCAGGAAACTCGTACTTGCCCTCCTGGATACTCTCAAACAGCATGTTCTAAGGTTGGGGAAAGACATCGGTTTAATAAATTTTTACACCCGCAGTCCATTTCACAGAACAGGATTGAACATGAAAAGATTTGGAAAAATGCTACCAGGTAGAAAGGATTACCTGGCATGCGTGACACGGTTCGCCATTTTCCCAGCCACAGTCGCTTCCACAGCGGCCAATGAAGGGGGGATAGCCACTTAACATAATGTACATGATGACACCCAGACTCCAGAGATCACAGCGCTTATCATAGATGGTGGCTTCCTCATTAAATGCCTCCACCACTTCAGGTGCCATGTATTCTGCTGAACCACACTGCAGAGAGGGGAAAAAAAAAAAGAGAGAACACTGTTAGTCACGAGGGTTTGAGATAAATAACCACCATCTGTGCGGCGAAGAGCTTTACTAGGAACTGTCAGTAATGTGGTGAGCAGAAGTGTAGCATAGGTAATAAACAGCAGACTCATGCTTCATGCACTTGTCTTCGGCAAAGCACAGGCCTTTAAAGAAAAATCTACATATTACAAAAGAACATGAGATCATGTGCTGTGAGCAGAGAACCAAGTTAGAACGAGAGCATGTGACGGTCACATGGCAGACACCGACACGAGATTAGAGATAAGCTTCACGCAAGTTCACCTCACATACATGAAAACAAATATGTTCGAGCACAGATCGCAGATCCGGCTGTCGAAAATAAATTTGGCTTTAAGCAACACTGCAAAAGCAGGTCTGAAGTCTTACGTCAGTGTTTTCTTGCACTGTAAATGCCTCCCAAACTGGGCCAAGCACTCAGGAAAAAGAGGATTTAGTGTCTCAGAAAACCACCTCACTTCTTATGCAACTAAAGTGCAAAAACCAGCGACACAACCCAAAATAAAAACACACTCAGGAGCATCCGAGCTCAGCACGTCACCGCAACAACAAAGTCCTACAGCTGAAAACATTCACCACACTGCATTATGACCGCAATAAAGAGACCTCACCAGTTATCAAATACCTTTTCTGGAATGTTTTTTTTAGAAATAATAAGAAAACTGAATGGACTTTAACCCACTGACACTCATTAAAGTCCTTTATCTTATTAGATAAGGCCTGATTTGTGAGTGTTATATTACACAGAGATACCTTAATAAGCAGTATCATTTTAAAAAATCTGCCCCTGGACCAGACCAGTGCGCTTTGTTTTTGTTCTGGGGCAGATTAATTTTTCCTGCTCGCACTGCTGGCATGTTTGCGCAGGCATCCAGCTTCCTTTGTCCTTCTTTAACGCAGCTGTCGTGCAGCTCCACCCCGCCGAGCCCTTATGCAATGCACTTTCGCAGTGCAGAAATCCAGGAGAAGCAGACAAAGCCTCGGCTGTTCATGGTCGTCCCCCTCCTTCTCCCACACCCCCTCCTCCTGCTGGCTTTCACTCAACACCCCCCACATTCAGGTCAAACGTATACCATACAATCTGGCTTCAAACAGGGTATATACCATTACAGCTGACTACACAGATGACCATTCTGACCCAAAAAAAAGAAACACATAAAACAAGGGAAGTCTTTTTAGATTTCTTTAACGATTTGAAGTAAAAAAATGTCTGGAGTGTGTTATCCACTTCTTGGTTTTTTTTTTTTTTTGGCGGTTGTGCCTTTGGACTAAAGATCTGAGGACTAGCACTTGTTTGCACGAGATAAGAGCAGAGAGGTGCAATTTGTGTGATTAGGCAAACGTTACAAAATACATTCTAGCTAAAGGAAATGAACGGTCTCGTATCATTCTACCAAGTTGGGTAGGACGGGGGTGAAAAAAAAAAAAAAAAAAAAACCTAAACAAAACAGTGCAGGTGCTGGGGTTTTCCTGTTCATGTGACACGGAAGTGGGTTCTCAGCTGGCAGAAGTTTCAGTTTGTGTCACAGGTTTGCATCAGCCTCCGGCCAAAAGTCTACACGTAAGCTGTGCGCTGTTCACGTAAATTCCCTGTTGTGTTTAACCATGTACCAACTTGGTTTGTGAGCTCAGAGAACCCTTAACCATTTCTCAGAAATCAAACCGGTTTCCTGAGTCTGAACCACAACCTGCATTACGGACACACAGGAAGCATTCACATTTAATACAGGTGAAATCAATTATTTCTTTCTGAGAATTTTTTTTTTTTTTTTTTTATTATTATTATTATTATTTATTTATTTTTTTTTTAATGGTAGATACGAGTCTGATACACGAATGCGTTAAAGACCAAACAAACAGGAAAGACAGCCACATGACAAAGTTTCAAAAAAACAAGCTGACTACATGGTCCACAGTTCAGTACAGATTCCACCCCTCATTATATTCCCACCCCCTCCCTCTGAGGCAGCCAATCACAACACAGTTGCTATGGACATGTAGGCAGGGCAAAAGGCCTTCCCACAAAACCACCCTGCTGCCACTTTCCGCCCACCACTAAAGCAAAAAAAAAAAAAAAAAAAAAATAATAATAATAAAAAAAAACCTGAGTGAAGATTTAAAGAGCCAATGTGGCCAGTAGAGGCATATGAGGTGAAAGACCAACTTCCAAGAAAGTCTGTTCCAGGAACAGAAACCAGAAAGCATTTTTTATATATCTGATTTCTCATTCTGGCTTAGGCCTTGAGAACTGCCGTTAGCACAACATGTTCCTAAAACTATGAAACCAGGCAGGATCAGTTCCTGACCAAAAAAAAAAAAAAAAAAACCCATGGCCTTGTTCAAACTCAGACACAATTTTAATGTCTGCCTTCATGTGGAATCCAAAACAATGTATGGTGGAGTTTAAAAGAGCTTTATTTTCAGACCTACACTCAGCAGTAATCGGGTTGCGCCGATGGCCCTATTGAAAAGGCCGACATCAAATCAGTTCTTTTCCAGATTTAAATAGGCTCCAGAAGTTTTGCTCTTGTTACCCAAAATAACCCAGGGTTCCCAAAAGGCAGCAACTCACATTACAGTAAAAAGCCCCTGGCCAGCCATTTTACTACATGCCACATACTAAGCCTCCACACCTGTTGACATCAGTCCCATTTTTTTCTGTTCTGATTCATGCAGGGTGGTGTGGGCATTTTAAAATAACGAGGCCAAACTCAACCTCAGCTCAAGTTTAATGGTCTTATTATTATATGAGTCACTGGATGTAACTGATAAAGTCTATCACTAACTATAAAGCAGACAGTACAGCGAAGCAGCCAATCACTTATTATTATTATTATTATTTCCCAGACAAAAAAAAGATTTGCACCACTCAAAAGAGGTCTAAATGTCAACAGGTCATTGACCCAACCAATGAGATTCAGCTGTTTAGCTGACACCACCCAGGCTCGTCCAATAGGATGACAGAACTAATGCACGGAGCTTATCGGAGCAGCTGTTAAGAACACAGCCAGTGAAAAGCAGGCCTTACCTGCTTGGGACTTTCTATTTCCATATGATGTGCACAGCTAAAAATAAGCTTTGTCTTTAAAGAGAAAGGGAATGTGAACGAAGATTCACTTACTGGTGTGAGGAGCTCTGGAGTAGAGATGGGAGAACTATCACTGTTCAGCTTGATTCCACTCCCCAAGTCAAAGTCACAAATCTTCACTGGGGAAATCTGGAACAGGGAGAGAAACGTTTTAGGAACGTGAATCTGTATGAACCTGCACCAGGGGTAATTTAAAGAAAAGTAGTTTGAATTTACCCATTTAAACACAGTAATAATAATAAAAAAAAACCTTACCCTATCTTCATGTTCACACAAGATGTTTTCAGGTTTAAGGTCTCTGTGGGCCATTCCTATAAAACACAATGATAAGTTACATCAGTCAATGCTTTTGAAATGTCCACAGCTTTTCAAATGCCCACAGATATAATGCAATAAAGGGAATGCATCAGAGCACAAGTTTGTTTCCAATACAGATAGTTGCTAAGAGCAGCCACCCAGCCAAGTGTCCTTTGGGCAATGCAACACCCGAGACTCCCCTGACCTGTTAAGCTTCTCAGAAATCCAGCTTTCAAGGAAACACGTGAACTATGATCAGGGTGCGTTTTGATATGCCTTCTTTCACGTCAACACCCCCAAACCCCTTTCAAAGCAATCTAATAAGTTTACAAACCATGCGCATCGCTAAACTGTGCAGTTTTACTTTGCAATTCAAAAAAAAGAAAGTGCAGTAAAATTCTCAACATGGAATTTCCGAAATGACCTTTGTTATGCAGAAAGTTCAGCGCGCTTGCGATGTCCTGCACCACAATGCTTGCTTCTTGTTCACTGAAGTGTCTCCTCTTGTGAATCTGGTTCAAGACAGAGCCTGGAAAATAAACACTACATTAGTCAACGTTAAGCTTTTGCAGTACAGCAACCGTTTCAGCTTCGAGGAGGTCCTACTCACCTCCCCGTAATTTCTCAAACACCAAGTAAAACTTGTCTTCCTCCTCAAAAAACTCCACAAGCTCCAGGATGTTTCTGCAAAAGACACAAAGGAGCCAGTGTTTCATTTCAGAGTCAGACAATACTGAACCTGCGCAGACATCGCTCAGGCTTTGCACACATTAAGCCAAGTTTCTTAAATGTAAAGAACAGACCAGCTGTCACCATTACAACTCAGGCTCCAATGTTTATTCATTTATTTTGGTTTAAATTCTAATTAAGACCAGGATTTAATTATTATACTCTGCAACTTTTGAGATTTTGAAGAATTTACAAAAACATTAAAAAAAATGTCTTCACAGTACAATGGAATCCTATGGGATTATTAAGCTGTTGAGAATTTTTTTTTTTACAAAACTCTCCATTACGGTTAATAACTTTAAGCCAGTTCACACAATTTATAATCTACATCTGCCAGACTAATTCCACGGAAATACTTGCAGACCTAAACGTTACGCAGAGCCTGGATTAGAGTGATTTTGCATTGGAAAAAATGACCGATTTGGAAAATTATGTTACCTGTGGCCCTGGCACTGATACAGCATCTCCACCTCCCTGAAGACTCGACTTCGACTGTGTCCTGGTCTCTTCTGTATGATCTACATAAACAGAGAGCGGTAGATGTTTGTTAACTGCTGACACACAGCCCAAATCTAAACTAATTAATTCCAGGTTGCAAATATTTAGGACGCTGTATAATTACAAAGTTCTTAACACATGTTCACCGAACTAGGCCAATTTAAATAAATGGGTTAGCAGGCGCTGAACTTTACTGTTGCCAAGAAATCCACCCCCCCCCACGGGTGGTGTGGGCTGGACGTGACTGGATTAGTGGTGCTTGCGAGAGCCAGGCAGTTCACAATGTGGGCCCTGGATTAGAGACGAGGCCAACTCTGCATTCCCCAACAAACCACTGCGTGCCTGAGTCAGCAGCCTCTGCACAGAAGCTTTTCCCCACAACAGACCACTTTACCCAAATGGAGAACTGGTTAAAGCTGCTATAGAGCAAAGGGACTTTAGATGTGGTGGACGGAAGACATGAAATTTTCCTGTTGGATTTCCCCTGAGAGCAGAAAAACATACTCCCGGATGATGATGCTGGTTGCAAAAACGAACATGACTAACATTTAAGTAAAGCTGGTGATTTGTGTTTTACAGTTCTACGAGCTGGTTTGTTCCAGTTCCTCTCTGTAGTTCCGAGGAGCAGAAACCAGACTGAGACTGCAAATGACGGCAGGCTTGTAAACAGACACCCAGAAGCAGGAAGCCTGTTCTGCGTTATTTTTCAATTGGCCTTCCCTTTTGTTCAGACATGGACATCTCCCCTCCCCATTTACAGGGAGGAGGGGTGAGCAGGACATCTGGCTTAAATTACCAGAGACCCTTCCCACCCTAAACGACTTCGCTGTAGATAAAAAGCCACAGCGTCCTGGATAACAAAGCATTGAACATAAACAATATCCCAGATGCTCGCATGTGGCTTTCTGCTAAATATGTCTGCAAACAAACGGCCATCACGCATAATAAAAAGCACCTTTCACATCTTATACTGTAATAAAGACATGCTTTTACTGTGCAGAGCAACAAACGGAACAGAAAAGTGCAGTCCTAGCACATTCTCTGCCCACATACACGTGCCTGTAAAAAAAGCAAAACACCCACAGCATTTCTTAATACCTCACTTCCTCGAAAACCATATAAAAACAAAGAGCATAATGCCGCGGGGCCATAACGTTCACTCTCCAAACTCCACCTTTCTTTGGCACTTAAAACGGGTAAACATTACAGGACGTGACCTAAGGCCACCCCCTTTTCTCAAGTGGTTCACGTATTAGCAGGCATGCCAGAACAGAACACAATGTTCCCGCCACTGGTCGTTCTTCTAGCCAATGAAAGCATAGACTGGGGGAGGATGAGAACTTTCTAACATTCTGATTGGCTCAGCTGAAAGATTGCTAGACAAAACAACAAAAGGATAGAGAATCTCTCACTAGGCTAGCTCTGAACGCCTGTGCAATAACACGGCAATAAACAAAGGCTTAGTCAACACAAGGGTTGCTGGGGTTTAAAAAAAATGTTTCATAACCACGATCGAGAAAAAACACACAATGCCCAATTGCTGAACATAAAATGTCATGGGAATGCTGCATTTAGAAGCAGATGATCATTAAATTATCTTAAATCACACATCAGCTTAAATTTACATATTCAGCTTTAAATCTGCCAGATTTTTAGACTTAAATCCCAGCTTACCTTTACAGCATATTCCTTCTGTGTGATTTGGTTGATGCAGGTTTGAACTTTTGCACAGGCTCCCTCTCCCAGCACTTCATCTTGCAGTTTGTACACATCTAACAAAAAAAACAGCAGAAGTGTCAGTGTCTATATACGATGTTACTATATTCAGATATCCATGAAGAAGTACATGCAGACCTGCAGGCACCTTTACACACAGGAAAGCACTTTTACACTTACCTTCAAACCGCCCTGTGAAGCTGTCAGTTGTCCGGCACCTCTTTTTCTTCTTGTAACGTTTCTTGGCATCAGGTATGTCAATTGGTTGGCTGGATGGCATGTCTACAGGAGAAAATGAAAGGGAACATACTTCATTGTCTGCTTTCATTCATTGAAGTTGACTAAAAAGTTATTACCCGTCTGTAAATGTGGGTAAAATACATTAAAAATAAACTTATAAACTTAGAATACTGCATTAAACTCACCAGGGCGACTTGAACAGTCAAAATTGAAGGCAGTATCGAGGAGGTGGGATCCAGTTTTGGAGAACTCATCGGTTTCAAATGGGTTTTGGCCCTAAGGGAAATTATATTATACATTTTATTCAGGTTCCAAGCAAATAAGGCACATGTGTGTTTGTCATGATCACGCATTTATCCTTCACTTGCAACTTGTTCTATACATAGTCCTAATATTTAAGAAACCAACAACTAATTGTAAACATAGCCGTGACCTATATTCCAGCAAATGCATCATGGACAACAAGCAAGTGACACATGCGCAGAACTCCTTGGTAAGTTTTGCATGCCAACATGGAGGAATCGTGCCAACACACCTTAAAAGAGCGATGGAATCCGGTCACAGCTGTAATCTTGTTTTGCACCATTTTTTTTTCTCCTGAATTTGTGACTTCCTGCTTAAATCAGTGGCTGCCGGCAACAACGGTGTTTTTAGCTGCAGTGATTGAATTCACTTTGCTAATCCAAATGTGTGGTGAGCGTGGTGCTTTAAACGGGATACCTGAAAAGAGAAAGGGATGAAAAGACAAATCAGGATTCTCTCCATCTCAAGAAATCCTGCAGAGGAATACAACTTGTCCCTTATGTGCAGCAAGATTCACAAGCACAAAAACTGTAAAGGAATTATGATATCCTGTGAGAACATGGTTGTCTCTGGGCCAGCAAAGAGACCATGGATATTAAACATTTTGAATATTACATCAAGAATTACCAAAGGGCTGGTCCACAAATCGCTTCATTTTTCTTCATGTATTAAAATTGTATAAAAAAAATTTAATTAAAAATTAATTATTAATAAAGTAACCAAAAAAACGAATTTCAATAGTTAGCAATAGTTTTTTGTGAAACACAAAAGCTGCACATGTAGCCTTTTTCATAGTAACAATAATAATAATAATAACACAGTGGTGCAATGTTTTCAAACCAAATTTAATATCACGTTGCTAACGTGGTTAGTTTAAGTCAAAATTTGTTAGTTAGTACGTTTAATTACCATTAGGCTATTAGAAACGCATATTACTAAACGTGTATGTGCAATTTTAACAAAAACCTGTCTAAGAACCCCCACAGAAATATATTACGAGTTGGCCACTACATCTGTAATGCCTGTAATGCCGGTTTAACAAACTAGTCTTTTTGACTAAACTTCTGTAAGACAACTTAATACACATATACAATACAAAAACAAACAAATCAGACATAAGTTGCATACAGCCTTCATCCAGCATCAAAATGAAAGGCTGTATTACAATTTGCGCATGTAGTGTACTATAAAGTCTACAGCCGCAGTTCGGATGCATTACATCTAGTGAGCTTCAGTAGGGAATAAGGGTGGATTTGATATTTACACACCGTTAGCCGATTGTTCGGTTACCACTAACGACTTAGTCGCATCCTACATCACCAACAATAACGTATTTATCTGTGTATTATTTAAACAATGCTTATCACACAAATTAACGTAAATTGCACCTTTACACGCAACTTAAAGCTGAGTCAGTCCAGCAGACAATGTTAATCACACACTACGTAGTCAGCAGTAAGCGATTTGGGACGCAGACTGTCGCGTCAAGCAAAATACAAGCGAAAACTCCTGACGCCGCCTGTTTGAACATAAAGCCCAGCGTACGAGTCTGAAAGAAGCACATACCCCGTTGCCGTTAATTTATAGCTCCAGCCTGGTTGCCGTTGTGCGACCCCTCCGTTGGCGGCGCGGTGCTGGGTGATGGTGTTCTACTGTGTGGAGGGAGGCAGCGGCAGCGAGAGCTTTATATAAGCGCTCGGCCTTCTGCGGCGGACTCCGCCCCCTCGCTGCAAACCCCGCCCATCTGTGCGCTCACACATATACATGCAGGATGACGCACCGCGTTCAGGGCTGGGTTTCAGATGCCTTTTGTTCTGTTTTCTTTCTAGAACACAAGGAAGACGAACGTGATGTCACCTGCGAGGCGCGACGCCAGCGAAGGCATCGACGGGCCGACCCCGTATGATACCGTACGCCGGTACAGTAAAGCTGCTGTGCCAGCTCTGCCACTGACAGCGGACCACATCACGGTGTATGATGCAAGACACTGCAATATCCGAGCCACTGTCATCCAAACCCCACTGAGTTCTCCAAAACCCCCAGAACACGAACGGCTGCTATTTCTAAATATATATTATAATAACCAGACACTCATACGGTCACAAACCAGAATAAGTTTCAGTGAATTCGATGACATGACATCTACTCACCTTATAAAATAAAAAAAATGACGTACCATACTCTCCTGTGTCAACTTTAAATGATTTAAATGAGTCACGTGTGACCAAAATAAGTCAACAGAATATGCAGAAAGTTGAATAAGCTTATATGTATATATATATATATACATACATATACATACATTATCTCCCGCTTTATCCTCTATTAGGGTCACGGTGGGGTTCCCCATGCCCATCCAGGGGAGAACATCTCGGGCGCTGGGCAGATAGACCCAGGACGGGGCGCCAATCCATCGCTGGGCACACACTCACTCACACAGACACACTCTATATGGGGCAATTTTGAGAATTCAATTGACTTGATCCATGTTTTTGGACTGTGGGAGGAAGCCGGAGAACCCGGAGGAAACCCACGCAGACATGGGGAGAACATGGAAACTCCACCCAGATGGGGATTCGAACCGGGTATCCCTAGCGCTGAGAGGCGAACCACTAAGCACTAACCACTAAACCACTAAGCTCTCATATATATATATATATATATATATATATATATATATATATATATATATATATATATATATATATATATATATATATATATATATATATATATATATATATATATATATACACACACACACACACACACACACACACACACACACACACACTTACTACCTATTTTATTGGAAGTAGTGTGGGTTTAAAAATTTAGTGAATTGACTACTTATAGGCACTTTTGTGGTGTACTTTATAGCAAAAGCAGCAAGTGTAATGCAAACTATATGTGGTATATGTGATTGACTTTTAAAGCAAAACTATGATTTTTAGACAGTCTGAGAAATTTTTAGACAGTCCCTTCAAATAATATCTACTTTGGTGTGTTCCTGTGAGCAACCTGACTGGGCAAGAAAGAACTTACAAAGTGTGTAAAGAAACTAATAAAATAAAAAAAATGACAGTGTACATATGTAAAGTAAGTATAACTAATAAAATGAGCACTAAGTGTAGTAACAAGGTTGCCGGTGAGGGTAGTTTTTGCTTCACTTACATGCTATGATTCGTATAGATTCTAGAACCATCTTCCTCTGTGTAGCCCACTGTCTCCACCCACACTGACAATTTTTGCTAAATCTCTCTGCTTCATGTGATGTTTTAGATCTGCTTAAAAAAGACTTTTCTCACTGCTTCTAGAAATTTACTTCATTTTCAGGTTACTGATTGTGTAGAATTTGTCTGCCGTTTCTAGATACCCCTCCCCATTCAAACATGGTATGCATGTTGGAAACCCTTAAATAACCTGTATGTCTAAACAAGTAAGAGAATGTGTGCACGTGTGAGATACAGCATGCATTCTCACTCATTAATTTCTTCACTTGCCTATAGCACTTCATGTTTAGGTGTGTTTGTATCTGTCTGTACAGTAAATCAATCACCTTATATTAATAATAATATAACCAGCTCCAGTAGTAGCTGAAAACAAGTTTATAGTACATGCCTTTAAATGCATGTGGACATGTCACTTCTACGAATTGAACATAACAATTAGCCCACAGACTCTATTAACCCTGCCATATTTTACAGATTGCTAAATTAAAAGCAGTGAGATGAAAAAGAACATGATGGTGTAAATGAAATATCTCTATGGTGTGACCTTGATACGTGAACGTCCTGTTTAGAGAAACGTTCAGACCTTTCATTAAAAAATAATCATGTTACTGTAAATTAAATAACTTGTAGTTGTGAGTCTTTCAAAGCCCAATTCATAGAAACTGGGTCATATTTGTTTATATGGCACAAAAACATGGTTGTTTGTATTTTTCCTTGACTGCATAAGATGGTGGCATAAAATTTAGTCTGACAGTCAGAGGTATAAATATCTGCTTACAGACCCTACAGCAAGATCCTCTGATGTCTTTACTGTGAAGAAGCCATTAATAAACAGAAACGATCTTGTGACTTTCGTTTATCTCTCTATCTCCCTTTCGCTCACTTTAAAAAGACCTACAGGATTGAAATCAGAAGGCAATATTGCGAAAGGTCTGCCTCCCGCTCTGGAAGGAGGGTGAAGCACATGATGCAATTCCTACACGTGTTGACAACAAGCTGTGCACTGCGGCAGGAACAGAGGTTACTAACGGGGCAGTTAGAGTAGCAAAACAAATGATCCACTGATACTCACTTACTATTTAGTTATGGATCTCCTGAATTAATACTGGTACACATCTGCGTGACGTCTGCAACAAATACTGAGTTTGATTGGCTGGTGTCTGTGGGAGTGAGACGAAGTACATAGAGTTCTCAGGCTTTTAAAATGTGTACACATGTACTTACCAACATGCCAAAGTCATATAAAGTCCCTGTTATCCAATGTTAGAAACAAAATACAGACTACAATCATGAATACATGCTTCTGTAAGGGACCTGGCTGGCTGTGTTTACAGACTCATATGCATAAACATGATGTACATATATCTATATATTTGCATCGGATAATCCTGGCAAACTAATTTCTATTGGGAATTTATTACAGATATATCGTGCTGATTAAATTCAGTGTACATGTTTACAGTGACAACGACATGAATGACAAGTATAAGTGTCTCTGTGCTGTAAGCATTAATATGCCCTGCTCTCATTTAGTTACATATGCATATTTTCCAAGCATTCATGATTTACTACCACTTCTGATCATGTAAGGATTTCCTAGAGGCACTGTAACAAGAGCCTTTAGAGTCACAAGGGATTGTTTACACTAAGACCAGAAGAAGATAGCTGCTTATTTAAATGGTGTGGAGTTGAATTATTACATCACAATATCAGATCAAAGCTGATAGTGGAGGTCAAGACAGCTTTTGAAGTTACCTTTGGTTACTTGGATGTGTGATAGCTCGGTGCTGGGGTGTTGAGCTATAAAGTCTGTTGTTGGGGGTATTAACCTTAAAGACACCGAAAGTTGCAAGTACGGGCCCTTATGCAAGGTCTTTGACCCTCATTGCTCCAGGGCTGCTGTATCATGGCTGACCCTGTGCTCTGTTTCCAACTGTCAAACTGGGATACTGGCAAGTCGCAAAATAATCTAATGTAAGCTGGTTGGTGAAACTTGTTTCTTATTATCATTAAAACCACTATTTATTTTAGTATTATATATTTTTTGTGTCGTTACACAGTGCACACAGTACACGTTAGACAATGCCACCTAAGACGAGTAAATAAGTTTGTTCTCCAGAATTGTGCTTAAAGGTACACATTATGTTGTTTTTGTATTTATTAACAATTACAGGGACTTATTCGAGGTTGTGAAATTATACAATTTTCATCCCTGGAACCTCAGAAACTCTCTCTCTCACACACACACATACACACACATACACACACACACACATACAAACAATGAAACAATGAAAGTTTACTAAATCAAACCTAAATCTAATTTATCCTCTGTAACTATACACGTGGTTTATCTATTCTATTTTCATTCATTCATTCATTATCTCCCGCTTTATTCTATATTAGGGTCGCGGTGGGGTTCTCCATGCCCATCCAGGGGAGAACGTTTCGGGCGCTGGGCAGATAGACCCAGGACAGGGCGCCAATCCATCGCTGGGAACACACTCACTCACACAGACACACTCTATATGGGGCAATTTTGAGAATTCAATTGACTTGATCCATGTTTTTGGACTGTGGCAGGAAACCGGAGAACCCGGAGGAAACCCACGCAGACACGGGGAGAACATGGAAACTCCACCCAGATGGGGATTCGAACCGGGGAATCCCTATCCTATTCTATTTTAATATATATAATATATATAACGATCTTGTGGGTGCTCTTGCTGCGGAGGTCGCTTCTTATATTCAGTCTTTACAAACTGAAGCTGCACAAAGAGCCGCGGCCGGACTCGTACCGCACGTAGCGAGCGCGAAAGCCACGCCTCCTCTGTGACGCGGCCCGATCTGCTGAGCGCCGGGGCCGGGCCTTAGCCCCGCCCAGTGTCGATGACGTAAGCGCTTTCGCTGAGCGTTCGGTCCTTCTGGGACATTCCAGAAAACCGAGGCCGGTTCGAACCGCCTGCGGTGACGTCATTCATCCGCTCCAGACCAACATAAACGCACACGCCGCGCCGCTCGCGCTCAGCCTTTCTGCGATGAATCATGATGTAAACGATTATTGCTGCAAAGCACAGCAAACCCAAGGAAATAGTAATGAGATAACCGAATAATGATATAATTTCCGCGCGCAGATCTGTTACATTTTCCTTTCATCTGTCGCACACAAACACACCGAGCTAAAAGTGACTGAGCGCCTGCAGGAACTTCATTCATGTTCAACACGACTGCATACGACTGCATACGACTGCACACGACTGCACATAAACACACACCCTGCACGTAGCACATGAGAGTGAGGCGAACGGAGGGTCAACATAGAGCCATAGCAGATTAAAGCCACAGTCTGAAGGATGTGTTTCATATCAACTGCAACCGTAACACCATTTAAATGTACCGAACCAAAAAGAAAATAAACAAAATGCTAATAACAAACACAATTCTCTTTTTAGTCATGAGCTACTTTCATTCATTCATTACCTCCCGCTGCCCATCCAGGGGAGAACGTCTCGGGCGCTGGGCAGATAGACCCAGGACAGGGCGCCAATCCATCGCTGGGCACACACTCACTCACACAGACACACTCTATAGGGGGCAATTTGGAGAATTCAATTGACTTGATCCATATTTTTGGACTGTGGGAGGAAACCAGAGAACCCGGAGGAAGCCCACGCGGACACGGGGAGAACATGGAAACTCCACCCAGATGGGGATTCGAACAGGGAATCTCTGGCGCTGAGAGGCGAAAGTGCTAACCACTAAGCCACCGTGCCACCCTAAAATGAGCTACTTACTCGGTGCAAATATGTATTATAAATAGAATCCAATGATCAAGTTCCAATCTTGTGTATATACACTGTACAACATCACACAACAGTACGAATAAATAAAAGACGTTCATTCAGTTCATTCTGGTAAATTTGTATATAATCTGTGGTTATATAGTTATATATTAAGAACAGGGATCACAAATACTGCTAATGTCAGCAAAAATAAATAAATACGAATGTGAAAAATCCAGCAAAATAATCAAGATATTTATAGCGCTACTGTATATTTATATTGTATGGTACAGTGGAGAAAGGCAGTTGGCTCTGGATTGCAGTAATGTGAAGCCTTGAATGAAACTTAAGAGGATATATCAAACACTTCACACACTGAGAATTCCGGCTTGTTTGAGCAGCAAAGTCTTTACCATGTGCTTCACTGGCACCTTCCTGAACATTCGATGGCTGCCATCCAGAACCCAGCCTTAGGGCTGGTGGAAAGGAAGAATCCAAATGAAATGGATGCACATAAAAGCTGCGGTTTTCATCTACCAGCAGTGGGTAAGCAGGGTGGGGATGGTATGTGCATTCCCCAAAACTCTGTCAGTTACACAAAAAAGGCAAGCTGAATTTCTGAATTATCTGGGTATACTTTTTTAAATATATGCGTATATATTTAAGATCAGCTTGTAGCAGAGAGCTAGACATGCCGTCATATGGAATTACAAATACAAAAAAATACTTGTCTGTTTGGATGTGCTCCTATTTTATTAAATATATATAAAATTTAATAGGAGCATTTTATATAAATAATTAATAATTATAGAGCTGAAAAAATATGCCCATTTAAAAAAAAAAGTTTATTATAGGTGACTGTGAACTCCAATTGTTACAATTGTATATACAGCTGCCAAAACATGCTGTCACAGGCTCAGTGAAACTGTACAGTTACTAATATGGTCCTGCTAGCTAAAAGACGGAAGGCGGAGGTGGAGCTCAGTTAAGAACACAAGACCGGAGAACACTGTTAAAGCCCAACTCATGAGCCTTCCCTTTCTGTTGAACTAGCTGTAAATATGTGCCATATGACCCTGGACCACGATGCACTTAAGTCATTAACTTACCAGTTTTACACAGTGTCTTGTGTAATAAAGCCCCAGGGAATGAGAAACCAATAAATTCTCAAACAAAGTGAAACTCTTCTGTTTTTGTGTGAAAAACTGTAAAGGCACCAAGCTGCATGAAAGATCACAAATTAAAATGTACAATTTAAACAGTTTTTATTTATCAGTATAGAAAACACAATGTTTATAATCAGGTTATTTTATATAGCAATGATAATATTTAGGTCAATGTGACTGACATTGTGGGGGATGGGTGCATTGAAAGGAAAGTATAATTACTATAATTAGTAATGTCTATTTAAGATTTCAGTTGTCCAATAAATCACCCCATTCAAAGCAATAAGAATTTGTAATGATCCGAGTAAGTGTATAACATCCTCTGTTGTCATCCAACTATTTACATGTTTTTTACTCTCTTTACTGGTAATGATTTATTAACAGATTTAATCAAATCATCCTAAATGACATTTGTGTTGCACCATGTAAGCAAGGCAGCGGCACGGTGGCTTAGTGGTTTAGCATGTTCTCCTCTCAGCACTAGGGATTCCCGGTTCGAATCCCCATCTGGGTGGACTTTCCATGTTCTCCCCGTGTCCGTGTGGGTTTCCTCCGGGTTCTCCGGTTTCCTCCCACAGTCCATAAACATGGATCATGTCAATAGAGTTCTCCAAATTGCCCCATATAGAGTGTGTCTGTGTGAGTGAGTGTGTGCCCAGCGATAGATTGGCGCCCTGTCCTGGGTGTATCTGCCCACCGCCCGAAACGTTCTCCCCTGGATGGGCATGGGGAACCCCACCGCGACCCTAATAGCGGATAAAGCGGGACATAATGAATATGTAAGCAAGGCTGTTTTTATAGTTTAGATAAAGATTAGTTTTTATAAGCGTGCTGGCCCTTACGATACAAATCATTTAGTTTCAAAGTGACTTCATGTTGTATGATAAATGTTATCAGGTTATTAAAAGGATAAATTTATGGTTAATGTTTAGGAAGAGGGCGGCACGGTGGCTTAGTGGTTAAGCATGTTCGCCTCTCAGCTCTAGGGATTCCCGGTTCGAATCCCCATCTGGGTGGAGTTTGCATGTTCTCCCCGTGTCCGCGTGGGTTTCCTCCGGGTTCTCCGGTTTCCTCCCACAGTCCAAAAACATGGATCAAGTCAATTGAGTTCTCCAAATTGCCCCATATAGAGTGTGTTTGTGTGAGTGAGTGTGTGCCCAGCGATGGATTGGCGCCCTGTCCTGGGTCTATCTGCCCAGCGCCCGAGACGTTCTCCCCTGGATGGGCATGGGGAACCACCCCCCCCCCACGACCCTAATAGAGGATAAAGCGGGAGATAATGAATGAATGTTTAGGAAGAAGAACTTAACAAATAAAATAAAAGTTTTTTTTAATGTCCTTACAAATGATAGTCAAACTCGTGTGCATAACTCTTGTATTGTGTTCATGCATTTGTTACATTTACAATTTAAACCGTAAGTTTAAGAAATCAACTTAATAAAGTCAGGTCTCTGCGTTCAGATGAAAACGGGTTCGAATATCCGCGTCTCACATTCGGGTGCGTCCTAAATCAACTGCGACACAAACTTCACACTTGGCTTTAACATAAAAATATCTAATTTTTTTAAAAAAAATTTAATACAACAAAAGAGCCTGAATTAGAAAATATCGTATCTAAAAAGAAGAAAAGTTTAATAAAAGTTTCGTGCAACATTTGACCCACTTTTTTTTTTTGTTTTGTTTTTTTTGTTGTTGCGAAACTCAGGAAATTCAAGTGCGACATTTCCGACCTGTCATTAACGGCAACGCACCAGGTCTAAGATAATAAATCAAAGTTTAATGTTATTATAGAATTATTAAAGTCGCAGCTTCACCGTAAAGTTTCTGTTTTATTGTTAGATGGCGACAGACAGAAGTAATCGACGTTGGGAGTTTTACCTGGAGAAATGACGTCATGGCCTTGCTTACGCATTTTTAATTATGTCATTGTAACAGTTCAGGTAAATTAATTTGATCCTTTATTCTTTATTTGTTTAATATTACACTGAAAACGATGGCATCCGTAACTGCTGCAATTTCCCCCAAGGAATAATAAAATATTCTGATGATTCTGATTCTAAATTACATGCACATTTGTTTTGTAATTGTTCTCAAAAGTCAAAGATAAAATCAGATGCGTACAATACAAAAGATATTTTGCTTTTATTAATATGTTGAAGGCATAAAAATACAAAACATTATTGACCACGATAGTGGTCAGTAGAGTGTTTTTCACTAATACACAGTAATGGTTTATAACTTGTTTTTCAAGTTATATTGAAGTTATATGTTCAGTTATACGGTTTAATTAAGTTAATTTAACGGGGAATTAAATGATCTGAAGTAACTGAGCCAGTGAAGCCAATTTAATAAAGAACTGTGAAATGGCACCACCTCGTCGGCGAATCGTGTTCCACTCAGCAGAAAAAAACACTGCATGATGATAAAATAATGTCAGTACAGTTTATTTCTCTAAACAATTCAAATTCCGTCAATGATACAGATGCAGAATGTATATAAATGAAGAGTAAACCCTGACATTTAGGATCATCAGACCTTGTATACATTCTAAATTTAACAGCAAGTCAATAAGAGGCAGATAACAAGCAATAATCTATAAGAAAGTAGATAATAATGTGAATTATTAAATAAGCACTTTTTTGAGATCAATAAATTGCCAGGTCAGATCTATTTCCTCAGTTCTAAAAGCCTAATAATTTATTAATGGGAGCAAGATTCATAAAGACATGTCTGATGTGTAATAACTTGATTTTTTGAGTACTGATATCCACCATATGAAATACAATTACAGTATACTAGAATGGAGACTGAACGCCAGACTTCAGTGTCTTGAGATAATGTTTCCCAGAGGAGTGTGAAGGCATGTCTGTTTGTGTACATCTACAATATATATATTACATTATATAATAATTATATACAATATATATACAATAATAATATAGCACACATATTAATGGATATTTGAGGAACAAATAAAAAATATTTTTAAAAAAAGGAAAAAAAAGGTCAGCAAAAATAACAATGCAAACCAGTTATGCGTGAGCAGTGAGAAGAGAGCTGCACCCAGCAGACATGAATACATTTCATCTTGCTTTCTCTTACGATTACAGTCTGGGAAACACAGAACCCCTCAGGTATTTATGAATTTAATTATAGTACTTTACATTCTTCTAAAAAAAAAAACATACATGGCTAAAAACAATAGAAAATGTCTGAGGCATTTTAAAATAAGGGTGTGCCAATTTGCCACAGTGACGTTCCACTCAGCAATCACCATCAAGCTTCACATCCCTCAGCTGCATCCTCTTCTTCTTTTTTTTTTTTTTTTTTTTTACACTATATGTACAAATGGATTAAGATGCTCAGAGGTTACACCTACGACACATTTCTAAGCTGTTTATTTTAAATGTCCCCCAAATTTCAGCTGTAACTTCACTTTGCCTTTTTACCTATTTATTCAGAAGAACGGTATTCAGCTTAAACATTAATATCGGATGAGAGGGCCGAGTGAGAAAAAATTATTTATGTGTTGTGGCTAGACCTCTCTATTACATTTGCATTTGGTCATTTATCGGACGCCTTTATCCAAAGCAACTTACAAGGTGAACACAGGGTTCATCACGACATCCCTGGAGCAATGAGGGTTAAGGGTCTCGCTCAAGGACCCACACTGTTAATTTCAGTGGACCTGGGATTTGAACCGCCAACCTTCAGATTGATAACCCAATGCACTAACCACTGAGCTACCACACCCCACATGGTAGCTCACTATTAAGCTTTTATGAACCTTGCTTGCGGCACGGTGGCTTAGTGTTTAGCACGTTCACCTCTCAGCTCTAGGGATTCCCGGTTCGAATCCCCATCTGGGTGGACTTTCCATGTTCTCCCCGTGTCCGCGTGGGTTTCCTCCGGGTTCTCCGGTTTCCTCCCACAGTCCAAAAACATGGATCAAGTCAATTGAGTTCTCAAAATTGCCCCATATAGAGTGTGTCTGTGTGAGTGAGTGTGTGCCCAGCGATGGATTGGCGCCCTGTCCTGGGTCTATCTGCCCAGCGCCCGAGATGTTCTCCCCTGGATGGGCATGGGGAACCCCCCCGCGACCCTAATAGAGGATAAAGCGGGAGATAATGAATGAATGAATGAACCTTGCTTGCACTGTGACATGCTGGAACACGTAAGGGCCTTCCCCAAATTTTTTTTTTTTTTTTTTTTTTTTTTTTTTTACAAGTTGGTGGCCTATAATTAATCAAAAATATTTTAGTGGATGCTTAAATGTATAAAGCAATAGCAATTGGATTTGGTGTGTCCCAAAGCTTCTGTCCTAATGGTGTGTTTACATTTTTTTGGTGTGTGTGTGTGTGTGTGTGTGTGTGTGTGTGTGGGGGGGGGGGGTTGACAAACACACTGGTAAATGTTTTGCTTTTTATCGGTTTCGTCATAGCTAATATATAGTGTAGGATGTAATGTAAACGTGAGCTTTTCATTAATTTATCTAATTATTTTGTTTATTGTTAAAAACCAAAAAACAGCTTATCCGGCGTCAAATTACGTCACCGATTTGGGGTTCGTTCTAATTTAGCTACGACACTTTTTTACGAATATTTCCTCGATAAATAGAAACGCTTGAATTCGGTTGCATGAAAACAATTAAATTAAATCAAATGAAGTTAAAGTACATTTTGTACATCCCTTATATACTTAATAAAAGTTATAAACTCCTTTGTCGTACCGTGTTACTGTTATTGTGACGACAGGATGGGCGTGTCTCTAACCGACGAAAAGGTTTGTTTTGTCGTTGAAAACCAGAAATGTCAGATTTAAAAAAAATAAATAAATAAATTTGTAATTAAAGTGAATGTTTAATGTTTAATGGCGACAAGCAGAACTGTTCGAAGTGTACGGGAACGTCTGCAGACAGAAGAGACGGCCGGACTCGGGCCTGTGGTTTTCCGGATTTGATTCAAAGCGAGAGGTTTCGGTTGAACCTCAACAAAAAAACAATGAAACGAACAGACTTTATGTTTGTCGTGCATTTTGTCGGTAAGCACACGATACACAAACTTATGAACCTATCAACTTAATATTAGGAAGAACTGTAGAATAGAATAAAATATTATTGTCCATTAAACTTACATTAAATGTAAAATTGTCTTTGGCAGTCTGGCAGACAAATACATGTACAATACAATACAATAAACACGTACAAAAAACAAACAAAAAAGAATATATATATATATATATATTCATTCATTATCTCCCGCTTTTATCCTCTATTAGGGTCGCGGTGGGGTTTCCCATGCCCATCCAGGGGAGAACGTCTCGGGCGCTGGGCAGATAGACCCAGGACGGGGCGCCAATCCATCGCTGGGCACACACTCACTCAAACACACTCTATATGGGGCAATTTTGAGAATTCAATAGACTTGATCCATGTTTTTGGACTGTGGGAGGAAACCGGAGAACCCGGAGGAAACCCACGCAGACACGGGGAGAACATGGAAGCTCCACCCAGATGGGGATTCGAACCGGGAATCCCTAGCGCTGAGAGGCAAACGTGCTAACCACTAAGCCACCGTGCCGCATATATATATATATATATATATATATATATATATATATATATATATATATATATATATTAAAAATTATGTTTGTTCAAAATATTCACCGCAGAAGAAACAAATGACTTTTCGTACCCATTCTTCTTAGCTAGTGGAACCTTAAGTCTTTTGCCTGATGGCAGAAACTAAAAAGATGAGTGAAGAGGATGAGTGGGGTCATTGTAGGCCTGAATTGCCTTTTTTGTTATAGATCGGCTGTATAAATCCTGCAATGACAACTTTTTGGCACCAATGATCTGACTGGCTTGATTAACCACTTGGGCCAGCTTGTTCCTATACTTGACTGATAGGTTCCCATACCACGACACGATATTACTCGACAAGTGACCTATAAACCATAGTCATGGTATACTTGCTAGTATTAAAACCCCTTAACTTCCTAAGAAGAAAGTATCTCAGTGGTCAGGGAGTTAGACTTTCAACCTAAAGGCTTTGGGTTCAAATCCCAGGTCCACTGAAGTTACCAGTGTGGGTCCTTGAGCAAGGCCCTTAACCCTCATGGCTCCAGGGATGCTGTGATTAACCCTGTGCTCACATTGTAAGTCGTTTCGTATAAAAGCGTCCAATAAATGACCAAATGTAATGTAATGTAATGTAAAATTAGGAAGAACACAAACCCAACTTCAGTGCTCGTTTTCCTGATGCATTCACATCACATTCATCTCGGAAAGTCTGTCCTTTGTTTAAAAACAGCTCGGTTTCGGTCCTTTTTAAAAAATATATTTTTAACGCCCTTTTAGTTTTCCTATTGAGCATAAATTGTGATCAGTTTATGAATGCTAGTTATTACAGTACAGTTATTATTATTATAGAATTATTAGTTAGATATGATATAGAATGATGAAATGATTTTATCCCTTTTAACCTGAATGATGAACTTACTGTATAAAGCATTTAAAGCCTCTGGAGACGCGGCGTGTTCATTTCCCTTCAAAGAGAAAACCTGTTATCGCACAGTCTTAAATACCACAAGACTGCTGCTGTGTGCATCATATCCAGTAAGCAAAGAATGGGGTGGGACTATATCTGCTGAGTTTGTTGATTATATTTCTAGATTACAATAATAAAAAAAAACGAAAAATTTTTACAATGAAAAGCAATAATATACATATATAATATACATTTGAATAAATATTATAATACATTATTTTTTATCTCTAATAATATTATTATTATTGTTTATACTATGGGGGCGGCACGGTGGCTTAGTGGTTAGCACGTTCGCCTCTCAGCGCTAGGGATTCCCGGTTCGAATCCCCATCTGGGTGGAGTTTCCATGTTCTCCCCGTGTCCGCTGGGTTTCCTCCCACAGTCTAAAAACATGGATCAAGTGAATTGAGTTCTCCAAATTGCCCCATATAGAGTGTGTATGCGTGCGTGTCTGTGTGAGTGAGTGTGTGCCCAGCACTAGATTGGCGCCCTGTCCTGGGTGTATCTGCCCAGCGCGCGAAACGTTCTCCCCCCACGACCCTGATATAGGATGAAGCAGAAGACAATGGGTGGATGGATTGTTTATATTATATCACACTTTTATTATTATTATTATTATTATTATTATTATTAATAATAATGTTACTATCTATATTTATATGTTTATAATAGGTGTTATAATTTTTTTTCTGTATTTCTCTCTTTACTTGTATGTTTCTTTACCATTCTAATGCAGATTGTAACCATATCCTTTATTACACACAGGTATCTCTGTTAATTTCTCATATGCAAACACTTGTGGACAGAGTGAATATGATTCAGGAGGAGGAGAATGTTGTCCTATGTGTGGTCCAGGTAAGATGCACATTTAGCTTAAATGACCAGTTTGTGGCTTCACAATCACTTTGTTGTTATTATGCTGAATAGGAAATATTAAGGTCATGCATTTGAAAAATCACTAAACTGCACCACATATTGATTTGGCCATCCATGATTTTCATTATTGGCTAATTTAAGCATTCTACAATAACCAGAACATAAGGAAATTGTGAAAAGAAGTGCTGTCTGTTGTATCCACTGCTGCTGTGTTAAAAGTAAAAGTATTAATGTAAATTGCATTGGTGATTGATTTAATTACGTGCAAATGAAGTTAATTATATTTACCATAGAGGCACACCCAAACCTGTTCTGTTCATTTCCCAAAATATAATTGCGGCAGGACACACTCGGTGGGCAGACACACAAACACGTCTATTCACTTATTTCATACCTAGAGACAATTTGCTAATTTAATAACACATTTACGGGACCTAATTAATTTATTGTATACTTATGTTTATATATTTTTATAATTAGCATGCGATTTTTAAGCTACTGCAGCTCCAGTCATGTGGTTGATTGTTGTATTTTTGTCTCCTCACTATTTTAATATTTGTGTTTGTAGGATTAATAGTTATACAAGACTGCACTGAAACTACTAGTACCAGTTGCAAACCCTGTGGACCGGGCACATATATGAACGAGCCTAATGGTCTTTATGCTTGCTTTGCATGCAAAACATGTGACGATGGTAAGTTTTTAATGTTTACAAAATGTACTGTACAAAAATGTAGGGTAAAATTAAAACATTTACCTTAGAAAGGCATCTGATTGGTTATAATAAGTCTCTAAATTAATCACCAAAGTCTGGAATTGGTGTTCTGCAGCGTATTTCTTGGCTTCATTTTCAGTCTCAACATCGCAGTCTCAAGAGACTAAAGCAAGTCTATAAGCTTCTACAAGAAGGTCAACCAACAAATTCAAGAAATTGCTAAGTTTTTTTAGGCAGTGATTCATCTCAATTATCTAATTAACTAATTTACTAATTTACTTTTCCAGACTTAATTATATTTAATTATTTACAGCTACTGTCTTTTATTCTTACTGTGGTTTCCTTGGGTTTAATATGAGGATCTTTTATAAATTAAAGCTTAAATAATAAATAATCTGATATATCGGTCTTAAACCTTTGCACAGTATTTTTTTCTTACACTATTAAAGTGTGTTCTTTTAAATACAATCATCGTCTCATGATTTGTTTTTAGGACTCTTTGTTTCAAAAAAGTGTACCACAATGTCGAATACAGTTTGTGATGTAATGGAAGGAAATTACTGTAAAGAATTCTTCAATGGCGAGTGCAGTCACACAATGCTTCACCGCACCGCATGTGTAGCAGGGCAACAAATTAAAAGTGCAGGTAGGTGATCCTTTATTTCCTGTTTACATTTACATTATTAGTTACATTTCTGTGTAGACTTTAATTTGATATATATTTTTATGATTTTATGGCCATCTATGAACATGGCCACCCAGTCTTTTTGCTATTCAGCGGCTGAGATCACAATAATGATGTTGTGTAGTTTACACTATAAAGATTGTTTGTTCATTATTTTTTTGCAGGAACCAAAATATCAGATATAGTTTGTGAGGACTGTCCTCCAGGTTATTATTCGCCAAATGGTACTGCCTGCTATAAGTGGACAGAGTAAGTTAAGACTTTGTCCTTCAAACCATTGTAATGTCTTTGTCATTATATTTCCTATTTGGCTTTTTACTTCTTTTGCTATGTGTTTACGATTATTAATTAGATCTTTTTTCTTTAAGCTGTTTTATAAATCACGAGGTCCAGGACAAAGAGGGAAGTTCAGTCAGCGATGTACAGTGCAAGCCAGTATGGAGGAGCAGATGGCTTATTCTTTTAGCAATTATGTTTTTTTTTCCAGCTTTAGCATTTATTTCAATTAAACTGAGAAAAACAGAAGATTTATGTTACCATGGTAAGTCATTTTAAAAGGTTAGGTTAAAGAACGTGATCGTAAACATGCAAACGTTTTACCAGTTCTGTACGTTGCTGTGTACACAGACAGATCCCACACAGTGTTGATCTGGCTTTAGTTTCCACATTGAACACACTGTTAAGGGAAAAAAAAAATCAGTGCTTGTAAGTTTGACAATGAATACAGCAAAACCACAACATGCAACAAACCAACCAGGAAAAAAGATCAATGAAATTAACATCAAAAAACTGTAATGCAAAAATATTGTATAAACAACCTGGACAGTAATAAAATGTGACATAAATCAAAACATCAAAAAATCAAAACAAAACAAAAAATCTGAGAGATGCTGAGGTGAAACCTGCTGGACCGGAAAAATCCCAAAACAATCGAATAAGTCCCTCCTTATAAAATACACAACCTGACCAGCAGCTACATAAAAGCACTGCCATAAAGTTAATTAATTAATAAATACAAGGGTTTTCACAGTCATACTGTTCACATATATATGACAATAATACCATGTGTTTGATTATTGATTTTTTTTAGACATTTTATGTAATTGCAATTACATAGGCAATTGCTTTAAAAAAAATAATCAGTCTTGTTCAATCAGATTTGTGAATTGTGATTCATGTTTTAACTCCAGTGCCTGTTATTTATAATAATTTTTACTTTTGCTGTTTGTTGCAGATAAACAGAACGTGACTTGTGTAAGTCAGTCTTATCACATATTTTTTATTTTATTTTTGTGGCTCCAGGATACAGTTTTTAAAATCACAGAAATTTAGTCTTTTTTAGGCAAAATTTAAGGAAATGTTAAAGAAATTACTTACTACTAGATTTAAAGAGAGATTTTAAAAAGGTGTCCTTGTTTAATATGTTTAAATGATGAAACCCTGTAAATTTTGCACTGCATAACCTTTACACAATTCTTTTTGTGACTGTGATGCTGGGTCACCACAGGTTTTTTTTTTCTATGGTATTTGCATGTTTTCCCCATTAATACCCTAGTCCTTTCTTTCCTCACACACTCCAAGACATTAGTCAGATAACTGAATATGCTAAAGTGCCTTGAGGGGTGCGTGTGGCTAACATTCAATGGACTAGTGATCTATCCAGGGCAGACCTGGACATTTATGGCTCCAGGACCACATCTGACAATCCTGTCCCACCATATCAACAGGAATTTAGAAATCAAATACAAATCAAGTGTACAGAGTAGAGATTTGCAAGAATATTATTTATAAAACATGTTGTGCACACTGTACACCATGCATGCAGTACGTGTGCATTGTTTTTTATTTCGAGTTTCGGTTTCACATATGACCCCTTAAAATATACTTGCCCAGCCCATTTATGTAGTAAGTTCTGAGTTTAGCACCAACAGTATCTTACAAACCCAATTAAAATGAATGAAATCTTCACTAATATATTAAAACTAAAGGGTTTTAATATATACTTCTTCAAGTATATATTTATGCAAGCATTGATAACATATTTATAAGAAGCATTAACTGAACTACCACACTTCTATACTCATCTACTAGTTATTTGTGTAGTTGGTGTGTTTGTTGTGTTTGTAAAATTAAAATGCTCGTTTTTTGTTTGATGTCTTGCAGAGTCCTGTGGAGGAGATGTCGGAGCAGTGTACTAGTATTCCGTAAGTGAGATTGATTAATGGTTAATGAGCACCTGGTTAAGCTGTCAATAGTAAACTAACATTTTATTTTTGTCTTTTAGGGAAGAGAACCAGGAAGACGGATGAAATTACATCACATGATGCTAAACAGTGGAGCGAATGATTGGACGGGTGTTCCTGCGTGATGCTCGAGAATGAACGAAGGAGCAATGAGTGTGCTATATAAGCTTGAGCTTATAACATCAAAGCTTTGACATCTATTGCTTCATGGCTCTAAGGCATCTTATTTAGCGCATAATATCTGCAGGCAAGGAAGTAATTGATGTCTAGACAAGAAATGAGCAGCAATAAAATACCTCACTCATTATGTAGTGTAGTATTCAAATCAGTTGGAAGCTGAACCTTTACCATGATGATGCTGAACATGGCCGGAGCACAGGGTCAGACACTCTTTAATACTCTTTTGCATCATTAAGAAAAAGTTTTTTAATCTACTTTTCGAAGACCGTCCATTCATCATCCATACCAATATGAAAATTGTTTTATGTTAATGTTATCATTTCATTTTAAATTATTTCAATGATTATTATTATATCAGCTCAACCTTTTATATGTGGTCGCCACATCCCACCATTATTCTCATTTTGGTTTTTGGTTTTCAAAATCTATACACGTCCATTTTGAATTGTGACCCTCACCCCAAACGCAGTAGATCTCTTCCTCCACTTGTGTAAACTGTAAATAAATGTCACTTTTTTTTAGTTTAATTAGAATTGCACAAATGGTGAACTGTTCCATTCTTGCTCGTTACTTATCTAGAACACATTCACATGTTGATGTAATAGCAGCATTAAGCAACTAACCTTATGATCACTGAAGTGCTGAACACTAACAGACTAACAAACTAACAAACTAATCCGTCTCATCAACGTCACCAGTGACAAATTAAAATGTGAAAGTTCAATGCAAAGATATCACCTTATTCTAAATAACAAGTTACAGCTTATTCATTCATTCATTCATCCATTATCTTCCGCTTTATCCTCTATTAGGGGCGAGGGGGGGGGGTTCCCCATGCCCATCCAGGGGAGAATGTTTCGGGCGCTGGGCAGATACCCCCAGGACAGGGTGCCAATCTATCGCTGGGAACACACACACACACACACACACAGACACGCACACAAACACACTCTCTATGGGGCAATTTGGAGAACTCAATTGACTTGATCCATGTTTTTGGACTGTGGGAGGAAACCGGAGAACCCGGAGGAAACCCACGGGGAGAACATGGAAACTCCACCCAGATGGGGATTCGAACCGGGAATCCCTAGTGCTGAGAGGAGAACATGCTAACCACTAACCACCGTGCCGCCCAAGTTACTGCTTAATACACAAAAATTAAAAAGTACTTGTTATAATTGATCAATGTAAAACACTATGATTTCCTGTGTAAATAAATTAACTGTTTCTGTAAAGATGTTGTGTATTTATCTTTTTTTTTTTTAAGGCAAATAAAAGCTGGAAGCTGTTTTTCTATTTATTTGTGTGTTTCTTTTAAAGGTAACGCAGAGAAAGGGGTATGAATATAGTTTGGAACACAAACTTAAGCCTCAAGTTCAAAAACATTATTACACTAAGTAAACTGCAAGCTTTTCTTTCGGTGTGCTGGGATAGGCTCCAACCCCCGCCACGATACAGGTAAATGTATGTAAATTAGAAAAAAATAAAATGGTTCTTGGTTATTGCTACTTTAATTTTAGTTTTGTCTCCATAGTATAGTATCCATGATTGTTTTTACATTAACATTCACAGAACAAGAGCAACAGTATGATGTGCAATAATTATCATAAAAAATTATGACATCATTTCATTTTGAGCAGCAGCTGTTATTTCGAATTCACTAAACGAAATCACTAAAAATATCCAGTTAAACCATCAATAAAACCGGAAAAGCTGTTTTTATTTTATTTTATTTAATTAGGAGGTAAAATGAAAGTATGAAAATCTTACCTTAATCAGGGTTTAAACAATCGACATTATAATTATGAGCCATGTTATTAGTCTGTAAGCCATGTTATAACATCTGACATGTTATTAGTCAGATAAAAAAAAAGATGGTTTTCAGCAAAATTCGCAAGTGTTATTGAGAAAGGCGTAGACGGTGATGCAGCGTCCTGCTGCTGGGTGATCGGTTGACCAGCTGCGGAACATTCGGGTGAACAGCGCCGCTGATGCTCATCATCGTTCGGATGCAGAGCTGGTGCTGAAGAACACGGATGGTGTCGGAATGCGTGTGAACCCCGGACCAGGGGCGTTTTTAGGGGTTTGAAACATCAGATCGCTTATTCTCCCTCTGTCCTCTTTAAAAAGTGCCCTTTCATGCGTGTATTTATCTATATTTCAAACTGTTGTTACATTAATATTGATTGATCATTCATTAGTTGTTCATTCATTCATTGTCTCCCGCTTTATCCTCTATTAGGGTCGCGGTGGGGTTCTCCATGCCCATCCAGGGGAGAACGTCTCGGGCGCTGGGCAGATAGACCCAGGACAGGGCGCCAATCCATCGCTGGGCACACACTCACTCACACACACACTCTATATGGGGAAATTTGGAGAATTCAATTTACCATGAATCCATGTTTTTGGACTGTTGGAGGAAACCGGAGAACCCGGAGGAAACCCACACGGACACGGGGAGAACATGGAAACTCCACCCAGATGGGGATTCGAAGCGGGAATCCCTAGCGCTGAGAGGAGAAGATGTTTAAGCACTAATCCGCCGTACCGCCCTTTCATTAGTTATATTGGATAAAATTAAATGACATATAAAATATGTCTGTCAGCAGTGCAGAGAACATTCGGTTCTAATAAATGATGGTTTTTGGATGAAAATGTTTGAATAATTTTTGAACAAACAGCTGACGGGGACTCCATCGTTCGGTCCCGCTGCTGGAGGAGAAGCTGCGGCGAAAGCTGCTCTCATTTGATCTGGGGCAACTGACAAAACAACCGGGGCAACTGACAAAACAACCCCAGGTCTACCTGACCTGACCTGGACCAATCTTTACAATTATACAGCAAATGTAATTTTAACAATCTCAAAGTAATAAATTTTTAAAAATAATAAACTGATAATAAATCGCTTTTCAGTCCCCTGTTGGTTCTCTGTTCTCTGTTGGTTCTCAGGAGCATCACAGTCAAAGCAGGTATCATTTGGGTGGTGGATTGTTTATTGTCAGTTCTGCAGTGACACTGATGTGGTGAGGGGTTTTACTTAAACACCTCAGTCACACTGCTGGGATAGGAATAATGCACCCACCCAATAATCCCTGCTCCATGGTGGTACTATTGGGGTTCTGAGCATTAGAACAAAGAACAGAGTGTACTGTACTGGGCACGGTAGCTCAGTGGTTAAGGTGTTGGGTTATCAATCAGAAGGTTGGGGGTTCAAATCCCAGGTTCACTGAAGTTACCAGTGTGGGTCCTTGAGCAAGACCCTTAACCCTCATCGCTCCAGGGATGTTGTGATGAACCCTGTGTTCGCCTTGTTTTGGATAAAAGCGTCTGCCAAACGACCAAATGTAAATGTAATGTACTGTAGAACACAAACAGAGTGACTGCATTCTGTAACTGCAGAAAGCAGACGGGCTGTGCAGCTGCTCGATGGGAACTGCCCGCTAAAGGTTTTGCGCAGGCGGGACGGTTATCTGTGACACACTGCCTTCTTTGCACGCGTGAGTTTTATCTTTATTTTTAATATAAACGATGGTTGCAGGAGTGTAAACAAATAAGACGATGTGAAAGCGCCCTGTCTCACTGCATGACGCGGTTTTAATTACTGAATTAAATAATCAGTTCGCATAGCTGTCCGGATTACCGTGTCGAGCGATAACAAACCAGAACTGCACAACTGTGACGTAAGGTCGCGGTGTTTCGTACAGCAGCTGTTCGCTTTACATCTTCGGTTTGTTTTGGTTTGATAAATTCATTAAGTATTTAATTCAACGTATTTATTAGACAATCATTTAATTCATAAACTCGAGTCTGGATGTTGTCGTTGTGAGAACCTGTTGTAAGTTTGTTGTACATGAAAAAATGTTAATATTAAACTCTTGTATCCTCTATTACTGTTATATACTGTTTTAAGTACATCAACTACTAAATTTTGGAAGTTGTCATATATATATATATATATATATATATATATATATATATATATATATATATATATATCGAATCCCCATCTGGGTGGAGTTTCCATGTTTTCCCCGTGTCCGTGTGGGTTTCCTCCGGGTTCTCCGGTTTCCTCCCACAGTCCATAAACATGGATCAAGTTAATTGAGTTCTCTAAATTGCCCCATATAGAGTGTGTTTGAGTGTGTACCCAGCGATGGATTGGCGCCCTGTCCTGGGTGTATCTGCCCGGCGCCCGGGACGTTCTCCCCTGGATGGGCATGGGGAACCCCACCGCAACCCTAGTGGAGGATGGAGCGGGAGATAATGAATGAATGAATACACACACACACACACACATATATATATATATATATATATATATATATATATATATATATATATATATATATATACATATATATATATATTCATTCATTCATTATCTTCCGCTTTATCCTCTATTAGGGTCGCGGTGGGGTTCCCCATGCCCATCCAGGGGAGAACGTTTCGGGCGCTGGGCAGATACACCCAGGACAGGGCGCCAATCTATCACTGGGCACACACTCACACACACAGACACGCACGCATACACACTCTATATGGGGCAATTTGGAGAACTCAATTGACTTGATCCATGGTTTTCTGCTTTTTGTTTAGACTTCAGCTACAGCTTCTCTATCAAAACCCTGAAGCTTTGTATGTCACTATAAAAACAGATGTAGTGTACAGGGAAGTTGTCTTGTTATTTTCATTAAAATTGACTGCATAATTGTGCAATAAACAGAATATTGACTGAATAAAACCTTTATTATTCAAGTTAAAACAGAATGTGTACTTATCCAACACAGTGTGTGGAGTTTATTTATTTTAGTTTAGTAAAACCCAATGTTCTGTTGATGGCAGAAGGTGTCACCTTTATCTTAATACTTTCTGTTTATGGGTTTGTTCAGAACAGAAAGTACTGATGGAGGAAGATGATGACTGTCCAGATCTGGTTCCTATTGAAGAGAAAAGCAGAACCACTACAGCACAGATTCCAGTTACGATCATCACAGGATACCTGGGTAAGAATTACAGCAACGTTTACACCCAGGTTTACTGTAAATATCGTTACCATTATATTAGATTATAAGTTTAGTTTAGAAAACTATTCTGGTGCCCTTTAACATTTTTCCTTTCTTTTGTGTATTTCAGGTGCCGGGAAAACAACTCTCTTAAACTATATATTAACAGAACAACATAACAAAAGAATAGCAGTTATACTTAATGAATTTGGTGAAGGTGAGCACATAGTACTGATTTTCTCACACCAAGTGGCTAAATCTTAGTTTAGCAATCTTCTGATATACCCCCCCCCCCCCCCACATACACACAGACAGACAGACACAATAATCTCATTACTGAAATAGAGTATCAGGGTGTATTAGCACATTGAATTATTCATTCATTCATTATCTTCCGCTTTTATCCTATATTAGGGGGGGGTTCCCCATGCCCATCCAGGGGAGAACGTTTCGGGCACTGGGCAGACAGACCCAGGACAGAGCGCCAATCTATCGCTGGGCACACACGCACGCATACACTATATGGGGCAATTTGGAGAACTCAATTGACTTGATCCATGTTTTTGGACTGACGGAGGAAACCGGAGAACCTGGAGGAAACCCACGCAGACACGGGGAGAACATGGAAACTCTACCAAGATGGGGATTCGAACCGGGAAACCCTAGTGATGAGAGGAGAACATGCTAAATCACTAAGCCACCGTGCCGCCCCACATTGAATTAGTTTTCTTAATTCATTTATATTTTTGTCCAGAAGATGGCAGTAGAGGACAACAAATACATTACTTTTGTTTTACCCTCGAGTTCAGTGTTTATATTTATTACCTTGGTGTTCGAGTTTAGGAATGATGAGATAAAGTTATATAATTTTTAATTAAATTGAACATAAACATTAAAATTCCCCATGTTGTATGCGCATAAGAGTAAATCTATTTATCTTAACTGTGTGTGTGTGTGTGTGTGTGTGTGCGCCTGTGCACCTATGCGTGTGTGCATGTGTTTTATGTGGCATTGCATAGGCAGTGCACTGGAGAAGTCTCTTGCAGTGAGTCAGGCAGGAGAGCTGTATGAAGAGTGGCTGGAGCTCAGGAACGGCTGCCTGTGCTGCTCAGTGAAGTAAGTGAACTTCACCCTCAGATCAGATCATTATCACAGAGCCATCTGTTCACTGAATGGAACGTTTATACATGATACTATTAACATGTAAAGAACCCACAGCTCCATCTGCAAATGTAGTTCAGTCTGTGGTAGATAATTTATTCATGTGGCAGTATTGTCCTTATTGTAATAATAATAATAATAATAATAATAATAAGCCTAAAGTCTACCAATATAATATATGAATTTTAATAGTTGTAGATGTGCTTGGGATTAAAATGCTTTTTGTTATAGTACCACATGGAGCCCTTCAAAATGTGAAAAAAAAATAAATATGTTGTATTCAGGGATAATGGACTGAAAGCCATTGAAAATCTAATGGAAAAGAAAGGAAAGTTTGACTACATTCTACTTGAGACAACAGGCCTTGCAGATCCAGGTGATTCACACATTATATCATGTGTTGATTATATTCTGCATTTATACAGTAAACAGTGCTTAAGTGTTCAGGATTGAATCCTCACAGTTTTATTTCTAAATGAGTGTAAATTATTTGTGACTGTACACTTAACTGTGTCCATTCACACAGGGGCTGACTGGACTTTAAAGGAGGAGCTAAAGATTATATTCTGTTTATTGTACAGTCCAATTGATTTAGACATTTGCGTTTTAAATTACAGTTCCTCTGAGCAAATGTCTGGATAAGTTTAGGTTTGCTCTGCATCTGCGAAAGACGCTCAGGTCATAAGCCTAATGGGCTCTGGTGGACCTTGGAACTACCAGAGCTGACAGAGCATGCTCAGACAGGGCCATGACTTGTAGCTTTGTCTTGTTATTGGTCGAGACAGACCCGTCAATCTGTGCGGTCCCATGGGAGTAAAGTCTCGCGTCACTAAAAATGGGGTTCTAGCCTGAATGGCTTATGTCTTTTAAAAACATGACTGTCATTACCAGGCTATCAAATATTTATGGTGATTTCTTATTCTGCCCTGAATACCTGACAAAAGACCATCATGTGAACCTGATTCGAACATGAGGGGCTCCTGCTGCACAAACCTGTGAAATAACAAAAACCTAAAAGAATTATCCATAATACATAACAGATATGTGGTAATGCATTTTAAAGCACAGGGACTTGTTTAAGCTTTTGGATTTAATAATAGATGTATAATAAATGATTTTATAGATAGAGGGACATCTTCTGCATTAATCACAAACTTCACACAACTGTATCACAGTATTTTGCCTACACTGGTCCTGATGTTGCAGTGACTGATTTATCATTTCCTTCACACTAGGTGCTGTTGCTTCGATGTTCTGGGTTGATGCAGAACTTGGAAGCGATCTTTACCTGGATGGTAAGTATTAAGTTACCAAGAAATGAGGGCCTCATCAGCATTCCTCTTTTATAATATTAGACCAAATGATTGAAGTTGATTGTTTCCATCAGTAGCATAACAAACCTGCAGTGAGCACCATTAAATATATATGGGTGATTCATTTATTGTTACCACTTCATCATAGTATTAACTTTTTCATAATTTAATAATGTCTGACCCACTTTCTCACTTCTAAATTATAGTAAATATAGCAAGTAAAGAAGATAATCAGTTATCATTGGTTTAATTTTCAGGCATTGTTACCGTCATTGATGCAAAATATGGACTGCAGGTGAGTGAGCCTGTTCTTTAAAATCTTTTTTCCTCCCTCTATTTTTTAAACAAATTAAATCAAGTTGACTAAAACATTTTGTCCATACCTGACAAAATCTGAATAATGCTCTATACGGAGACACAGCTATTCACTGTTGACCAGAGTCAGGCGACTAACCGTGTTTTTTGGACAATTGTGTTTGAAATCGTTAATTGTTTGTACGAGCTGTTTGGGGAATGCCGTTTTCTGTCCCAGTGCACAAAGCGAGGTTTATAATGGCACCCACGGGTGAGTTTGGTTTAGGAGACCTTAACACAGAGCCTTGACCTCAACCTCATCAAACCCCTTTTGGATTTATTAATTAATTCATTCATTATCTTCCGCTTTATCCTATATTAGGGTCCTATATTGGGGGGGGTTCCCCATGCCCATCCAGGGGAGAACATTTCGGGCGCTGGGCAGATACACCCAGGACAGGGTGCCAATCTATCGCTGGGCACACACTCACTCACACAGACACACTCTATATGGGGCAATTTGGAGAACTCACTTGACTTGATCCATGTTTTTGGACTGTGGGAGGAAACCGGAGAACCCGGAGGAAACCCACACGAACACGGGGAGAACGTGGAAACTCCACCCAGATTGGGATGCGAACCGGGAATCCCTATCACTGAGAGGAGAACGTGCTAAACCACTAAGCCACCGTGCCGCCCCCTTTTGGATTTATTAAAATAAAGATTGTAAGCTGCCCCTTCAGGGTGAATAGGTAGAAATTTCTATCCACGTAGTTAATTACCAAAATACAATTTAATACACTGCAGTTTATCTGTTGTTTTATTATTTTTTAAATGGCGTAATAAAAAACCTGTTGTCTCATATCTACACATTTATAACACACATGTTGTGGTGGTTAAAGTAGATTTTCTGTTTTACAGGTGCTAATGAACCAGCTTTAACCAGTTATCCTCTTTTTGAGAGTTACTTAGTTTATTGTTAATTTCTTTACTGCTTCTCTTTTTGGGCGGCACGGTGGCTTAGTGGTTAGCACGTTCGCCTCTCAGCGCTAGGGGTTCCCGGTTCGAATCCCCATCTGGGTGGAGTTTCCATGTTCTCCCCGTGTCTGCGTGGGTTTCCTCCGGGTTCTCCGGTTTCCTCCCACAGTCCAAAAACATGGATCAAGTCAATTGAATTCTCAAAATTGCCCCATATAGAGTGTGTCTGTGTGAGTGAGTGAGTGTGTGCCCAGCGATGGATTGGCGCCCTGTCCTGGGTCTATCTGCCCAGCGCCCGAGACGTTCTCCCCTGGATGGGCATGGGAAACCCCACCGCGACCCTAATAGAGGATAAAGCGGGAGATAATGAATGAATGAATGAATGCTTCTCTTTTTAAATGTGTGCTTTAATATTAACATCATTCAACATTTTAAAGTCTGAAATCAGTGATCCTGAATAACCGACTACAGTTTGAAATAAAAACAGGTATTAAAAGTGAAGAAATATATATAATAAAACAGGTCAGAACTTATTTACATGGCCGATGTTTTATTTATATAGCAGCTCCATGGGCTTTGAAGCTGTGTGATTGTCTTGAGGCAACTGAGGAGCAATACTTTGGTCACGTCGGTCCTCTTTGTCCTAAAGATGTGAGGTGTCCTTTCCCACACGTGGCTTCCTCCTCCGCTGCATTGGAGAAGAACAGTGATACTGACACCTGGATAACAGGGTGTCATTTAAGGGGTGTCAGAGCCAGCAGGTTGTCTCCGTTTACGCTCCTGCTGGCACCTCGGCCAATTCGGGCCCTCTGGGAGGCCCAGGCGAGGGAGGGGATGATTCATACTATAGAAATGTTGGGAATCAGAACTGTTCACTTTAATAGGCCTGTCAGCTTTGTGACCAGTCTCATACGAAGGTCTGATATTTCATCAGATGAGGGGTGCATGCAGGGTTCGGGCTCTGATGAGACTTCATTTCCCTCTGCTCCTCTCGCAGCTGTAAATTGTCTAGACATGTTTGGGTTTTAATTCTGCGGTGTCAGGGGGAATGAGCACCAGAGGCTGAGGTGGGTGTGGACAGGTGTGATGGCTCTTATCTTTGACAGAGGTCTGTTCTCTGGGGTCAGTGTTATTACAGATTAACATGGCCGGTGGACCATCTTACCCCTCCCTCTCCCCATCTTCCTCTTTTGCACCAGCCAGAGAGAAAACGAAAATAGACATTTATTTTCCATAAGCAAACTGTTTATTACAGTGCGGTGATTGAAGTAGGTTTGCAGCATTTGATTTAAATTTTAAAATAGTCACGTTGTGTTCAGTGACTGATGCACTGGTTGTCAGAAGGTTCAGATCAATACTTTACTTTTTTTCTTATTAAATTTTATTAAACTATATCCATTAAAGTAAGAAGGCATCTTCGAGCTTGGTGTTTTCAGCCTTCTTGTTTATAATATTCCTGTTGCAAGTTATTAGTTACAATATTTTGGCAATTAATGCTGTGGATGTCCACCAGTGTGTAAAGAGAAATGTATATACAACTGATTTCAAATTGAACAGGTGGAAACATCAGAGTGCAATGTAAGAAACAGATCCCATACAGGGTATAATTTTTTTAAATGATACCCACTGAATATAAATGTCGGCAACAGCAATAAGGTGGCTACGTTTTACAGTATTTAGCAGAGACCCTTTACAGAATGACCATAGAGGTCAGGTCCTAATACAATACAATTCAAATTTAAGGTACTTGTCCAAGGGCCCAACAATGTTGGGACATGACTCCCCAATCATCTGGTCAATGGATCAGTACCATAACCACAAAGCTACAATTACCTTAACGGTGGGTAACAAGATAGACGACCATTAAACATTTCCTTATAATAATTACATTTATAAACTGATGGCTGAAGACACTGTGGTCTGTAAAGCTGATGACAGGACAATTTAATTTATACTAAATATCTTTTTTTTTTTTCTGACTTCTAGCATTTGACTGAAGAGAAACCCGAGGGCCTGATCAATGAAGCTGCAAGGTAACAGTTCTTTAATCTGAAGAATGTTTAAAAGCACGAAAGGCTTTTTAAAGTGACTGCATTATGTAATCACAATATTATACTTGATATTTACTTATATAACATGGCACATCAGGCACAGTCACTCTATTTAAGCAGCAGCAACTCTAACATCTTAATGCAAATGTTGGCATCATCCTTCAAAACCTTTAAATGTTATGGGGAAATATTTTGGCATGAAAGATTAACTCCAGGGACTCGTTAAAGCCGTGCGGAGAGAGTCTACACTTACTATTTAATGTGTTGCTTTGCATTTTTTTGCAGGTCCAACAAATCTTGTGAAGTTGGTGGAGTTTAGACTTATTTTTTTTTATTGAGAAGTCATGTTACAAATATTGAAAGTAGTACCAAATATTTAACAGACTTCAAAAAAGATTTTTTACCCCATTTTTATCCCAACAGACAATACACAATACACTTAGACAAGACAATACACTTAGTAAAAAAAAAAAACAACATACACCCATACATAAATGTAAGATACTAATAGAAAAGTAAGTAAATAAATAGACAAATAATAAAATATAAAATTAATTAATGAATTAAAATAAATAAATGTTTTTTAAAATGAAGGGGGGAGGGGGTGGTAGGACAAAAGAAGGGAGGGAACTAGTCAGCAGGCATAGATTGAAGGGCTTCAAAATAAGAAAGAAATGGTTTCCATTTAGACTTGTTTTTATATATATTTTACGTAACTTTTTAAGTTGAAATTTTGAGTTAAAGCTTTAAAGCAGCTCAGCTAGAGCTCAGCGTTGAAACAGCTAATCAAAACCAATTGTCTGTTTGGCAGTGATCTGGTTCTAATTGGTTGTAACTGATGGGTGGGAGGCTGGATTAAGACTTCGTTAATGCCGCTGCAGTAGTGACGTGCTTTAGCTGGTTTAGTCAACTGCACTGAGAAAAAAATAATTGCCCACTAAGAATAAATATATATAATATAGTATATATAATATACAAAATGTGTGTTTTCCTATTGCCGTCTCTTAACGATACAGTTCATTATACCTGTAACGAGCTGTACCTAATTCACCATATGGCTTGTTGCCGGAGACAGCAGATGAGACGGCTCCCTTTCCGAGCCTCCGTGTTGCCCCTCACCTGCTGGGACTGAGTTATATTAAAGAAACTTGAAGCACACTGGAATGCTCACAAGTGTCCGGGGGCATCGTTACTGCCCCTGCGTCGTGTTTGTGTTTTCCCACCAAACAAAATGGTGACTCTTTGGAGTATGCCACCCACACACTGTAACAACAAAGAGGGGGTGGACGTAAAACAACAAAGTGTTTGTGTGTGTGTTTATGCTGCTGGACAAACACACCAACTCTTACAGAGAAAAGTGAATAGGGTATTGAAGACGGTAATAAAGGGTGTGAAATGCTGTAAAGTGCCTTTGGTCTTTTGTGCATCGGTCAGTGTGTCTTCTTCCTCCGTCTCACACACACACTTCAAACTGACAGGTTTCTGCATTAGAATTATTACAATAAGTAGTTGACCTTCTGTGTTTAAAGTGAAGTCGACATGATTGTGTATGTGCCCTCACACGGGGTAAATAACCAGCGTTAATGAGGCCTTCTCACGTTTCTCTTTCAGACAGATTGCGCTTGCTGATCTGACTGTTATTAATAAGACCGATCTGGTAACTGAGGATGAGCTCGGCCAGCTTCGTGCCACCGTCAGGTATGAAAGTGTCTGCGCACTTACAGAAATATGTTTTATTAATATTTGTGTTGTGGGGAAATTGGATTTTAGTGGAATGTTGGTTAACCATGGTACATATAAATAATAAATATTCACACGATTTCCTTTGTATGATAGAAAAAAATAGAATAACACACTTTACCTAGTGATGTGCTTCTGGAATCAACATCAGAATAGTTCTTGTTTACAGGGAGTTCACTGTGGGATCTGAGCTGAACAATGATGTTTAAGATGTTGATCTCTCAGTTCTAACTCATGAGGGCTGTTGACGTTTCATCTTTAGCTCTTTCATGTGTTTTAATGGATTCATGTTTAACTCATACGGATCATTCTCGTTCCATGTTAGATCTATTAATGGCCTTGTTAAAATCTTGGAAACGCAAAGGTCCAGGTGAGTCCACTCAGTTTGGCTTTAAAACTCTCACCTGCATCAAATATTTTATCATCAAATGAAAGCATTAAGGGTTTCTTAAAGCTGATATATCTTTTGCAGAGTTGACTTATCTCAGGTGTTAGATTTACATTCTTTTGACACCAAAGAGAGTCAGAGGTAAGATGATTCAGAATTCTGATCCGTTTTTGCTGGTTGAAGTGATGAGCTTCATTTCTTCTCTCCGTCATTAACATTCAGTAAACTTCAGTAAACAGCAAAGTAATTTTTTTTCTTTTTTTATCATTTATTATCTTTAAAAATTCAAATTTTGATTATTTTCCAAAAATTTTTCTGATTATTGTATGTATTGATTTTTTATCATTTTTTAAATGTAAAGTTTATTTAGATCTTAAATTTAAATGAGTATGGATGCTGAAGTCTGTCCTAGTGCACACTGTACAAAAGGCGAGGTCTCAGTTCATCACAGGGTCGACACACAGGCAAACGTATTTAGAGTAACGGGAAGAACATACAAACTCCACACTGAAAAGACCCAGGCTGCTGGGCTGGACATTCTTCCTGGGACACACTTGCTGCATTACATTTGGGTGATGCTCTTATCAGGTCTAAATGTAGTAGTTTATTGAGGTATTATAATCAGTTCTGTAAGTCGGTCTGCACTGGAACCAAAACTCTAGATCGGAAATAGTTCCGACTGGCAAAAGCCGTAACAGATTTTGTTCCCTTAGTGTTTGTCCTGACTTAAATGCAAATTAAATAAATGTAATACACTGTTAGATTAACTGTAATTATTACCAACAATGATGAACTCTGGAGGCAAAAGAGAGATTACTCATTTATCCCTACAAAGTGCGTCTTTTAAATGAGATGACCTGTGTTACAACACAGCACAGCAACTCTGTGAATCGGTGTTAATGTGAATAGAAGAGGCCAGCTGCGAGGGATTTGAAGCCCTGAGAAGCTCTTCATACACGCGTCCATACACCCACCCTTTCAGCCTTTGCGTGGCCCATTTGCCCCATTGAGCTTTGGTGACCCCCCTCTGTTCCACTTGTGTGGTACTCCCAGCAGAGAGAGTAATCTAGAGGGCAACGTTTACCCTCCCTAAGGGGTCACAGACCTCTTTCGGCTTGCATTCTGCTCTCTTTCGCCCTCAAAAAAAAAAAAAGCTTTTCTCTCTGCAGCCTGTAGACAGGGCTTTTTAAACAGGCCTTTAAGTCCAACTCCTTGTAGGGATTTTTTTTTAAAGATGTGTGTGTCTGTTAGTCAGCATCACACAACAGTGAGTAGTTCATTTATATTGAAATGGCTCAGATAACTCTTGGTGTGTTTTCCAGGCTGCTTGAGAAGCTGGAGCTAATGAAAACAACACAGCCACATTTAGACAAGGTAATGATCTGATCTGCATGACAGATGGACCTGCTGATTAGAACCGTTTTTACACACACAGGGGTTTCAAGTGTGCATACAGTTATCTTTAATATCCTTGTTCATTAAAATCTCAATCAGTGTGCCATGTAAAGAAAGTCAGTTTGGTAAATTGGTCTGTTCAAAGCAGAGCCGGTTCTTGTTGATGTTGCATCTGGTGCATATTGTAATAGACATTTATTGTATTTTGTTTTTAAAACCCATCTGTACTTAAAGGTCAGACTAAAGAGTTCTCCAAGAATCAAAGGTTTTATGCCTCAAAATGACATCATCCTGTAAATAAGCACTTTTCTAACTCCAGAGACCCTGATAAAGTTCTTCATGTTTGCTGTTTAACATAAAAAAAATTACAAATAAGTGGCATTGTCAGATTATGAGGCAGAGAGACAGTAAAGACCTACAAATGCATGTCAAAGTACATATTTACCAGGTGATTATTATATTTTTATTATAATATTTTATGTTGTATATTAGTATTTATTCTAAATGATTTTCTATGCATTATACATTTAATTAACTAAAAAGCTGTTTAGATTACGTACAGTTTGTAATAGCGATCCGAATAATAAACCTTTCAAGAACTTCTGCCTCAGTGGCGTGGTCTCCTGGGGTCCTTGAGACCGCACTTTTAGACCCACTGGGGTAGATGAAAGGCTACATCTTGACCGTCTTCACCTTTGTCATATGGAGAATGTCCTAACTGAGACATACTCACTTTTTTGGAACTAGTATCCAAACTTGTTGGTTGGGGTCAGGATCAGCTCAGATACAGCTCCCCTGGTGCAATAAGGGCTTAGGACCTTGCTCAAGGGCACACATTGGGAACTTGTGGGACTTGGGAAACCAGCACATAGATTAAGCGTCCAACATTCTCTAAAAATATTCTACTATGTTTAAATCATGAATATTAAACTATCGTTCCTCGACGTTGGGTAAAGCAGGTCTTAATCAGTTGGCCAGCAGCAGGTTTTGCTGGAGTGATTAACTCGAGGTTAAATGGGATCCATTTCCTCATTTAGATTTTCAGTGTTCACGGTAGGAACTAGTTATAGAAGAGGTTATTTTGAGGAGGTGTGTGTGTGTGTGTGTGTGTGTGTGTGTGTGGAGGGGAGCTTTCGTCTTAACGCTGGCCCTTTTTCCCGCATCTGTCCTAACCCTCCTACCCCTCCTCACACCGAGACGAGCCCCATTGCTCTTTTCATGCAAACGAGTGCCCTGTTTTCTGTTGTTATTCCAGAGGTAAAAGGAAGTTGTGTGACTTCGACACTGTCGAACAATGATTTAAATATCTGCAAAGTGCTCTCGTAATGCCCCGGGGAAGTTCACGGGTTTGGGGGTGAAGAAAGACGAGTTTGTGTGCATAATCTGATCCTGACCTCCTGGGGAAACTAACCTTTTTAACACATATGGTGATAAGACATTAACAGTGTTTGTGGTACAAGTAAAAAATCCTGTTGATACTCCGGACTCTTTTGCTGCATGAATAGAATGTGAGAATTTTATAAAACAATAGAATAAGATTTAATTAAACCTTTTGTTTCGTTCTGTTAAATGTTTACACTTTTGCACGATTGTCCTTTAGAACTTTTCAGTAGCAGACATGTTCGGTTTCTTTTTTTGGACTCAATGGAAGATTCATTGGTTCATCTGTTTCTGTCGTTTTCAGGACATGTTAACGGTTACATTTGATGTTCCTGGAAGTGTTTCTGAGGACCGTGTGAATGTGTTCATTCAGGTAAGAAAGAGTTTCCCTTTCGTTTAACCAACATGCTGTTTTTTTATAAAGAAACAACAATTCTGTTTATTCTTTTTTAGAATATTTTATGGGAAAAGACACTAAAGAACCAGGCAGGATTGATTATGACAGTTATTCGCTTAAAGGTAAGAAGTGACTTTATAAAATACCAGAAGTTTTAATAAGTTTTCAAATAAAGATCTGTCTGTCATTTTTCCCAAATAAAAATGCATCTATTGTGGGTCTCAGATTTGAAATCAACTCATATTAAAACTAACGCTGAACAAACTCCCTGTAGAAACCTGTGGTATGAATTGGTTCTTAAAGGTGGCATAATTTACTGTATGAATTCTAAATGTATTTCTGGTCAAATAATTAAGTACTTCTGATCGCTGTACATGTGTAGTAGATCGAATTGCTATATTAGAGATGCTTAGAAAAGTCTTTTTTTTATATATCTGTGTGTTATGCTGCATCAGGGCATCTTGTCTGTGAAGGGCAAGCAGAAGAAGGTCATGCTTCAGGCTGTGCATGAGCTTTACGAGCTGGATGAAACAACTGAGTCCTGGACAGCTGGAGACCCCAGAATCAATCGTCTCATCTTCATCGGTTAGAATACAACATTTTATGTTTTTCAAAATGCTTTATTTTAATTACTGTCCAACATCGAGTATCTACATCCTGCCGAATCCCAGCGTGCCAAAAATATGTCCCATGTGGCCCCTGAGAGAATGAATTTCTCAGCCTGTTATAGTAACCACGTTCTAAATAATATTTATTAATAATATAGTTTGTGTTGTTTTAATGTTACGTTAGTTTAATTATTCCCATTATTCATATTTCTTTGTGTATGTTCTTTGCTTTGTATCTCTGTCTCTTTTTCTGGAGGTTAATCTAAATTAAACACCTCTTTCAGGTCGTCATCTGGACACAGACATTCTGAAGAAAGAGTTTCTCGCTCTTGTTTCCACTGAAGGCGACTCGATACAGTAAAACACTTAATGTTTACTTCGTTAAATGAAAAAAATGTTTTTTGGTTAAATCTGAGTTTGGATTTGGTTGTTTGCATTTTATCTCAAGGTGAATGTTATAGTTATAGTCGCTAAAAACCCTAGTACGTCTGTAAAACTGGCCTGTAAATAATTAAAACTAATTTACCAGAATCAATCAGATCATTAAGAATATTATTTGTTACGAAACATCAACTTTTGTAGCTCTAAATAGTTTTTTTTATACTTTTCTAGGGTTCAGACTAATATACTCTATAGACGAAAATATTAGGACACCTAATTAGGACACCTAGTTATATCTATAAGAACAGGACCCCCAAATCAGCGATAACAGCTTTCAGTTCTCTTTACTGGAGATTAAGATTAAATTACAAGATTTGGACTAAATATAGAAACTGTTAACCTATTTTTTACACTAAAAGAGGTTAAGGTCAGGGCTCTTTGCAGGCCAGTCAAGTTCTTCTACACCAAACTCACTCATCCAGGTCTTCATGGTCCTTACATTGTGCTCTGGGTCACAGTCATGTTGAAACAAAAAAAGGGCCTTCCCCAAATTGTAATGGATTACTCTGTGTATATATGTTTTTATTATTATATTAGTTTCCTCTTGTCCCTATGTGTGTGTTTCTAAAATACTATCCACCGAGCACATTTGAATCCTCGTGTTTTGCAACTAATTTGTACGTGTGATGCTTTTTATAAGTTTCATTATTAAGGTGTTTCTGAATTATATATACAATTTCTTGGTATTTAAGTTTACAGTGTGGGGAAAAAAAGTGTTAGAATGGCTTTTTGTCTGTTATGTCATACAGATCATTAAAATACTGCTGTTTATCGCTCAGTACATTTAAGGTTCACCTTTAGTTTTTATTTGAGATTTTTCCATCACGTGTGAAACTTCTTCCATATGAGTTAGTGAATGACCTGCAGGACCCATTTATCACCTCAGTTAATGTCAGATTGTGACTGAGGACCATTTAAATCAAGATGTTAGGTGTGAATAAGAGGAATTGTCCAACAGGGTACATTTAAATATCGACTAAGAAACTGTCTCTCCGAAGTCTTCATGCCATTAGAGGATGTTCTTAAGTTTGAAGTGCTATGAGCTACACCTGTATTATCTGTCAGGTCATGATGCGTTGGGTCTGTATAGGTTTTGGGTTGGTGTCAGAGGACCCCCCCCCCCCCCCCCCCCCGGTGAGGAAGTGCACACACCGTTTCGTTTGTCTTTCAGCTGGACGTGAGATCAGTGTCGAGAGTTTTCAGTCGTACGTTTGCTTTGAGGATTGTTCAGCGCATTCAAGTGCCTGTAATAAAAGTGCGCCGTGTTCCCTGCAGGCTGTAATGCAGCTGCGCCGTTTCCTTCTCCATTCTGATGTTAAAGAGCCGTTTAGCGGCCTGTAAGCGCCCATCCTCAGGCGCTCCACGGTCATTCTCATGGTCGCACCGCCCGCCGCGACCTTCAGGTGGCAAACTAAACCAAACCCGGGGGGTCTGACGGCCCAACCATCGGCGGATTAATCTCTGCTCTAAAGGCGTGGGGTGAATAAAATCACTCCCACTGAGCCGCTGCTTCTGAACTGCCCTGAAACCCCGCCGTATTCCAGATCAATTCATTTACCCTGAAACACAAACCCAACAGTAAACCTGATTCAACCGGAAAATAACTTTAATTAGAAGGAAATTAACTATGCTAATAAAACTAAAAAGTTTAACGAATTTTAAAATTGTTATGAATGAACCGAATTATCGAAAGAATTTAAGAGCCAAAAGTCTGATTCTTAAATTAAACTTCTGCAATGGTTGTTAAATTAAGCAATATGCAATGCATCAAATTTCGATTTATTTTTTAAAAATTGTTTTCGTGTATTTATTGTTTTTTTTTTTTTCCAGTGAAACTTTTAAAAATAATAAGCTATATAACATATCAAATCTAAAGTGCAGATTTAAAAATGAACATTGTTAGTTGTTATATTGTTGTGAGTTTGTGCGTGTGTGTGTGTGTGTTTGTGCGTGTGTGTGTGTGGGGGGGGGGGTGCATGCAAATAAAATGGAATACATCCGGAAAGAACAAGTAATTGACGTGCGCGTGAGAAATCTTTTAATTGTATTGACTTTATAGTCACGCATGTGAGTTATTTGAATGTTTCCTGTTTAAATTCACATGCAGTTTGCGATAATTTAAATGGATACATGTTTGTTAAAAAAAAAATACATTAAAAAAATATCGGTAAAACTAGTTTAAAGTTGGAGATCATTTAAATTAATAATAGTTTTCATCCTGATGATGGTGATGATTTTTTGTTTAGTAGATTCCGTGTGATGGGAGTTTGATGCGTCTGGTATGATGTATGATTAGAATGTGGAACAATGCGCAGTCAGATTGTTGGGAATCGTATTGTCGTGTTAATGAGGTGCAGCGGTCGCTGAGGGTCGGAGGTGGGCCGCACCTGTGCGCCTTCACCCAGGTTCCCCGCGGAGCTGCTGCGCTCCTATTGGTCCGTGCAGCAGCGGACAGAGGCGAACTGTGCGGCCGCTCATAAATAGGCCACCAGTCCAGCTGGACGAGCAAACGGGACGGCGCAGCAGAACTCAGATCCGCGCAAATCCACAGACAGGAGACTTCACCTGCGATATTATGATCCTTTCTACGGAGGAAGTGTCTCGGCGCATGCAGGCCGCCTCCTCCTCCGAGGAGGAGATCGACATAGTTGGGGAAGATGCCGGGGACTTTTATCTGTCCTGCAGGGACACGGATGAGTCCCCGGTGGAGTCCTGCGCCGAGGTGGACACTTCAGAAGCTGATTCGTGCGGAGAGGGTGAGGTCGCCACTCCGAGCCGCTCCGTCAAACCTCCGTACTCCTACATCGCTCTGATCACCATGGCGATCCTGCAGAGCCCGCAGAAGAAGCTCACGTTGAGCGGCATCTGCGACTTCATCAGCAACAAGTTCCCCTACTACAGAGAGAAGTTTCCCGCCTGGCAGAACTCCATCCGACACAACCTTTCTCTCAACGACTGCTTTATCAAAATCCCGAGGGAACCCGGCAACCCGGGGAAGGGCAACTACTGGTCCCTCGACCCTGCCTCCGAGGACATGTTCGACAACGGCAGCTTCCTGCGCAGAAGAAAGAGGTTCAAGAGGAGTCGGCCCGATTATTGCAAAGACGCGCTTGTGCTCTACCCCTACGCCAGACCTTACTGCGCCCCAGGACGCGCCGTGACGCAGCCCGCTCCAGTCGGATTCCCACATCTGACTTATCAGACGGTGTCTGATGTAAAAAGCCACGAGGCCCAAGACTTGCACCCTGGTCTTTCAGAGCGCAGATCCGAACAGATGCCACAGAAATGCTCTTTCAGTATCGACAGCATCATGGCAAAATCCAGCAGCCCGTTACGCAAAACCACTTTTCCTCAATTTCCAGTCGACTACAGACCAGTCTTTGCAGCGACCTGTGTGTTACCCAGTTTCCTTCCTCTAACACGGACTCCCTTCAGTTTGGCCACCATGCCCTTAATCGAGAACCTACCAATGGCCCATCCAAACTGCTGAACATTTTCATATGGACCTTCTACACCTGCTTGTTGGAGCATGTTTTAATTTGCACAGCGCATTTCAGCTGCCTTGACTTGTGTGTCTTGAAGTAAACGTGAAAATGTTCTTCATAACCTTAATGTAAATATATAATGTTAATATATATATCTCTGTATATTTGTGCAATGTGAAAGTAATAAGTTTGGATTCAATGTGTCTTTTAAAATAAATGTGATTCTACAGATTTTAAAATGGTTTCATCTTGATTCATTTTAATATTTAATAAATGTAACTTTGAAATAACAAACTTTAAATGAGTTCACAGTGTTCGGTAAGAACTTTTCGGCACGTTTAACAAATAAGATAAAGACAAAATACAAAAGTATTATTTCAAATAAGTATCTCAAGGCATTGAACGTGTTAAACTGAATCTTGATAATGAACTATATGAAATAGATTTCAATAATATAAAAGTCAGAGATGCATCCATCTTCTGTTAAACATTTCTGTGACAAACATTTGTGTTAAAACAACTTTTTTTCTGGAGACTCTGTGGGTCTATATTTTTTAAATCACTGATTGAATTCATATTCAAACTAAAGTTTAACAAAAAAATAAATAAAATCCCATTATGGACAAAAGTTTTGTGTACGAAATCCCATTTCAAGTCTCCCCGCTTGCGACTGTAAGAGCTGTCACAGATTTCTGCAAAGATTGTCTTTGTGTCGAGAAGAACTTGTGAGGTCAGACAATTTGATGGAGTGCCTGGTTCTCAATCTCAGTTCTAGTTCATCCCAAAACTGGTGCCAGGCAACTTTATATACCAAACTCAACCCTATCTCCATGGACCCTGCTTTGTGCAACACGTACATGCAAGAACATAAAAGGGCCTTCCCCAAACTGTTCTCACAAAGTTGAAAGCCTACAAGTTTTAACATCCAAATTGATTTTAACGCGTGGGTTTTAAATCCACCACTAGATGGCACACGATCCTCAGTAACGCAACTGATCGATTTATAAAAATTGAGATGTGAATATACAAAACAGCGCATCATGCAAAGTGGATAAAGAGTTATTTCATTTCACGAACATTTGATTTGCGCGTTTCTCATGTTTATTAAACTCTAAATGACAGCAGGCTGACTTCGCAGTGACCCGCTTCCACGGGTTGTGATCAGTCCCGCGGGGCCCGGCTGGCTGTGGGCGCCAGGTGCGCGCTGTTTCAGGCGCAGCGGCGTCCGGTTTCAAAGTCGCGCGTGTGCATTATTCGTCGCGCGCGCACACGCGCACGACTTCGATCTATTTCTGTCCGGACTGGAGGGATGACTGAACGAGGCTTGCAGCTCTGCCTCATTGTCTCAGACTCGTCCTGATAACCGCCTTTTATTGAGCTCCACGCCAGAATCACCAAATTTTACTTTTCTAACTGGGTAACAAACTAGTTACCAAAAAAAAAGGGACTCGGTTTGCAGTTTGCTGTAGCCCTCTGTGGCTGTTCTGGGCGTCTGGCATTTGCTGGTAAAACTTTGTCCAAAAAAAATTCCGTCAGCTGTCACGGGGCGCAGCTGAGCGCTGAGCGCACAGGAAATCGTGAAGGTGCTTAGTACATCACCGCGCGGGACTCCGGTGCATTTACGCCGCGCTGCCATCAGGAGACGGAGCGGAGACTTTTGACACTTAGAGAAAACCATGGAGAACAATCCGATACCTGTTCTAACCATCCAGACGAGCCCCTTCGACGACCAGAGACCAGGAACTAATGGGCTGCGAAAGAAAACGGCCGTGTTCGAGAGCAGAAAGAATTATCTGCAGAATTATATCCAGAGCGTCCTTTCCTCCATCGACCTGAGAGACCGACAGGGATGTACGATGGTGGTGGGCAGCGACGGACGGTATTTCAGCAGAACTGCCACTGAAGTCATTGTACAGATGGCTGCCGCCAATGGGGTGAGCAAATCAGAATCAAACCAATACATTACATCTGGAATATTTACTGTCAGATGTTACATTTTTTTGGGTGGGGTGGAGGTGGGGGTCAGATCCCATGATTGGTTAATTTAAGTGGTATAAATAACCGATTAAATTCTGTACAGTAAACAAAACGTAAACCATTACATTTAGCTATCAGTTATGCACAGATTTTAACATCTCCTAGTGACTGAAGACATTACGTCGATTTTATTTACAGACTCTTTTATTAACTTTTGCAACATTGAAGGCTGAGGGCCTTGTTAAAGGGCCCACTTTGGAAACATCAGTTGTCTCATGGTTTTGAACCCACAACCTTTAGATAGATAACAACTGAGCTGCCAAACATTTAAATACACCAGATGAGCTTTAGGTTTTATTTCATGAAGACTGTATTGGTCATACATTTTATATATTTAGTTTATATATTTATATATTATAACAAATAATAAATACTATGTATGTAGCATAACATGTTTTATTTAGTACAATTGCACTGATTATACAGTTATACATTTTGGACAGCTGTGCACTTCCAACGTTGTGTAAACATTTTGGGGAAGGTCCGTGTCTGTCCCAGTTATATAATTAAATGTATATATATATATATATATATATATATATATATATATATATATATATATATATATATATATATATATATAATTGTATATATTTCACTCTAAACCAAGTCTTGCCTTCTATTGCCATGAGCACAGAACCTTGTGATAAACCATGTAGGACACTATTCTATGTTATTGCCAGAAACGCAACAGTTACATATGTGGTTATAGAAATGAACATGGAAATGAATTGCCCTGGACCTGGATCAGTTTAACATTCCAAAGCTTGTTAAGTAAAGAGTAGAAATGTAAAAGGCACACCCCTTCATTGTATCACGGTAGAAATTTCCAAGCAGAGGCCGATGTCTAGTTTAAGTAATGCTTATGATAATAATACATAATGTACTTCTTAGGACCTCAAGCTTGCCATCTGCAAGAGAATCATATCACAAATACACTAAGCTAAAAGGATTGGGAAGTGAAAACATAAGTTCTGAAGTTCTTCCATATCAAAGTCGTCTAACCTAGTTTGAAGGATGTTTATTGACTTTATGCTGAAACAAATCAACGCCTTTCCCCTTAACTGTTGGAAGCATACAGTTGTCCAAAGTCCACGACTAGGTGCTTGTTTTTACAGACCCAAATCAAATGATGAAGAGGTGTGTTCAAATTCTTGTCTGAAAAGTTTTTTTTTTTTTTTAAATATAAACAAGAATGTCACAAAAAATGTATTTAAATGGATAGAAAATGTATTAAATTAAGGTGTAAATGTATCCGTCACAGACTCAGAGGTGTAATATTTGCAGACTTTAACAAAAAAAGAGTGACGATGACAGTATTAATGCAGTATTGTATAAATGAAGTGAAGGGAAACGTGAGAGTAACTTAAGCTCTGTGAGTCGACAGCAGATCTGTAAGCACCGAAATGATCATATGATGAGAACCAGTTGAGAAAAAAGTTGTTTTTCAGCAATTTTTTTTCAGTGTGACTAAGATCATGCTCAGCTTATCTGGTGTGCCATCCCTCCTCTGATCCTGTCCAGCCTACGCTCTGCTTTCCTCTGGCGAAACCTCTAGCTCATAAAGAGGAAGCCCAGCTGATGGACCCCTGCCAGGCTTCAGTAACCCCATGACATGTCAAAACACGCGGGCCTTTGAATATGTTTCTTAAATTCAGCGAGACTGTAACACAATACGGCGTAATCTCCCTGTCAATCACATGTTTGTTCTTTTTAGAATTGGAGCATTTTCACATGATGCAACACCTTTGAACACCATTACTGGTTTTCAGGTTTTCTATCTCTTACACACACTTAATTCAGTAAGTCAAAGTGGAATGTTATGTTCAGGACGCTATGTCTGTAGCCGTGTGTGTGTGCAAATCTGCAACCATATATGGATACTCTGCTCAGGCTTTGCTGAAGTACTGCTCACACAGTTTAAGCCTGAATTTCGGCAGCACAGTCAGTAATTTAAAGCACAGCAAGCTAAGCATCTATATTGGGGAAAAGTGCATTCACTTGGCATAACAGCATTCGCAGGCTGACAGTGAGGAGAGAGACGGAGTGCTTTGTCATCATTAAAAATGGCTGTGTGAAACAGCAGATAATCTGCCATTAATAGAAAATGACTGTAATCAATGTAATCATGAGCTGATTAGTTAATAGTTCATTTTTTTGTACACAGCGTTTATACATTAGGAAATTCCGTGCTGCACCTCTTGATTGAATTAAGGTTTTTTATTCAATCTCAGTGCCACAGGTGTAGGACAATCTTGAATTTCACTATTGTATTATTTCCACCTAATTCGGGGTGGAATTTCTTCTCTATTCTAGCATGATGGTAGCACAGTGCCCAAAGCAAGGTCCATAAATAATGATTGGGTGACCGGGACTCACAATATTTTAAAAAACTGTGGAAGCTGTTATCACTGCAAAAGGGCAAATTACAATGAAACGTCATAAAAACCCTTTAGGTGTAATTTATAAGGATTCAATACTTTTGTTTACACAGAAAGTGGTAAGTTTAAAGACTGTAAAGATACAGAAGTTCTATATTAAATCACACAGGGATAGATATCCTCCCTATTTGTCTTTATAAAAGATCACAATCTGATTCCTGAATGATTAACATAGAAATGATCAATGAACTGATAAAAATAGATTGTTGTCTGACAGAGCAGGTGTCTCTGTGGTCTGTTGTCTCTGGTTACTCTTCGTACTATTATCACTGTGTCTGTAAAAGTTCTAAGATCCTGACAGGCAGTGCATTTTCTGGATGATGTGGTGGTCGCTCTGGTATGCAACAGTAGCTCTGCCTGGCGCCAATGAAGGTTGCAGGTTTTAAAACCTACCTCAGAGCCCGTTATGTGTGCTATGATAACCTCTGCATGCCGGCTCACTCCTTAAATCCAACCGTGTCATTTCACAGATGTGCAGCTGTCTCGAGAAGTGTTAATAATCTAATCAGTTAATGAAGTTTTAAATTCTTATTAAATGCCGATCAATTTTGTACTAATTGATCCAAACTTTATTATAGAGTTTTTTTTCCATGTTCTTTCTGCTGCACTAAGAACCTACAATGTGCTTTACAGATAGGAAGACTGGTGATTGGCCACAATGGCATCCTGTCCACGCCAGCTGTCTCCTGCATCATCAGGAAGATAAAAGCCATCGGTGGGATCATTCTTACTGCCAGTCACAATCCAGGAGGCCCAGCTGGAGACTTTGGCATCAAATTCAATGTTGCTAATGGAGGTGAGAAATTGTTCTTCCGGAGCAAACAGGTGCAGAGTGGAATATCCTCCGGATTTTCAAGATGGCACCTTTTAAGACATAAGCAATGCCGTTTAATGGGATTTATAGTACATAATAAACACAAGTTTTGTAACATTAACTGCAATGTCTTGCTAATTTGATCTTAAAATAAGGCGAACAATATCTGTGGACATTTTCTCAAGAAACGCTAAAATAAAATTTTTTTTCCACAGCATTCAAACTGTAGTTGTTGCTGATTTTCAGGTCCGTCCTCAGACACAGTGATGGAAAGGATTTACCAAGTGAGCCGCACACTGGAAGAGTTTGCCATCTGTCCCGATTTACACATTGACCTGTCACGACTGGGACGCCAGGACTTCGACCTGGAAAACAAATTTAAGCCTTTTCGAGGTTGACTTTGAGATTTTCTCTGATTTCCAGTCGTTCTTCATCAGATTTAAATTTAGATTAAGATTAAGAGTACCCAACATCCTCTCTTCTACAGTTGAAATAGTGGATTCTGTTGAGATCTACCTGAATATGCTACGTGGAATCTTTGATTTTGGTATAATCAAAAGCCTACTGACTGGTCCAGAACAGCTGAAGATCCGAATAGATGCAATGAATGGAGGTAAGTTTCCAGTGCAGCTATTTTGTATAAATAGCTATCAGTATAATTAATTATTGAAGGAATTCTCAAGAATACTGCATGACTTTTAGTTCGTAAAAATATGGGCTCCTTCTGATTATCGACTAGCATGTCTTACAATGTCTTAATGTTTCAAAACATTATTTTATTAATAAGGTGCTGAATTAGTCTGGCATATATGCTCCATGGCTCCATAATGGGGATCACTTTACCCAGAGCGGCGTCGTAGCCTGACCTTCCACTTAAGTCTGGTAGTTAACATTGTTCTGTACATTTGATCACTGAGTTAAATACAAGACACAGTTGTAATATTCTTCTCTGCTGTCAATAAACATGACCTGTAATTGCTTTGGATGTAGAACAGTTTGGAAAATGTTGCTTTGCTAAGTCACCACACAGTCGTGTTTATTCTAATGTGCATAGCGGAGAAGGTCTGATTAGTCACACGATTGTGGCTGCATCCCAAACCACATACTACCATCCTAAAGGCTGAGGAAATAATGTTTTAGAATTATAAATCTAGAACTCTACTATTTACATGCACATGTAGTGATCTTTAACTCTATAAACCGATGTATAAAAACCTGTCACATTGAAGGTCTCTATGACTCTGTCATGGGGGAAAACTAAATGCTTATATGTGCTTTTGGAAGCGGGTTTACACACGTTACCCTAGCTCAAGGGGAGGACGTGCCGTACTCAAAGTATCGGTGTGTGTGTTGTTTCAGTGATGGGGCCTTACATCAGGAGAATCCTGTGCGATGAACTTGGAGCTCCTGCCAACTCTGCAGTTAACTGTGTTCCTCAGGAGGATTTCGGCGGGCAGTACCCAAACCCCAACCCTTCGTTCGCTGTCTCTTTGGTGGATTCCATGAAGGGGGGAGAATTTGGGTTTGGTGCTGCCTTTGATGCAGATGGGGTGAGTTTTGATGACCAGATGACTATAACAAAGTTGATAAAGAAATTGATGGCAGGTTTCTGAAGGCATACGGCGTTTTCATACCACACGATCCTTTTATAGGTTTAGAGGATTGTTGTCCTTCTTTGAGGTGTGTTTGTAATGCTGCGACTGGGAACTATTATAATACTTGTGGTGTGTTTTACACAAATGGGAAGAGTTTGTGTGTGTGTGTGTGTGTTGTGTGTGAAAAGTGGGATGCAAAAGGACAGCGCTCTGAGAGGCATATATTTTAAATGCAGAATGAGAATATTTTCTGTGTGTGTGTTTCAGGACCGCTGTATGATTCTGGGTCAGAATGGGTTCTTTGTAAACCCATCAGACTCATTAGCAGTGATGGCTGCCAACCTGTCCTGCATTCCGTACTTCAGGCAGATGGGTGTCCGTGGCTTCGCCCGCAGCATGCCCACCAGCACAGCTTTGGACCGGTGAGCTCGGGCATTGTGCTTACATAAAATGTTTACTGATAAATAACAGTACTTACACTTTATCCTTCTTTGTCTCCTATTTCTTTTTTTCTTCATCTTTCTGTCATCAGTTCTGTTTTGTGGTTGCATGTCCCTTAATTAAAAATACAGTACATCTAGAAAAAAAGTCAATTGATTTCTATCTTGGCTGTATATTAAAGCAGACACATGAAGAATGTACATTGAGAATGTACACAACACCCTACATTTTACCAATGTGAGTGAAGAACTATAAAATGTAGCTGCACTCACACCTCCCCCTTAAAGATCAGCTGTTCAGTCATATCTTTCAGTCATCGTATTCTCAACTCACTAAGGTGGAAGCTCACTATAGATGGATTAGTTACACCACTCTGGAGCTATAGGGGACAGTATGGTATTTTTTTTCAGGATTATTTCTTAATCTCATCACAGGTTCTTGACTTATTGAATAATTGACTGGAGAAGCCAGGAGTCCTCTCTGCTTAACGTGTCTCATCAGTTCAGTTTTAGAGAAGATAACAGAGCGCATTGTGTCGCTGTTTATCCGAAAGTCGCACAAAACCTCTTTTCAAAAGTGAAAATACACGCATTTATTAAATACATTCTAATTCTGGGTAGGGCCCCCTTTGCACTAAATGCCTGGATTTTTTCTTGAATGTCTGCTATAAGAGATTTTAATCCAGGCTGTAATGATAGCTGCAGATTTCTTTTGCTGCACATTCATGTCACATATCTCCCCTAAGGTGTTGTTCTGGAGGTCACTGAGATGCACCCATCTCATATTCCGAAAACCAGTTTCGGAAGGCTTTTTTCTTTGCGTTGATGTTCGTTGTTTTTCTGAAAGTGACTGTCAGAGAATCTTTGCGATGTGATTAGCAGTAATCATATTGAATTGTGAAATGCTGCTCTCTTACAGGGTTAAAACAGGGTCGACATGATTTCTAGATTAAACCTGTTCACAACAAATTCTGAGCAAACTGTTTACGTTGCATGCTGAACTCGGAACATAAGTGGTGTGTTAGTTAAGGGATTGCGCTATAAACCAGATGGTTAATCGTTGATGGTTGATTAAACCACAGTTCTGCAGTCCTGCTACTTTTGGGCTTTTGAGCTCTGAACCCTGAGATGAATTGTATTCCTGAGTTACGTGAATTGTCATGTACAACATCCTAAAGGCTACAATTACAAGACATCTTACCTTATATGGAACATACCTGAAGGTTATTCTGATGTTCTCTGCATAATTAAGCTATTACTGATCCTTAAGTATATTGAATTGTCAGTGCGCCGTACTTCTGTGTGTTTCATTTTAGAGCGATTACCAATAACAGAATTAACAAAGAATTCTTCTTAATCTAACAGGCTGTGTCCTCAGTCGTAGTCATGGATCCATTACAAGTCCTGTGTAGTAAGTTGGAAAACGGCTTCTTGTCGACCTAAATATAATTGCGTATGCTGTCTTGGCCTTCCTCTTTAACAATAGTCACCAAGTTACCACTTAGTTAATGTTTTTAGTTTTTTCCACACTTTCTCTATCAATCCTAGATACTGATAATCCCCAAATCCTCAAGTTCTCAGGTTCTTAATCCTCCCTGTCTGCCATAAACAAATCATTCCATCTTTCCCTCAATTATTTGCTTCGGTTGATGTCAGAGGGCTTTAATTTTACACATGCTGCCACGTTATGATCTCATGGGATATTCGGATGACTGAGCGGGAGTACAAGTGTTCCTAATAAAGAAATCACAAGATAAGTGATCTTTGCAGGTGTAGTAGGATGCTTGCTGAATGATTAAATCGTTGAAATAAGAACTATAAGGTTTCTATGATTTAGTCAGTGAATCTCATTTAGTATCAGTGTTCAAATCGGCAAACATTTCCGCAAGTACACTCTGAAATCTTGTAGAAGGACTTAGTAGGAGATTGGAATCTGTTATACATGTGAGAGGACGTGGTGGGAATTGGGATAGGGGCAGCCGCTAGAATGCTCGTGTCCCAGAAAATTGCCGATGTAGTCTATGTGACTAAACTAAACTAAAACTGATTTCATCCACTCCACAACTGTAATCTGTCACCGGTGTAATGGAAACTGAGCTATTATCTTACAGCATACACCATAAAGGTAAGAACTAATTCACTCACCTAGCCTGTTTAGTTTAGTTATGTTACTAAATGGTGGATAAGTAATATATTTACTTAGCAAAAGACATTTAAGTTGATAGAGGATGTGATCTGCATTATTTATTTTTATACAATCCGTTTATAATTTCCCACATTTGATTACATAACATTAATGGCTCTGACGCTGGTGGAAATGTGAGCCTGTCTTTAAACTCTTTACTGACCTGAGGTCCTCTGAATAGCTGCTGGCTTTCAGAGCTTGTAACAGACAGTTCCACCGGAGAACAGAAGACCTAGTTGGCAAGTGATTGATTCACTGGGGTGCGAAAAGTGGCAGAATGCTGTGGTGTTCAGATAGCTTCCAGATACAGGGATAGGTTCGAGGTGTAGTGAACTCTATGAATAACAGAGTTAGCTCATCCTCACTCCCTTCCACCCATCAGTCACCAGACCTAAAATAACTCTGAACTTCTTCACCCCTAATGTCATGTTGCTTAATCCTGATGTGGAGACACTGAAGTCATGTGGAGGTCATTATCATATTTTTGAATGAGTTTTGTGAAATATAACCTGCCGATTCAGGGGATGTGGGAATGTGTTCGGGTGACTCTTTCTTATGTTCACTGGCCGGCTTTCAGGCTCACGTTAAAGTTTGGCATGTCGTTAGATGTAACAGGAAATTACATTGAAAGAATGTGACATCGGTATTAACGTTGGCGCTACAACGGAAAATAATATTTTTTTTAGCTGCCAAATTTAATCCATTAGATAATTTCCTTATATGAACCTCCCTACTGAGGTGGCATTAGGGTCATGCTGTATTGTTCAGATTTTTGGCAGTTAAGAACTTTTTTGTATCACACAGCAGGAGTTTAATATTAATGACCTTAAGGGCTTTCTTTTTCTCATTCTGAAAAAATATTGGAGTATTATATTTTTATTTTACTTAAAATAATGACATTTGCTAAATGTTGCATATTTTAAGTAAAATAAAAATGTAATATTCCAATATGGGAAGAAATGGTTATTTTCCTTCTTGTCAGCTTACAAGTGGTTAACAAATAACCTGCTGTATATCTTACTAAACATTACTAAATACTAAAACATAGACAATACAAAGACATTTTCTTTACAGTATTTTCTTTTTCGTCTTTAACGAATAAGCCAATGTTTCCAGCTGACTGCAAGTCTTTTGCTCAGTGTTATATTCAGTTATTTGTCTTTGAGCAATGATATTTTAGAAGTAAAAACATTCTTGCAATGTTTTTCTCTATAACAGATGACCGAGGACTGTTAGAAACACTTGGGTTGTTTTTATAATTGTGCACAAAAGGTACCCTGTTCCCAAACTGACGTCACATTTTCCATCGGGAGTCTGGCTTCGTCACATCATGCTTACCTCGCTTTGTAAAGTTAATCCAGTGGTTTATTTAAAAAATTAGCTGGGCCTTATTGGGTCAGAGCTTCTCACCAGGATGTGGACTCTGTGTGTAACTTAACAGTTCCTGTTTGTAATCTCAGGCCTCATGTGGCCCGTTGATGTCTGTCATAGTGTCCTTGAGCAAGGCATCAAAAACTGAAGGCCATTTTCCATTATTCAAAGCACTTAAACACCATGACATTAAAACAACACAACACCAGTCCACTCGAAGGTCTAATGTTAAAGATGATGCAGAATGTATGGACTCTGGGAATCGGATCTCTCGGATCTATCCGAGAACTATGAAATGCATTTTACCTACAAAGCTTTCTAATAAAAGTTTTACAGTCTTTTAGTGAGGTTTATAAAACCTTGAGCACCAAATTCTGCATGGTAACTAAACTGACCATTTTATGTCTCCAAAGGGAGATTCTATGTGGCTCCACGATGTGCAAACAAAGCTGCAATATGCAGCATTGAATTCAACCAGATAAGATTTGCTTCTGCCAGGTATATGAACTATAAAATGCAATTTATTGCACAGGACAATGATTTGATTAAAATACTAAGTCTTTTAAATGTTGCAGTGAATGCACCAATTTTTAATCTGTTGTACCCTGGCGGTATCACTGCTTTAAATATATAGGGAAACCCATCTACAATGTAGTAGCACTGCTTTGTATGATTTATTTGTTTAGCTTGAGAGTCATTGTTAGTCTGTGTGGTCTCTCCACTGCTGAAAACCTTATTAGGACTAATGGGTACAAACGTAGTGCACGCAGTGTTATAGCCCTGAGCATAAGAGTATTTGTATTTCGTTTAAGATGATTGTGGCACATAAGCATGTTTTTAATTCTAGCATCAGGTCCTCACCAAGTTTGCATGACCCTAGAGAACCCTGGATTGGTCAAACAAAGCACTGAACTATAAACACATTAAACCTGGTTTTGCAACAGCAAATTAAATAAGAATGCCTACACGTTTGTAAAATTGCATCCAGTCTTGATTTGACTTAATGCAAACAATGCTCTTGTTTTTATGGATAATTTTTATGGATCTTGCAGACACACATTAAGCACCGATCAAGTATTTCGCCTAAAACTACAAAGATTATAAAAATACACGGATGTAAGGCAACACGCCAAATGTAATGATCTAGATGATCCTGTTTTGCAAAATGCAAAATATTGCTAAATGCCCCCTGCTCACATTTTTCCCCAGGCCTGTGGCTGTGCTTTCCAGCATCTGTGTTTGTGTGTTTATGCCATGCCGTGGCAGCGCATTTACAGGGATTAACAGGGAAAGTTGTGCTGAAATTCACAGGCACATTTTTAAAATGTTCCATTGCACTCGGGAGCATATTACTGAAGCAAACATAAATAACAACCATGTCAGAGTAGAAAAGGCAAAGAGCGTTTCCCTCAGTAAGAACGAGCTGCAGTGTTCCTGAGCTTATCTGTCAGTTCAGAGGCTGGGTGGGCCACAGATCAACACATTGTTGCCAGGAGGAGGCCAAGGCCAGCTGTGGTTTGTTTAAAGCTCCAGTAAAGAATTTTATGCTTTAAATGTTATAGTCTTGAAACTAACAACATATTCACAAGACAACAGCATACAATCTCATTGTATCCCAATTTGATTCAAGGCCATTTGAAATCTGCATGTTTTAAAAGCCTGAAACAGACTGGTTTCTTACGGGCAGGGCTAAAAGTGCTGCTTGTACTGGCCTGTGATGTGAAAATAATCATCAAAGGGTCAAACCTTTGCTGTCGTTGTGCCTTCTCCCCAAGCAGATAGCAAGTCCACCCAAGAGTAAACAACCATGACCCAGCTCTGCTCCATTCCCGCCCCCTCTCTCACACATGATGCCAAATTGCTGTGTCTGAAAATAGTTATGTATGTAGTTGAGTATCCAAGAGCAACAAGCAGACAGGGGATGGGTAACTCATTCAGGACAAGATGGGTTTGAATGAAGAGAATCAAACAAATGACACAAAAATATTTTTCTTGGATGCTTATTTTTTGAAGTAAGAATTTTCCAATAGTACATAATAATACGTGTTTTAAAGCGACCCTAGTAGAGAATTAAGCAGAAGATAATGGATGGAACACAAATAGAAGTCAGACATACATCTCTAACTCATCCTTGTGTAAATATTAAATAGGAGTTTCCCTAAATGCTCTTAACACTAAGTACTTAGTAATTTTCCACATCTTTAATTTACGAGTATTTTCCAAAAATCTTTGTAACTAATATAGTACTTAAGCACTCCCATAAATTTGAGTTATCCGACCCATCCGCACTTTATGTAGCGCCATGGAATTTGTTAGACGTTAAAAATTTTTGGAACCTGCTTCATTTCTTTAAAATCTTACTGATGTGCTGGTTCTTGGCTGGACCGCATAACATAAGCATTATTATCTGAGAAGACTTCTTTGGAAGATTTTGTTCACTATTTTTTTAATGCTGGAAACACTACAATTCCCATAAATGTTGTTCTGCTACCATTCACCCTGTAAGTGCTGAGATATACAACTATAATTATTATAAACAGCTAAAAAAATGAATGACAGTAAGGACAATAGGCTGTCAGAACAAAGAACTCACTACGTTTATATATTTGAACAGGTCTGGTTCCAGTGTTGTCATTAATTGAAGTCAAACGGAATAGACTCAACAAATACTGAATCATCTGATCAAATGTCCAAAGAAATCAGTCAGCAGCACCATCTCTCCTTATACGATTGTTAGTTTTTCTCATGTTTTATCATCTCTGCACTATATCTCTTTCGTGCAAGACTTTCACTTTGGCTTGGAAACAAAACAGTCATTAGCCAAAAGCTCCGTCTGCCGTGTTACTGATCCATTCGCATTATTATGCTAGCACATCTGTAACTGGTATTATTGTATTATCTCAATCTTAAAAGGTCAACGTTTGCTATGCTACCATGGCTGTTATGTAAAACAGGAATGGTTTGTATTGGAAAAAGAGGATTTATCTTTATCCCTAACTTTCAGACACGATATCAGGCATGTCTCTACTCATCTGGAATTGTCTCCTTTTATTCCTCATGTCATTTCTTGTGAGACTTAATTCTTCTGAAGCCATTCACATAAATAGTCTTTTTATAAAGTGCATTATTCACATTATTTTCTTAATTTGTGTAATATTTTGTTTGTAACGTTTACACTATATAACAATCACCTTCTCTATAAAATAGAAGTGCTTTTTGAGGGTTAATGCTACTCTGGCACTACGAGATTCAAACATTCAAAGATGGCTTTATTAAGATTAAATAAACCAACAAGCTTATTCTGTAGCTGTAGAGACACAGGCACGTCCTTTTGGCGTCTCGTCTCTTCATCACTAAATCTCGTAAAGTTGTACTCAACGACTGTTTATGTAAAAGTTACTTGCAAAAGTTTCAATATTTTATTACATTTAAAACAATTAAAATAGCAGTAATCTTTATAAACACATGTGATTACATTCTAATACAATACCAAAATAGGAAAAGCAGTTCTAAAGTTGACTTATATTAACATTAATCTTGAATTTTTTAGGGTTGCCAAAGCCATGAAGGTGGCGCTGTATGAAACCCCTGTGGGATGGAGGTTTTTTGGGAACCTAATGGATTCGGGCAGGTGCTCCTTCTGTGGAGAGGAAAGCTTTGGAACAGGTGACTGCTTTTGTTGTTTGACTGAAATGTTATTTGTATTTGCTTGCTACATGTAGATGTGATGTGGGTGGAGGTGGATGGTGGTGGGTGGAGGGGCCCACCAGTAGCTGTGATTGTACATATATTCAGTGATTGTGAGCAGCAGCACCTTAGATAGCCCTCAGTAAAAACATTTATCATGTGCGTTCGACCTCAGCCACAGCCTAATCCTCCTCCATTCTTTTGCTATAAAAGGAAGACAGGGCAGTGAATCATTTAACCTTAGAGGGGACGAGTGCTCTCTGCTGGCACACACTTCCACACTCTGAAAAGCTCCTTGGCTGATGAGTCACGATAGAGAATGAAAAAGAGTGAGTACGTAAGAGAACACGATGGAAGTCGTTGTTTACAGCCAGCTGCTCCTCAGACCCATATATGGGTATTATACCAATAGAAATCTCACACAGACTCAATGAGTTCTAAAGACCCAAGCACTATGTCTGTTTAGAAATTGGAAACCTTTTTATTTTCACCAGCACTGAAAGTTTAATTCAAAGGTGACGTTTCTTATTGATTAATCTGATAACACTGGTGCCTCTGACATCCAATATGAGTGAAATATAAATACCACACTCTCCTTATGTATGAATCTATATGTTTGTCTGCTCTGCGATGGACCGGTGACCTGTCCAGAGTGTTACCTGCCTTTATAAAATGTCAGTGCAGGGATAGGCTCAAGCAACCAAAACCCAAATTGGATAAGTACCATGAAAAGTATGTTTTTGAAGTTAAACGAGAATACAAAATATTAAAATATGAAATCATTATGGTGTACTATTACAACATCATGGATATGTTTGGCTGTGCAGTGGTGACCATACACACTGCGTTACTATGCTGATGTTATAATTAAAGCTGGATAGGGATCACAAATGAAATTAATGTTATAATAACATTTAATTCAATTATTTTTAATTATTTTAATTTTATTATTAATAATCTTTATTTTTTAACAGCGCTTAACTTTGGTTTAAACACCTATATTGTGACATGGTTAATAAAATCCAGTGCACTATTTCAATAATAACAATAATAAATGTAACATTGTGTACTTTTATGGTTGCAGGTTCTGACCACATCCGGGAGAAAGACGGTCTTTGGACGGTGCTGGTGTGGCTGTCGATCATAGCTGTACGCAAACAAGGGGTGGAGGAGATAGTCAGGGACCACTGGGCCAAACTGGGCCGCAACTACTACTGCAGGTGAAATGAGCTTAATTTTATGTTGTAAATGTACATGCAAAACGTCAACGTATTATGTAATCAGTCCCTTTTTGTTTTGTGTGATCATCTCAGTAACTTTTCATTCGTAACAGGCCCGTTTACAGTAAAAGTGCAAAATATGGCTTAAATATGATTAAAAACAGGCAGAAAAAGGCTTAAATCCATCTTTCAGTGCTAATGTGCTAGTGGAGAACTTGCACAGACCTAAATTTAGGGGTGTAAGTGACATGAGGTTTTGTTTGAAAAAAAAAAAAATCTTTTTAATAGGTCATTGTGTACAGATTGGTGAATTTCATATTTTTTGTTATGATCAGCACATTTTTTTTATTGTTTTCAGTTGTACACTGGCTTCGTTTATTTAAAGTGAGTTAGTAGCTCTACAGCAATATGCCATGGGCTTTAAGATCCCGTGTCTTTGACTCTGCTTCCAGTCCTGGACAAGTCCTGGTTTCTCCCTGTGTCCTCACAGAAACCCTCAGTCTCACTGCATGTTCTGTTCTGGCACTGACTCCATGTTATTTAACTGCTCCCCCATGAGATCGAGAGCTCCCAGAGCCAGGATTTCAGACAGCTCTCTATATTCTTTTTTCCTAATATTCCCATACTTACTTCCCACAACAAAAATGTTAATACCCAGTCACAGCTGCTTGCTCTCTGGAACATTCCTTAACTACGATAAGTTTTTACAGACCGATGCTTTAAAATGTTGCTTTCTATTTAAATGACTCGTATTTGGCTGATCAAACTCAATTAAAGGTTTAATGATGTGCGTAACTGAATATTTACATCTGGAATTCGATTCATTTGTGTTAAAACATTATAGGTTTGATTACGAGGGTGTTGATCCCAGAGCTGCCTTTTATCTCATGAGAGATCTAGAGGCCATGATCACCGATAAATCCTTCATCAGTCAGAAGTTTGCTGTAGGAAACAACATCTTCGCTGTGGAGAAAACGGACAATTTCGAGTACACAGACCCAGTGGATGGGAACGTTTCACGAAACCAGGTTAGTGTTATGTGTTTGAAATGCTGCATCTCTGTCCTGGTGGTTAGATCTAAAAAATATTATATCTTTTTGCCAATATTCAGTTTTTAGTATACTTTATATAGATTTATACCTGATATATCAGAGAGAACACAATGGCAGTTCGAATTCAGTCGGAATTGTATATTTTCAGACACATAATCACATAATCACAACAAACGTGTAGGTGGCATCTGGACACCTCACCATTTATTATTCCAACTGAAATTCCTCTCCTGGTTGGATTGATCAGCTGTCCCGGTCCTGCACGGTCACTGGAGGTCCAGCAGCGCAGCACTCAGCTGTTAGAGCTGGCATGCCAAACTTACCCACTCACCCAAATACACAAACACACCCACACACAGCCTTTCATGGTCTATTCTTGGTTAAGTTTCAGAAATAGTATGCTTTTTTTATACATACGAATTTTACACATTACACATACAAAGATTTCTGTCTTGTATTTATTGTGATTTGTAAAACATTTTACAGATTGGTCCAAGTTTACATCCTGTGCATCCCTGGCATCTGGATTGATGGACAAAAATAATGTAGCACAATAACATTAAAACATTGTGTTTAAAATTTTAGCTTTAATCATTTTGGGTAATTTTAAATCTTATTAACTCAGAGTACAATATGAGCACATGATGGTTACATGAATGTAAATATGCAATACAAAATAAACAGTGGTATTTTTTTTCACTCTAAAAACACCCCACAGAAGACTTAAATACCTGAAAACTCATATCACACGTATTAATGCACACTAAACAGAAAGTCTGCAAGTCCTGCAGCATTATTCTAAGTAATTATTATTATTATTATTCTAAGTAATTATATAAAATTATTCTGTTTTCAAGTATTTGTTTGTCTCAGTCTTGAAACTAAAGCCTCTTCTGTGTTTACTTTATGAACTTCAGGGACTGAGGATCCTGTTCACAGATTCGTCTCGTATCATTTTCCGACTCAGTGGCTCCGGGGCCAGTGTTGGCACAACCATACGCATCTATGCTGAGAGCTATGAGAGGGAGCCAGAAAGACATGGAAGAGAGACACAGGTGTGACAACACACACACCATACACATTTTAGAATTTAGAATCTTAGAATAATATATTGTTTGGGGGTATGTCTGCCTCTGGGTTGATGATTTTACTGAAAGCTGGTTGTTACCTGTCTGTGTCTCAACAGGTCGTCCTGGGCCCCCTTATTGCCATCGCTCTGAAAATCTCAAACATCCATGAGCGGACAGGATGCCGAGGCCCCACTGTAATCACCTGAGCTAAGTGCAGGAGCGCATGCCAGGGGCCAAAACAATGAGACGGCACCGACTTGGATCCGTTCTCTATCTCTTCCTTACTTTCACAGCCTTTCTTTCTACTTCTTATCTGCTCCACTTGCGTATTTACACTTATTTTTTGCTGCTGTTGCACAACATTTTTATCTCTCTTTTGCCGTCTGTTCTCCATTATACCTTCTTTATTTTTATCTGGACTCTTCACTCTCAGACTCCCAGAGAAGGTGTCCAGCTGAGTCTGAAATGGCATACTTAGATAGTACATACTAAATCCCACTACTTACTGCTCAGATCTTACGTCATCTGTGCAAATTGTTATGGATTGTATGATTAACTATATTGACATAACTGCTTTTGGTACTATAATATGACAGTATGCCATTTCAGACACAGTCTGAGTATTATTTCCCTTTCAAAGATCTTATATATACAAGCCGGTCATTAATCTGTTTAGATTGCATTTATGACACCAATAATGTCGATTATGATGTCATCATTCACTTTGGTTTGATCAGAATCGTGTTGTTCTACATACATACATACAAGAGGCACTCTTACACTCAGTCACTGCTGGGATATCATTATCGAATCAATAAGAAAAATGTTTTATCAGTGCCACATTCGTATGAGTCTAATTTACTTGATTTTTTTATTATGTTTTAAGAATCAGCGTTATATCTGGATCGATATGATCGATATGATCCACATTAAGCCCCGTTTTCAGACACAAACTTACACAAGATCTCTTCAAAACACAGAAAACTTCGAACAAGCTGATCATCGAGCAGTTGTAAAGTTTTTAATATGTTTCAGCTCACACTATTCCCTATTTCACTAAGCCATTAGTGTCTGCATCTCGATCAGCCAGAAGGTGTCGCTGTTGCGTCATGACAAAGTAAACTCAGACTGGCCTTTCGAACACATCACCCTGTAACGCATGCAGCTGACCGGTTATAAAAGAATTTTACTGCATTTAACAGCGAAATATAATTAACTCACGGGGCAAAAGAATGAGAAACAGGTTGCCAGTCCTTTGAGGGTCTGACACACAAAACATTTATTTACACACCTCCACTTTCTAGCACATTTTTGACGGTCAATCAATAAAAGCCACCTAGACTTAAATAGAACTCACAGACTCAGCACAAAGAGGACCTGGCCTTAAAATTGAAGTGAAGCAGCAAAATTACATAGTGCTTAAAAATAATTAAAGATTTGTCATTTCCTGTGGTTGTAAATGCGTGCATGGATGTGTATGTGTTACCCTGACATTTTGCCCATTGAGCACTGAGGAAGGTTCCTCTCTGTCTCGGCTCATAATGATAATCATTTTAGAAACTGAAATCAAAATCCATCAGGAGCCCAACAGACAATATTAATTTAAGAATGGCAGTCTGGATAGAGCTGTGATACTGAACATGTATGAAGTCATTCCTGAAAAGTGTGGTGTGTAGAGTGGAGAGAACACATTCGAACTGATGTCATTTGTGAAAAGAAAAACGGGGGGCTGGAATTATGTTATAATGATGTTTTTGAGAGAATGGAGTTCAGTCAGTGTAGAGTTGCTGCATCTACATGATGTCCACGATGTGATGGGAATACAGTGAGGGAACAACTGCATTTGAATAATCCTCGTGAGCATACAAGTATTCTTGGAACATGATAGAATCCATATGAAATATTAAAAGGTCCAAAATACTTTTAAAGCATGGTTTTGCTTTTTTTTTTTTGTTAGTGTTTGTGGCCTGCTAATAGTTTTTGTTTTGCTCGCATTTTGAGAGGTTACATCTATACCAATTTTTAAAACAATGTGAAATCTGAACCGCGGCAGTTTTGGATTCAATTCTAATTTTTTTTTTAAAGGTATCACAGTTTATCTGCCAGTGACAATGCCATTGTATTTAATTTTGTATCCTGTTTTACATAAATAAACTGATTTTTGTGTGATGTGTTGAAATGCCACAAAGACTCATCTCAGTTTTCTGTGATTCTCTGACTCTTAACCAACAGCGCAAAAACTTTCATTTAATTATTTCTTAGATTAATTCTGTTTGAAACCATTCTGCTGAGGAGGTAGTGGTTAGATAGTTGTTTTGCGCATCAGGCTGCCTCTAAAAAAACGGCTTGCTGGTAATTAGGTGGTTCCTCAAGGCTGAGGTCTTCATTTAATATCTCAGTGCACCTCTCGCTGTACACCGGGGGAGCGAAGCCAGGAGCAGGGTGGAAACCTCCAATGTTGTCGTTTCTGACCTGAGATTCAGCGTATGATGGTGGATAGAAATTTGACCTGCAGATAGAAAAATGTTTCAGTTATTAGTTCCATATTCTATGCTTTAATATTTGTTTACAGTGAAGCCATTCATCCCTTTTGTGACTTTATGTATTTAATTTCATCTAATTTATTGGAAGTAAGATCTAAAAACTCATAGTTGGGTGAGTTCGGTGTGGAAAAACTTGACTGGTCCACCTGAGCTCTAAACCTTATTCAAAACCTTTCAAACCGGCTGGAACCCTAGAAGAGAGAAATCCTGTCCCAGAAGCTCAACTGCATTAAGAGCACCAGTTGACAAGAAGGGAGACAGTTTTTTCACAATTAAAAGTTAAGAAGTCACAATATTTACTAAAAAGTCAACCGTGCAGTACTTCTTAAAAACTTCTGAAAAATATTCACCTTTAATCTCAGTTTTTTATTGCTTTCGGTCTCAAATCAAGGTCTCAAAACAAGTCGGAAATAATTGATTCACAAAAAAGATTTTATTTTGTTACATTACGTTCAAAACAAATCTATATCACTAATAAATAAGCATGTAAAGTACTTTGTAATGTCACGCTTACCGGTCCACAGTACAGACATGAACATGAGAGAGCCTCCTTACAGGGCTTTTCAGAAACACACTCTTCATTCTGTGTACAACAGACCATAACATTCCAATAACGAGCAGGATGAAGCCAAGAATGATACAAATGATTGCAAGATTATCCTTTAACTCCTGCAGATCTTCACACTGAAGAGACTTTATGTAGACACCTACAAAGATGACGCTCAAGCCGACAGAGAGTAACACAAAGTGTGCCGCAGACAGCAGCTGTGTTATTTTGGTCATTGTATCACTACATGTAATGTGGGTTGTGTTTAATAATGAGTATTTAATTAATCTGAAGAGAGACAAGCAACCAAATCACATAGAAGCTTTAAAGGCAAATCTTTGGTTAGCTTGTAAGTGATAAACCGAAGTCCCTGACGTCTTTATGGGAGGGCGAATGTTATCCAGGCTGGTTTAGTGAGTGAGTTAGGCAACGTTGCTCTATGCCAAAGCCAGTCTGGTAGTTTGGTGATAAGACGTTTGTCTTTAGACTTTTTATTGTGATAAGGTTTGTGATAAAGGTTGTGCAACAATAAGGCAGCAGCCAATTCTGTTAAATTTCTAGCACTATTTTAAATTGTGCCAGCAGACTGATTTAATTTCAATGGAACCTTAAAATCACATGAACTGGGTTGTTCATTGATCAAATTGTACTTTTGTTTCTCACACGAGAGTCAATGAAATACTACAGTTATAGATAAACCAGAGGTCATGGTTGCAGTATTAAAGGCGTTTTATATTATACTGTACAACCTTGTACATTGTAGAAGAAATGGCTAAATATATATAATATATTTAAGATCCACATTTTTTTTTTGATACAGCATTTTTGGATCCACGGATATTGAACTTCTGGTTCGGTCCAGTGACAGAATTGTTTTATTGAATACACCAGGCCATTCAAAGTCATGTGATCTTGTGAATGGCTAAATAAAACATATTCCGGGACAGTAAAAAAGATAACGATAAGGTTTATCACACGTATCAAGAGTTTCCTATCATTAAATATTTTCATTCAAATCTTAAGCATAAATACTCGGCATGGAAAAGTTTGAGTTTAAACAAATATATTATTCAGTACACTGTGATGACTTTAAATGACTATTTAATGTGAGTTTTATTATAATATTTGATGTAATATTATTATATTCAATCATTCATTTATTATCTTCTGCTTAATCCTTTCCCATGCCCATCCAGGGCAGTAAGTTCTGCTGGGCACATTCACTCACAGAGACATTATATGGGGCAATTTAGAACATTCAATTTACCTTGAATATATGTTTTTCGACTGAGGAAGGAAAAGGGGAGGAAACCAGAGAATTTGGAGAAAACAAGGGGGAACATGGAAGCTCCACTCTGATTGGGGGTTCCCCATGCCCATCCAGGGGAAAACATTTCGGCCGCTGGGCAGATACACCCAGGACAGGACGCCAATCTATCGGTTTGCACACACTCACTCACATAGACACGGACGCACACACACACATACAAAAACACTCTATTTGGGGTCATTTGAAGAACTCATTTGAGCTTGATCCATGTTTTTGGGCTGTGGGAGGAAACTGGAGAACCCGGAGGAAACCCACGCGGACACGGGAAGAACATGGAAACTCGATTTTATAATATAATATATTCATTCATTATCTTCCGCTTTATCCTCTATTAGGGTCGTGGTGGGGTTCCCCATGCCCATACAGGGGAGAGCGTTTCTGGCGCTGGGCAGATAGACCCAGGACAGGGCGCCAATCCATCGCTGGGCACACACTCACTCACACACAAACACACACACTCTATATGGGGCAATTTTGAGAATTCAATTGACTTGATCCATGTTTTTGGACTGTGGGAGGAAGCCGGAGAACCCGGAGGAAACCCACGCGGACACGGGGAGAGCATGGAAACTCCACCCAGATGGGGATTCGAACCGGGAATCCCTAGTGCTGAGAGGAGAACATGCTAAACCACTAAGCCACCGTGCCGCCCTAATATAATATAGATTTTATAATATTCATTCATTCATTATCTCCCGCTTTATCCTCTATTAGGGTCGCGGTGGGGTTCCCCATGCCCATCCAGGGGAGAACGTTTTGGGCGCTGAGCAGATACACCCAGGACAGGGCGCCAATCCATCACTGGGCACACACTCACTCACACAGACACACTCTATATGGGGCAATTTGGAGAACTCAATTGACTTGATCCATGTTTTTGGACTGTGGGAGGAAGCCGGAGAACCCGGAGGAAACCCACGCGGACACGGGGAGAACATGGAAACTCCACCCAGATAAGGGATTCTAACCGGGAATCCCTAGCGCTGAGAGGAGAACATGCTAAACCACTAAGCCACCGTGCCACCCTTGTATAATATTATAGATTGTTATTTATTATAAATACAAAACACACAGCACAACATAAAAAAAACAATAATCATAATTATTATTGTTAATATAACAATAAATGATGAATATTTGAATATAATGATGATTATTGGTGTGTTTACAGTAAACCGAGGTCGAGCTTTTACTTTAGAAAATGCAGCACAGCCGGAAGTGCCTCGTTGATTGAGCCGCAGACCGCCGCGCGCGCAGCCCAAAGCATCGCTTATTTTGCTGAAGTAAGTTCTGTTTTTATTTATGGCTTATATTTAAAATCTATAAAAACATTTGATAAACGTTAATAAAGTGCGAGTGGAGAGGAGTTTTATTCAGTCAGATGGAATGTGAACCGTAAAGCTGCCGTTAGCTCGTTAGCTGAACAGACCGTCAGCAGATCGGCTCCGACATCAGAAACAATAACATTTAAATATATAAATACTTCTTAATAACGTCATAATTATGAAGAGATGTTTGTTTATTCGTGTAATCGTTTTTTTTTTAACTAATAAAGAAAACGTATTCCTGATCGCGTTTTTGGTTTTCGTCTTGTGACGTCACGTTTACGTCATCAGTTTTCAAGACAATCCAGATAAGTTCCTCCGTCTCTTGATTTTTATTTTATTTCAGAGGTTTTAGGTTTAAAACGTCTGTCAGTTTGTTATTAAAGCTTTTTAAAGAGTCCTGGATGATAAATCTGCAGAATGTAGAATCAAGAGCATTAAAGTTCATTCATTCATTATCTTCCTCTTTATCCTCTATCAGGGTCGCGGGTGGGGGGGGTTCCCCATGCCCATCCAGGGGAGAACGTCTCGGACGCTGGGCTGATACACCCAGGACAGGGTGCCAATCCATCGCTGGGCACACACTCACTCACACACACACACACACACACTCTATATGGGGCAATTTGGAGAACTCAATTGACTTGATCCATGTTTTTGGACTGTGGGAGGAAACCGGAGAACCCGGAGGAAACCCACGCGGACACGGGGAGAACATGGAAACTCCACCCAGATGGGGATTCGAACCAGGAATCCCTAGCGCTAAGAGGAGAACGTTCTAACCACTAAGCCACCGTGCCGCCGAAGATGAAGTTCACGTTCAAGTTATTTATTTATGTCGCGCTTTTTACAACAGTACATCGTCACAAAGCAGCTTTACAGAATGAAAAGCCTTTAAACCCCCAAAGAGCGAGCCGAAGCGACAGTGGCAAGAAAAAAACTCCCTGTTATGTTGTTATTTAAGGAAGAAACCTTAAGAGGACCGAGACCCAGTGGGAGACTCATCCTCCTTGAGCGGCCAGGCAGCAACAACAGTGTAGGACAGCCGTGTACAGATATTAAACAAATGGAAGAACTAACAACTGAAAAACTATATGTGTCCATTAGATGAAAAGATGAAAGATGATGAAAAATGAAAAAGATTTATGATTTAGATACTGTTTATGTATCGGATGTGGTAGCTCAGTGGTCAGGGCGCTGGACTATCAATCAGAAGGTTGTGGGTTCAAATCCCAGGTCCACTGAAGTTACCAGTGTGGGTCCTTGAGCAAGACCCTTAACCCTCATTGCTCCAGGGATGTTGTGATGAACCCTGTGCTCACATTGTAAGTCGCTTTGGATAAAAGCGTCCAATAAATGACCAAATGTAATGTAAATATGTGTGCTTGCTGTACTTACTCCACATCTATGCAGTGAAGTGAGCGACACCTTGTATATGTTGCCCAGGGAGCAATTAGGGTGCGGCGCCTTGCCCAAGGGCACACCATGGCATTTGGTGGGGCCAAGACTCAAACCGGGGTCGGAAGGCTGGTTCCTTAACCACAAGACTATGACTGCACCACATACTTTTAACAACATGTGAAGTTGCAACTCCTATAATTTTAATCAGTCAAACCTGACCTGTTCAGAGTGTTCATTTACTTATTTTTCATTCATTCATTATCTTCCGCTTTAGCCTTTATTAGGGTTGCGGGGGGGGGGGTTCTCCCCATCCAGGGGAGAACGTCTCGGGCGCTGGGCAGATAGACCCAGGACAGGGCGCCAATCCATCGCTGGGCACACACTCACTCACACATACACACTCTATATGTGGCAATTTGGAGAATTCAATTGACTTGATTCATGTGTTTGGACTGTGGGAGGAAACCGGAGAACCCGGAGGAAACCCACGCAGACATGGGGAGAACATGGAAACTTCACCCAGATGGGGATTCGAACTGTGAATCCCTATCGCTGAGAGAAGAACATGCCAAACCACTAAGCCACCATTTACTTATTTATAAAGTAATCTACTTTAGTCACTCTGTCCCATAATTAAACCTCCAGCAGCACTGCTGTCTGATCTACTCATACCAGCAGAATCACCACATGACTCAGTCCAGTGATAAGACTGTAAAATATATATATATATAATTAATCTGGGTAAATCACCATCAGTTGTAATTTATTAATTTTATATTTAATTTTATTTATTTACTCCTGCAGCACTCCTGGTTAAAGGCCACCACACTCTCTCTCTCTCTCTCTCATCTATCCAAGATGATTGATTTCAGAGCCTGGGCCGAATATGTCGTCGAGTGGGCAGCCAAAGACCCATACGGCTTCCTGACCACCATCATCCTGGCCCTTACCCCGCTCTTCATCGCCAGTGCTTTGCTCTCCTGGAAACTCGCTAAGATGATCGAGGCCAGAGATCGTGAGCAGAAGAAGAAACAAAAGCGGCAGGAGAACATAGCCAAAGCCAAGCGAGCCAAAAAAGACTGAACCGAAACAGCAGAGGATGCAGAGGGATCAGTGCTTTCGTTCCCGTGTTCAATGAAACGCCCCGCTCTCAGCTGCACCCGAGCCCAGAGCAGCTCCTGCAGGCCCGGGGGTAAACGGATCAGAGACAGCCGTGTCACACAGTAAGAGAGGACACGTCCTGTGGGCTGATTCATTACTATTGCGAGTGATCTGTACCTTGGAAAACTTACGAGCAACACTCAGCATTCCAGAATGTTTTTTTTAAACTACTAAAACAACTAAAAAATGTTTATTGTCAAAATAATTAAAAGTTTTTAACGGTCAAGTTTGTCTGCTTTCCACTAATGGACCATGAGCAAAAGTATATGGCCTCCTGACCATCTCATATCATTGGAGAACCAAAGGTGATAATATTGGATGATTGGTTGGGGGATTAGGGTGGCACGGTGGCTTAGTGGTTGGCATGTTCTCCTCTCAGCACTAGGGATTCCCGGTTCGAATCCCCATCTGGGTGGAGTTTCCATGTTCTCCCCGTGTTTGCGTGGGTTTCCTCCGGGTTCTCCGGTTTCCTCCCACAGTCCAAAAACATGGATCAAGTCAATTGAGTTCTCAAAATTGCCCCATATAGAGTGTGTCTGTGTGTGCCCAGCGATGGATTGGCGCCCTGTCCTGGGTCTATCTGCCCAGCACCCGAGACGCTCTCCCCTGGATGGGCATGGGGAACCCCACCGCGACCCTAATAGAGGATAAAGTGGGAGATGATGAATGAATGAATGGGGGATTAGTCTAGGCTGTTAGTTTTATGGGGTGTTTCACACTACATTATATTAATGACAGGATATTTGATATTGAGTCTAGTGAGTGTGCCTTCACTTGCCTGGTCAGGATGGTCCACCTGGTCAGGATGGTCCACAGGTAGGAGCTGTTGGTGTCTGTGTAAGCCCGATTGAGCAGAGCGCATGTAGCGAGGCCATCATGTGTGATTGTATTTATTGATCAGCAGCAGACTTACATTAGTTAAAAAAAAAAAAAAAAAAAAATCAAATCACGTTAATATCTGTACCGGAGGGGATATGCCACTACTGTACAATCGTTCCTCAAGCTGGTTACAGGATGACGCTTTTTTTTTCCCCTCACAGTTTAATCAGAACTTACAGAACAGTGAACCATGTGGCTATTTCTTTGAAGGTGTCCAGGATCCCGGTTCGAATGTGTTTCCAGTACTAACAGGATCCTCGCTGCTTTCAGACTGTCCATACTGAGCGGCGGCAGCGTGACCTTTAACTTCAGTAAGCAAAGGCCGTGCAACCAGTCCCTCCTCGTGCTCTCTGAGTTGTAGAGCCTTGTCTCTTTCTTCGGCTTCCCGAGCTTTGATTTCGATCCCGTTCCTGTATCGCTGATTTTCTAATAACTCCTGTAGACAAGACTTTATTAACATGTGAGGAATGGAGCACAAATGGTTGTGCAATTACAGGAATATTAAAAATCTTGGACACGCCTCTTCATGCTCCGTTGTCTTATTTCCTCCATTTACCATATAGATGAACTTCGTAGTTTTACAATTAAAGACTGCAGTCCATCTTTGTTTTTTGTTTTTGTTAGTCCTTTGATGTTTTTTTTTGGTATAATTTGGGTGGTGGATTGTCAGTTCTGCAGAACTAGCACTACAAAGTCCATCTTTACAGTTATTGGACCTGAAAACATGATTAAGTGGAGCAGAAAGGGGACGTGTCCATCCTTTTGATTGGTTCTGTACGTGTGCATATACTCAGTGTTGCATACCTCTGCAGTCGGCGGGTTCTTCCGTCTTCCTCTAATCCAAGCTGCATCAAAACAACACAACACTTTTTATTTGATTTCAAATGTAATTAATTTCGAGTTTGATGGGTTACAGATTCCTGCTGACAATAACTCGCTTATAAGGAAGGTCAAAATGTTTCTGTTGATTAATTACATTTAGAAACAAGTTACAATTATCCAATAAAGTCATTAAATCATGTTTCAGCTTACCGTCCCACTCAGAGGGAATAGATCCTTCAATGTATTCAAATTCCTTTGGATTGCACGCCTGCACAAATCGTCTCGATCGAACAACACGACCTTTACGCAACAAAAACAAATTGAGTTATGTCTATATGTGGACTAATGATATTGTTAGATTCTGAAGTAAATAAATAGAACTAAAGTGGAAACGGTTTGAGGAGGAACCTTTTCTGTTCCGGCATGACCATCCTAGTGCACACATCCATAAAAGCACAATTATAAGTTAAGTATGGTTTCCAACAGGTGGCTTAGTGGTTTAGCATGTTCTCCTCTCAGCGCTAGGGATTCCCGGTTCGAATCCCCATCTGGGTGGAGTTTCCATGTTCTCCCCGTGTCCGCGTGGGTTTCCTCCGGGTTCTCCGGTTTCCTCCCACAGTCCAAAAACATGGATCAAGTCAATTGAATTCTCAAAATTGCCCCATATAGAGTGTGTCTGTGTGAGTGAGTGTGTGCCCAGCGATGGATTGGCGCCCTGTCCTGGGTGTATCTGCCCAGCGCCCGAGACGTTCTCCCCTGGATGGGCATGGGGAACCCCACCGCGACCCTAATAGAGGATAAAGCGGGAGATAATGAATGAATGAATGAATGAATGAATGGTTTCCAACAAGGTCTGATCTCAACCTAATGGATGATGGCATGCATTAGAACGCAGATCATGAACTAGGCTCATCTCGTCCAACATGTTCGTTTTGAATTCTCCAAAATCTAAGAGGAAGCCTATTACAGCAACTTAAGCTTCTCTTTTGCAGATATAACAGCTTCCACTAAGACGTCTTTACATTTATAAAACTTAAAGGCTGTTTCAAAAGGTACAAAAATAAACTAGATACTGTGTGCCCAGCCTAAACGGCTTATGACGTCACAACCACCATGTATTTATCCTACCTGTCCATGTCTTCTGTTCAGGAACGTAGAAGTATTTATTCCCTAAATGGTCGGTTCCGACATGTTCTTTAATCAAACCGAACGTTCTGCGGAACAGGGCACTCAGGCGACTCATTATTAAAGTTTGAGGACACGCGTTCGGTCACTTAACGCTTTTTAACAGCGGTCGCCATGTCTATTAAAGGCCGCGTCCTATTCGTGTTGTGCCGCACTACACCGTGAGCCGAGAAAGCATTCCCACCTTCACATTTTCGAACCTACATAGTGACTAATGTGTCATTTGGGACGCAGCCCTTTTTTGTAACGCGGACGGCGACAGAAAAATAAAACGTCCTGTGATTGGTGGCTGAAAACCCGGGGGCCAATCACATTTTTTGTTCATCTCTGCTCAGGGACTCAATAGACAGCAGAAGGTTAAAATTAACCCTCAATAAAAATAAATATTTTTTATTTTATTTTTACAATAAATATTTTTATTGGCTTAGTGGTTTAGCATGTTCTCCTCTCAGCGCTAGGGATTCCCGGTTCGAATCCCCATCTGGGTGGAGTTTCCATGTTCTCCCCGTGTCCGCGTGGGTTTCCTCCGGGTTCTCCGGTTTCCTCCCACAGTCCAAAAACATGGATCAAGTCAATTGAATACTCCAAATTGCCCCATATAGTGTGTGTCTGTCTGTGTGAGTGAGTGTGTGCCCAGCGATAGATTGGCGTCCTGTCCTGGCTGTATCTGCCCAGCACCCGAAACGTTCTCTCCTTGATGGGCATGGGGAACCCCACCGCGACCCTAATAGAGGATAAAGCGGGAGATAATGAATGAATTAATTAATTTGTCATCACAAAATATTTCACTCACATAAAATGTAACAACATAAAATCAAGTAACGTATTTTCATATATTTTGTAGTTAATAAAGTAGCGTTTATTAAACATGGATTTTTCTTATTTTTGATAATACTCATAAAAATAAATATTTAATTTATTGAAGAACTTTAAAGGGCGGCACTGCGGCTTAGTGGTTTAGCATGTTCTCCTCTCAGCGCTAGGGATTCCCGGTTCGAATCCCCATCTGGGTGGAGTTTCCATGTTCTCCCCGTGTCTGCGTGGGTTTCCTCCGGGTTCTCCGGTTTCCTCCCACAGTCCAAAAACATGGATCAAGGTCAATTGAGTTCTACAAATTGCCCCATATAGAGTGTGTATGTGTGCGTGTCTGTGTGAGTGAGTGTGTGCCCAGCGATGGATTGGCGTCCTGTCCTGGGTGTATCTGCCCAGCGCCCCGAAACGTTCTCCCCTGGATGGGCATGGGGGAACCCCACCGCGACCCTAATAGAGGATAAAGTGGAAGATAATGAATGAATGAATTAATTAATTTATCAGCACAAAATATTTCACTTACATAAAATGTAACAACATAAAATCAAGTAACGTATTTACATATATTTTGTAGTTAATGAAGTAGCGTTTATTAAACATATATTTTTTTATGAAACTCATGAAAATAAATATTTAATTTATAAAAGAACTTTAAAATCGGGGCGGCACAGTGGCTTAGTGGTCAGCACGTTCTCCTCTCAGCACTAGGGATTCCCGGTTTGAATCCCCATCTGGGTGGAGTTTCCATGTTCTCCCCGTGTCTGCGTGGGTTTCCTCCCACAGTCCAAAAACATGGATCAATTGAATTCACAAAATTGCCCCATATAGAGTGTGTCTGTGTGAGTGAGTGTGTGCCCAGCGATGGATTGGTGCCCCGTCCTGGGTCTATCTGCCCAGCGCCCGAGACGTTCTCCCCTGGATGGGCATGGGGAACCCCCCCGCGACCCTAATAGAGGATAAAGCGGGAGATAATGAATGAATGAATAGAAGAACTTTAAAATCTCTGATGTCTAAGGGCCGGTCACTAGACCTGTGCCAGTATGGTAGGTGGCAGTAGAGCGCCTTTAGAGTTTGTATGCCACACGCCATTAAACCCTAAAGAAGAAGCTGCAGGTTGCTTCTGTTTCGTAGCAATGAAAACTTTCACTGAATTTAATTTCTGTATAATTTACAGATTTGTTTGTGATCACGTGGTTTAAATGTTATAAATGCTTAGTCTTTTTAAATCCAGGTTTTAAGGATGTTTTATCAGCTTGAAGTGCAGGATTCAGTTTAACTGCTGAACAGAGAGCTGCAGACAGCGGAGCAGCGCAGCAGCAGTGATGACGTCAGTACGATTAAAAACAACAAAGACGAAAAAAGATCTTTAAAGAACGATGTTGAGCTTTTTAACGGCGCGGCAAACCGGCGTGGAGCATCCGGATCGTTTAAAACGCGCGGAATCAACAAGAAGGTAACAAAGTCTCCCGAACAGCGTCCTCTGACCCGCAGGGACCGAACCGCGAGCTCCCGATAAATTTACACTTTATAATACATTCATCTGAATGCGGCACGCTGGCTTAGTGGTTTAGCATGTTCTCCTCTCAGCACTAGGGATTCCCGGTTCGAATCCCTATCTGGGTGGAGTTTCCATGTTCTCCCCGTGTCCGTGTGGGTTTCCTCCGACTTCTCCGGTTTCCTCCCACAGTCCAAAAACATGGCTCAAGTCAATTGAGTTCCCCAAATTGCCCCATATAGAGTGTGTCTGTGTGAGTGAGTGTGTGCCCAGCGATGGATTGGCGCCCTGTCCTGGGTGTATCTGCCCAGCGCCCGAGACGTTCTCCCCTGGATGGGCATGGGGAACCCCACCGCGGCCCTAATAGAGGATAAATTGGGAGATAATGAATGAATGAATAAATTCATCTCGACTATTTCATTAAAAAAAATTCCCCTTGGAATCAGTATAAGTTATGGAGTGTGTGAGTCTTTAGCAGTTAAAACAGCTTCCTTTCTTCTCTAAAGGGTTTTAAAAAAAGATTTTGGTTGGTTTCATTCATTATCTCCCGCTTTATCCTCTATTAGGGTCGCGGTGGGGTTCCCCATGCCCATCCAGGGGAGAACGTCTCAGGCGCTGGGCAGATAGACCCAGGACAGGGCGCCAATCCATCGCTGGGCACACACTCACTCACACAGACATAAGTCAATAAGTCAAGCAGAAAGGGGGTGTGTCCAAACTTTTGACTGGTTCTGTAAAGTATCTGAATATATTTTTTAAAATAATATAATTCAGTGCACAACTCCTGTTCATACCAATGTTATTGTTTTGATGTTATTGTTCAGGGTCCTGAGTTTGGAGTTAAATCATGATCGCGACGTCCAACGCATTCATGGGAATGGAATCAACTGTCTGGACATCGACGTGATTGAAGGGAGATAGTAAGTCATGATTACACGTCATTGCTTTCAGTATTGTTTCTGATCATGTGGTTCTGTCTGTGTCATCACACAGTTTATATCAAACTATGAGCCTGGGACTGGACTTTATGGTCAGTTTCGCAGTTTATCTGTTAAAAATACACCTATATCACAAATTATCGACCCCCTGTGTGTTTCCTGTCCTCCAGTATGTTATCAGGCGGCTCAGATGGAGTCATCGTGGTCTACGATTTGGAGAACAGCAGCGGGAAGCTTCATTACACCTGTAAAGCATTGTGCAGTGTAGGCAGGTGGGTTTTGTCGTGCGTTGCAGCCTTACAACCACCTGGTGGCACCATTCCCATTTGCTTTGGATCTTGTTGCACTCACTCACTGTGTGGTGTTCAATATGTTCTCCGCAGCGGTGTATTTTCTGTAAATTATTTTTCATTATTTGTGCTTTTAAATAATTAATCAATTATTCATTTAATTTATTATGCATACAGAAGCATGTAAACTAATATAATACAACCAGAATGAACAATTGAATAACTTGATCTGTTGCTTTTTATGAATTAAGTATTATAAATATGTTTCATAGCAAACAACAAAAATGAAGAAATCAAAAATTAAAATCTCAGGCAGGATTGTTATTTCTGTCATTGTCTTCATGTCATAATGTATTTATTTCTTTATATAAGCTGAAAATGACATTCTGTGGTGATCGACTGAGTGTGGAAACAAGCAGATGTACCTAATAAAGTGGCCGGTCTGTGTGTTTAATTTACCTTTTGGTTTCGAGTCCTTGTTTCCTTTTTGTTTTTTAAAGATCTAATCGCCATGTGCACAAGTTCAGCGTGGAGACAGTGCAGTGGTATCCGTTTGACACCGGCATGTTCATATCCAGTTCCTTTGATAAAAGCATGAAAATTTGGGACACAGAAACATTAAAGGTGTTGTTTTTTTTCCTTTGTTCTTTTATGAACTGTTCATAAATTTGGTATACATGTTTTATTGATCCATTATTAGTAAAATATTTAAAATATGGAATTTATTTTGCTAAAAGATCAAAAGATCTTCATTAAAAGATTTTTTGTTTTTATTTTTTATAGCCAGCTGAGGTGTTCCAGTTTGATGGGAACGTTTACTCTCATCACATGTCTCCCATTGCCAGAAAACACAGTCTTATTGCAGGTGTGTTTGTGATTCATTGATATATTTTTATTCTGGTATTTACTCGAGAGATAAATTCACATGCATAGAAATACATTACATCATTTTTATTCTAAAGCTTTAAAAACAAGGTTTAATAAACTAATGATTGAAAAATGCCTAATAACAGAAAAGTCATTAATTAGGACATTTGGTCATGATTGTTAATTAAAGAGGTTCAGTCTCTGTTTTTCTGACGTGTTTGCAGTTGGTACAAAGAATCCAAAAGTGCAGTTGTGCGACATGAAGTCTGGATCCCGCAGTCACATCCTGCAGGGTGAGTGGCCTTCAGCCTCATTAACATAAAAAGCTTTTAAACATCTTTTTAATATTGATGAATGTCAAAATTCTTTGTCCAAATACGTAAACTCAGCCTATTAATTAAACATTTACACAAACGCAAGCGGCTACTTGGCGCCCTCTTGTGGACTTTAAAAACACGTATTAATAAATAAATAAACTTTAAATAAACTTTCTAATTTGCTTATTCATCAAACTGTGTTTTCTATACATAATCAATTTATTTATTTGGCATTTGAGATCTTGGTTAACATACGCAATTGTTTATGTATCTCTGGTAATTGTGTCTTTTATGTAAATTAGATCTGGAGTTTAAATGAGTGTGTTTTTAATTCAGGTCACAGAGGGGAGGTGCTTTCAGTCCGATGGTCTCCACGTTACGAACACATCCTGGCTACTGCAAGGTAACGGCTTCAATCTCTAAACAGCACTGAATAGATAAATAGGCTTTAATATTTTATTGCTTTATAATGTTTTTAACATAATCCTCATCATAGAGAACAAATTATTTGTTAAAATTATTCCTGAATAACTTGTCGTTTGGATCCAAATGCTTTTGAAACTTTAAAAAGTCACTTGTTGACACTGAACTCAGACTCTCAGAGAACCTGCTGTATAAAGTGTGGGGAACTCTGAGAGCTCAGCTCCTCGTTTGAGAGATGCTAAATAGTGTTTTGGGAACGACATCTTACCTCATGCACATTAGTTTGCATGGTTTGGTTTTCTTTCCTAACTGAGGAAGTGGAGTGAGTTATTCACGCAGCATGATGTCTGTGTGTCTCAGTGCTGACAGCAGGGTGCGTGTGTGGGACGTGCGGCGAGCCTCTGGAAGTCTCTTTACTTTAGATCAGCACAATGGGGAGAAGTCCAGGGCTGCATCTGAATCAGGTGTGTTGAGTTACTGATGTTGTATCTGTCATGTATTTCACTTCAAGTTGTTAACAGTGCAGTAAGTACATTATAATTCATGTTAAAATTAGGTGAAACTGTATATAACTTAAAAAAAATCTTTATCAAAATGACATTTTTGTGTTCTCAGTGAACACAGCCCATGATGGCCATGTAAACGGACTCTGCTTCACCAGTGATGGCCTTTACCTTCTCACCATGGGAACAGATGATCGCATGCGTCTATGGAACAGTGCCACAGGCCACAACACACTAGTAAGCCGTATCTCTGTGGTTCTGTTAGATGAGTACCAGTTGGCTGTTTCATACAAAGAGAAAAGCCGTGCTTTATAATTTCTAAAGTACTTGAATCTACCCTGCCTTTTTTTATAAAAAAAAAAAAAAAGCTCTTCATCTGTAATCCGCTGACATGACTGAATGAGCCGGTCACATCGTTAATAATAATTGGTTAGATTCTGGATCAATTAGAAATATTTGTGGACCCAAAAGTTGGCTCAAGTTTAAAGAATGACCAGATTCCTTCTTAAAACTCATACGTGACTTTTGGCAGACACCAGAGACACTGAACCTTCTGTTTGAATCGGGGTCATTAGAGTTCATACAGAATAGGTGTTTAACACCCCAAACACAGCACGGTGATCTCTGAACATCGAAGAGCTTCACATTCTTCTGATGACAAAGATAACATCTTACTCTCTGTGACTGTGACCTTTTAAGTGGGCGGTGCCTGGGTTCAGTGAGTTTTAATGTAGTTAATTTAATTGAGATTTATTAAATAAAATGTTGCTATTTATTAAAACTGGAAAAAACATATATTTTGAATAATGCTGAAGTGTGACCCAGTTTTGTAATGTTATTATAAATCTGAAATAAGAATCATGTAGAATTATTTGACCTTTTATTTTAGAAGACTTTAAGAATGAATTTGGGTCTTTGGTGTTTTTAGGTGAACTATGGTAAGGTGGTAAATGAGAGCCGTAAAGGTCTGAAGTTCACCATGTCCAGAGGCTGCAACGCTGAGTTTGTGTTCGTCCCGTGTGGCAGCTCGGTGGCGGTTTATGGCCTTCACACGGGGAAGCTGGTCACCACGCTGAGAGGACATTATAATAACGTAGACTGCTGTGAGTTCCACCCAGACTACCAGGTACCTAAAGGAATATTTATTACAGGAGAACAATCTCAATCCAGCACAATTCAGCAATGCAAATTCTGTCAGGGTGTGTGTGTGTGTGTGTGTGTGTGTGTGTGTGTGTGGGGCGTGGTGGGGGCTGTATGGACTGTTGACTGGAATGTCGCAGGCTCCTGCATGCAATGTTTCTGTCACTTATAGCTGACTTAAAGCCTGTGCGCACCAAGAGGTTTCAAATAAACAAGACGAAAATGATTTATATCAGCATTTATATCAGCAGTGAGCATTCAGTGACATTAACTTCTAACTGAGACAATCACAAACAAAATGGCATCTCTTAGTCACCATGTTTAGAGGAGATGCCTTCTCTAGAGATTGTCCAAAACGAGCGTGGCACATTTGACTTGTACTAGAAATGCAAATAAACTTAGTGTGTGGTGCGACTCTAAAATACCAGTAAAAACATAAAATAAATTAAAAGCTTTAATGGCTAAATCATGGATCATGGCTAAAATACACCTAAATCTGCCTTCAACAGAATGTCTTATGTGGGTCAACAGGAACTCTACAGTGGTGGAAAGGACTGTAACATCTTGGCATGGGTTCCAGTTCTGCGTCAGTCTGACATTGAGGATGAGCAGCCGAAGGTACAGTGGCTCTTAACGCAGTCGATGATTTATCATTATTTTGGGATCAGTGTAACACAGCGATCTCATTCTCAAACAGGAGATTCTGTGTAACTTCATACATTGTAATCAGAGCTTGCCTTCTTCCTGTGTTCAGAAAAGCAGCTGACAGAAACAAGGAAGGCGTCATTATTTTTAACTTCAGTTTCTGATTTGGTTCATACTCTTGGTATTAGCTGTAAGACCGCATTCACTGATTCACTTCACCCACATAGAATTCCTATCGCTTAATGTCCAGTTTCACTCTGTCAGTCTGGTTTACCTCGGATTCACCAACTATGAATAATGCACAGGATTCACCCCCCACAGTTAAACAGGTCCGTCGTGTTCCTTCACTAAAACTTCACCATTATTCCTCCGTCGCTCAGGCATCAGCTTCAGGCTCGCTGCTGATTTTCAAGCGTGTCCTGTTGGTCCTGTTCTTAGCTTTAAAATCTTCACACACTTGCTGAGTGGCATACTGTTCAATTATGTAGCACAGTGACTCGTTTCATATTTTTACAGGGTGGAGCGCAGAGTGGTGTAAACCCTGCGTTTGAAGACGCCTGGAGCAGCGATGAGGACTGATTCAATTGGATGATATTTTACAATTAAATAAGTTTGCTAAAGTCATTTTTAAGGTGTCTTTGCCTCGGGGCAGTGATACCACAGCAACCATTCCATCTTTGAGGGCTTTGAGTCAAACTTACATAAAATAAAGCTGTTTTTAAAACGTATCGAATGCCATATGGAATTAAGTGTGAATATTACAGGACCCTAAAATGGTTTGTTATGATGAAAATTGTGAGGTCTCATTTCTCATTCGCCCAAAATCCCAAATCACCCCCCCCCCCCATGTTGAATAGACGTACCTTCATGGACCAGGATTTAGGAGGGGACCAGTTTCCCTAAAAAGGCCTCAGTGTTGATGGGTGCTAATAAGATTATAAACAGATGATCATGTACATTAGTTATGATCATGAAAAGGGTCCTAAGGTCACTTTAGCAAGATGTTATTTTTAGCACATATTGTTGGTCTCATTCTACCAGATTATTCAAATACAAATTTATTAACATTTCCCCCAATTATGTCACATATATAGCCGTAATGCAAATATCTGAAAACTGATCTTAAAAAATGTACAGTGTTGATTTTTATTTAACCCGTGTCCCTGTTTTAACCTTCAACAGATAAAAGGCCAAAAATGTATCAGTGTTTTTAATGTAAAACATATATTTTATAATAAAAAAAAACTATTTAGTACTTAATACCTTCAACACAAACACATTATAGTATGGACAAAATGGGACTGAAAACATAACTTATATAAAAGATTCCAATTGAGCAGTTTACTGGTTATTGGTGTATGGATGATCTACATTTATGTGAAAGTTTCATTAATGCAGAAGTTTATATTTTTATTTTGGAGAGTCGTGTGCTGCTGTCAACCTCAGGACATTTCTGAATGAGTTACAACAGAACGGATGCATAGATCTAGTGTTTGTGACCTTTCTGCAGTCCTTATCTGTCACCTACTGAAAATATATGAAGCATCATGAACAGAAGAATCAGACCAAAGTTATAAGATATAATTATATTTCAGTAGAAACATGCATCTATTCCAACTTATTTTAGTTTACTAAAGGAGTTTGTTTTAATTTAACCAATAAAATTCATAAAGACAAGTAACCACAAAATACATGAACTACAAATATCAAAGTGAATAAACTGCCCCGACTTTTATATAAATCTGGTTAATTCTGAAATCCTCTTGAATCAAAGTGAATCACTTGGATCTGATTGAACCATGAAAACATGTTTCTGTGAAGACAGAACTATGCTTCTCTTATGTGAATCTCTGCTGCTTTTTGCTCCATGCAGCATTTGTATGTTCAGCCGGCACCCTCATTTGCATTGTGTGTGCTGGTGGGATGATCAGTGGCCACACAGGCGCCTATTTTTCCTTTAACCTCAATATGAACTTAAATTCTATACATTTTATTTAGTGTTGTTTTATCTGTTTACATGATTTTATGTTTGACTTGCGTTATATTTTCTGCACATACATATACTAAAACCTTTATAAGATTTTCAGATTGAGATTTTTTTTTAATAGAAAAATAGATTTTTTTTTTAATCAACTTAGCAGAACCCCTGATGCCTAAAAGGGCTTAGCTACTATTTTAGAGATTGGTTGTGGCCCCAATTTCTTGTACGGTAACCGGTATTGTAGAAAAATCTCTAGTGATGAAAACCAAATCTAGTGATAGATTTTAAAAATGTAAATGTGATCTTTAATATGAAGGTTACATTAAAAAATAGCATGCTGCTCACTTCAGAATTTATAGTACTTTATGATTTACAGTCGAACGAATTTCTGTAGAAAAGCAAATTGCCTATTAGTACAGAAAAACAGCTTTGTGGTAATTAGTGGACCAAAATGATCAATGAGCATCAGTGGGTGGTAGGTGTGTCTGGGATTTACATTACAATGTGAATCCAGGTTAGTCTAATTTTCTGTTTGTTTTGACCCTGGTATAATTCAGAAAGAAAGTTTCGGAGGGGGTGTGTTGTTGGTTTAAGGGAGAAAACGTTTGCTTAGTGGAGGAGTTTCAGTGCTTTAGAAGGATTTTTGTTATGGATAGGATGAAAAGTGAATCGGGTGAGTGGCAGCTCTTTTGCATTCACTGTTTCAGCGTATCAGCTGGGTTTTTAATATCCACAAACCAGTTACTAAAACAAGGTGAAAGTAGACATCTGGTTTCTTTCTCTGTGGAAAGCATTAAATGTTTGTTGGTCATTTAACTTAAGATCCGACAGCAAATGATTTAGGACCTTGACAAGCTGCCATTTAATAGAGTTCTGTAGCTTGTTTCGGCACATTCTGAGGCTTCCACAGTAACAGCTATGACCTGAGCTCACATACTGCAGATAAATTCTTATATAAGTGTGCATGGCGATGCACAATTGGTAGTATTTTTTAAAGCAGATGTTTCCTTTTTTTCAATTGGTGTAAATGATTTATCATCCATGGTGAAATTAATTTCCAGACCAGTTATATAATATTAATTTCCAGCTCAGACTTGTGTCAACAAACAAAAAGATATGGAATTTTAAACACCCAGTATCACTACTAGATTAAGAATAGCCCATCATATCCAGCCAGCAGTGTCCTGTAGTCCTGCACTAATGAAGAATTAGAGGATGACTAGTAAATGTGCAACAGCAGATTGATAAATGTCTGTAATTTTGGTGAAATGTTTGGCGGTTCAAATCCCAGGTCCACTCACGTTAACAGTGTGGGTCCTTGAGCAAGGCCCTTAACCCTCATTGCTCCAGGGATGGTGTGATTAACCCTGTGCTCATCTTGTAAGTCCATCCATACATTATCTTCCGCTTTATCCTCTATTAGGGTCGTGGGGGGGTTCCCCATGACCATCCAGGGGAGAACGAGTCGGGCGCTGGGCAGATACACCCAGGACAGATACACACACTCACTCACACAGATACACTCTCTATGGGGCAATTTGGAGAATTCAATTGAGTTGATCCATGTTTTTGACTGGGAGGAAACCCATGCTGAATCACGGGGAGAACCGGGATTCCCTAGTGCTGAGAGGAAAACATGCTAAACCACTAAGCCACCGTGCCGCGCCTTGTAAGCGGCTTTGGATAAAAGTGTCTGCTAAATGACCAAATGTCTAGGGCACAGTAGCTCAGAGGTTAGGGCATTGGACTATCAACCTAAAGGCTGTGGGTTCAAATCCCAGGTCCACTAAAGTTACCAGTGTGGGTCCCTGAGCAAGGCCCTTAACCCTCATTGCTCCAAGGATGCTGTGATGAACCCTGTGCTCACATTGTAAGTGGCTTTGGATAAAAGCGTCTGCTAAATGACCAAATGTCTAGGGCGCAGTAGCTCAGTGGTTAGGGCATTGGACTATCAACCTAAAGGCTGTGGGTTCAAATCCCAGGTCCACTGAAGTTACCAGTGTGGGTCATTGAGCAAGGCCCTTAACCCTCATTGCTCTAGGGATGCTGTGATTAACCCTGTGCTCACATTGTAAGTGGCTTTGGATAAAAGCGTCCAATAAATGACCAAATGTCTAGGGCGCAGTAGCTCAGTGGTTAGGGCATTGGACTGTCAACCTAAAGGCTGTGGGTTCAAATCCCAGGTCCACTGAAATTACCAGTGTGGGTCCTTGAGCAAGACCCTTAACCCTCATTGCTCCAGGGGGCGCTGTGATGAACCCTGTGCTCACATTGTAAGTCGCTTTGGATAAAAGCGCTAAATGACCAAATGTCACACTATCGACTAGGGCGCAGTAGCTCAGTGGTTAGGGCATTGGACTGTCAACCTAAAGGCTGTGGGTTCAAATCCCAGGTCCACTGAAGTTACCAGTGTGGGTCATTGACCCTCATCGCTCCAGGGATGCTGTGATGAACCCTGTGCTCACATTCTAAGTGGCTAAATGACCAAATGCAAATGTAATACAGTCTCATGTTGATGTGAAACTCAAGAAGTGTGGAAGCAAGAGCTCCTAATGACGTGTAATAATGTGTAATAATGTGTATTAATCCTCGCAATCGATACGCTTTTCAAACCCGAATCGACTCATTTCGACAAACAGCTGTTGCAATCTGCCTGAGGGGCGTCGTTGGTTTCAATTGCTTGGCTGTGATTGGCCAGTGCCCTTTTTAGGGGCGGGACGTGAAGTCAAATGCCAGGGGCAGCTCGGTCGGCGGCGGTGTTGGAGGAGAGCGAGCCGGAGCGGCGGAGCGGAGCGGCGGCGGAGCAGAGCAGAGCCGAGCGGGTGAAACTGACACCGGTTTAACAGGTAGGTGAGAACAGAGACGCCAGCTCATCGTTTCGTTACCAACAACGACCTGTAAACGTAGAATAAGCTTTAAGGGCGAATTTTCTCTTCGTTTTACCTTCGTCACACCTGTGAGCGCACCTGTGAGCACACCTGTGTCTGATAGACTTAACAAGCTTTCCTATCCACGGTTTAATTATATATATATAATTATATTAATTATATATTATATTAATTATATATTATATATATATATATATATATATATATATATATATATATATATATATATATATATATATATATAAAATACGTTTTTTTTTAATCAGGGGTTAACGAAAATTATTTCGTGACATCACACGTGTAATGAATCTGGCATTAAATATTTTATTTTTTAAAGGCGCCTTTTACCTTTTTATTATAGGTAGTAATACTTTTTTTTTTGTATTATAAGTATGTTTTACGGGTATTATCTGGTGTTGAACGTCACGTTAAATTGAATTAAATTAATCGACAGGTGACTAGTACCTGATGTAAACGGTCATCCGGACAGCTTATAAAACTAAAAATTAGCAGGACGCATGTCGTGGTTTCTGTCGGTAAGATTTAGGACTCCTGTAACGTTTGTTTCGCTGTCACACTGCCAAGTTAAAAACCCCAAACGTCGAGTGAAACGCCCGAAACTGTACGCAGCACCTTCACGTGTGTATCTCGCTAATCCGTACACACTCAGTTGTAAATAACTAAAGACTAGTCTGTGAGATTAACAGTTGTTCCCTGTTTTCAGTGTGTTTTGGGTTAATGTACATCAAAAAACCAGAACTCCCACAATAGTCAGTTGTAGTTTAGCATTTTGTATGAATTCCTCTGTATGATTACCTTTTGGATTAAATGACTGGTTAATTGCCCCACCTGACTCTGGTTCTAGAGGTTCAGTTACTTTGTTGTGAAACTGGCTCCCTGTGCTCTTTAGGGTATGAAGAATGTGCCATTGTTTACAGGTTTGTCAAACAGGCTTGAGGATGAGGGAAAAATGTGGTTCAAAATATAAAGTCACAGGCTTTAGCTTGTCTTCCAAATACTGTATGAGGTTACAATCACAATGTGCTCTTTTTTCAGACGCATATTGTTCTGGGAAGTCACAAAGGGGGGAGAAGGAAATCTTGCAGGTTTCTCATAAAGCGGTCCTGTTTGACAAGAAGTGTCGTGTTGGTTCTTTGGTGTCTGAGTGCCAAAAAAAAAAAAACTGGTCAAAATGAGGATGCTTTGTTGCAAGATTTTTTATTTTTTATTATTATTTTAGATGTATTTTTATAAATCTAATGAAACTATATTGGAATTTAAAGTCTTGGTGAAAACCAAACAGCACAGTTATTCCATGGCTGTTAAGCTGTGTGGTAAAGATGTTGGTAATTTCATGTTAAGTTTCTCCTAAGCAGAGACTAGGTTCATTTGGACTAAAGGGATGGCTTAGATTTGCCTTAAACAACCTTAACTATGCAATAACACAAACACTGGCATTAAAATAAGAGGGTAACATGGCAATATTAGCAGTCAGGCTGAAATCTGAGAAACTTGGCTTGAGTTGAGTCAAACTGTGGCATTTGCTCTACACAAACAAGAAAAATGATAAACTTTCTGATTTGCTTGTGGTTAAGTGGAATCCCAACATACTGGGGTGGATTTATTAAACTCTAAGGCCATTACACCAGTTATAAAGTCTGTAATTTTTGGTGATAATTGTCCTCTTGATCAACTTCAACAATTAAGTAACATGAAAGTGGTGTTTATGAGCATCGTGAGTTAAGTAACTTGGGTACTTTGGAGTTCAGATGATGGGGTGGGTCTGTTGCTTAGGTGCACCTGTTACTGCAGGCGTGTGCTTCTGCTATATGTTTGACTCATGGGAGTTTAAACAAACATGTCTTAGCTTGCAGCCCATGTACTCTTGGACATGTGTTCATAGTACCCAGCCAGGCACTTTGGGGTTTAACCAGTAGATTGTATAAACACAGCACTAAAGAAACCGTTGTATGTACCTTTGTTTAAACATGACACCTTTATCTTGTATCTGAAGGGAAGGGCTTTGTCATTTGCTTTTTTGAGGGTATCATAAATATATTAAAAGCTGTGGTGACTCACACCCTGTGGATGTATTGTTCTATTGTGATTACACCTATATCACAAGTCCTCTAAATGATCCCTGATGGTTCCAAACTGTGTTCCACATGAACTTGTAGCTTTATGTACAGAGAAACACATAATTAATGTGCATTCTAAAATATAATTGTGTTTTCATCAGTCGAACATGTTGTGTTTAGTAAATGTGCCTTTTTTATTATTTAAACCTTTTGGCACTTAGCACTTGCATGTACTGTTCTGAGCCAATGTCTGCGCTGCGTACACTCAGTCCTTTGTTCTAAAGGGAATTTGCTTGGGAGAATGGTGCATGGTAGCATCACTGAGTTCCTTTTATGATCACAATGTGGCTCCTTATCTCGCCTACCGTGATCCTATTACTATTCAGTCTTACAGTATGCTGGAATGGAATACATGAATATATTTGCCAGCTGTGTCCTGATTTCTAAGTTTTGAAACCGTCATGCAGGCAGTTTGATTGCACACATGATAAAGATGTGGCATTTATAATTATTATAATTGGGTCATAAAATCTGTAGCCTAATTAGTTAGAACTGTTCCATTTTCTAGTCAAACTCCTGTAAAAATTCTCAAGAGCCAGAATGACATTCAGGACACTTTACTAATAAATTAATGGCTGTCCATGTGATGCCTTGAGAGCAACAGAACATGGCTTATTTTCCCAAAGCTTGTTTGATTCTGTGCTATTTGCTGTATTAAGGTAAAAAAAAAAAGAATAACCTGTGTTAATAATTTGGCTAAATCCCAAAATTGCTGTTGACCTGACAGATTCTGTTAAATGTCCAGTTTCAGACACATTGGTCTCTTGAATGTCTTGGATGGAATTTGTTGCCTCTTTTCATCGCAACATCTTTCAATCTGTTTTGATTGCCTATGGTTTGACATGGTGCATCTTTTTTCAAGTTGTTAACTGACGTTTTGAATTTTAGACTATTGACCTTGTAAAGATGAGTTTTAGCGTTCTAACTGTTCATTAATGAGTTTAATGTCTTTTAGGATTTGGTGCGGAGATGGCTTTTAATCAACTAACCTCCACTGCAGTACGCCTGTATGACGAGTGGATGAAGGATGCAGGTAAATGTTAATGTGAAGTTCATTAAAGTGTTATGACTTAAATATTGTTACTTGGCAGTGAGCAGAAAAACTTAGTTCCTGTAACAGTAGCATTCCAAGCAAGTCGGTATTTAGACAGCTTGCATAATGGTAGTTCAACTCCTTGCTGCCACATAGTGAACATTCTGGAACAACTTGATCTATACCTGAGAAACATAGCTTTTAGTGTAATGGTAGACGACTGTATTGTGTAATGATCCTTGTACAAAATCCTAAATTAAATCCAAACTCTTGATGCGGTGTGCAAAGTCTCTTATCTAATGGTTTGTTCTTTAGATCCCAGGACTGAAGACTGGCTGCTCATGTCATCTCCTCTGCCTCAAACCATCATTATTTCTACCTATATCTTCTTCGTGACCTCTCTGGGGCCCAAGCTCATGGAGAACAGAAAGCCTTTTGACCTGAAGAAGGTCCTTGTTCTCTACAACTTCGGTGTGGTGGCACTTTCTCTCTACATGTGTTATGAGGTCAGTTGGTGACTGAGGAGCAAAAGATCTGCCTTTTATTTTAAGCTATGTTTAATAATTAAATGTGTTCAAAAATTATTATTTTTGGACAAACTAAACAACAAAGCGCTAAGTTTTCTTTACATAATTAAATCATCATATCCGTAATTCTCCTTTATAGCCTCTGTGCTTAGCTTACTTTTAATTGTGGTCATTGTAAAGAGATTACTTGGGTTTATGGGGCTGTATTTTTAAGAAGGACTTGCGTAAACTTGATCAGGCGGAAACGTGAACTGGCTGAACTGGAATCAAGTCCGACATGTTAAAAGTGCGCACATCGAATCTAGAACGTCACGCTGGAGGTGTGATTTTAAAACCGCACCCTTTGTTTGGGTTTTTTTTTTTTTTTTTTTTTTTTTTTTTTTTTGAGACTCAACGTATTACAACATTTATTTTTTCCCTCACTCCATGTTTGGCAGAACATCAAGTATCCCTGTAATGGAATGCTGTTCCAATGTACTGACGTTTCCTGTATCTTGATGGGATTAAGGATAACCACTTGTAATACATTCTTAAATGGATCCTCACTGCTGTACATGCTGAATGTTAACGTAAACCGGGCTTGTTCTCTGCAAAGTGACATGAACAGGACAGAATTACAAGCTTTAAAGTGTTAAAAGTTCATCATGGCTGTAAAGCATGGTGTCTGTTAAACAGTACAAATATAAATATCACACTGAGTGAGCTTATTGAATAATCCTTAAACCTTAATTTCCCCAAGAACAAAACAACTTTATTACAGCAATTACTATTATGGCACATTTAACAAACATGAGGGTGGTTTTGTGTTTTAAGGAGCTACATCTATAACTTGTAACATGTTCTGTTTTAGTTTGTGATGTCTGGCTGGGGCACAGGATACTCCTTTCACTGTGATCTCGTAGATTACTCTCGCTCTCCAAAGGCAATGAGGGTAAGTAAAGTGTTCATTAGACAACATGGCTTAATGAGATGCCCTGTGACGTCATTGTAGTTAACATTTTAGCAGAACCGCATAGCTTTTTAAATTTTCTTGTTTTTAAACCTGTCAATTTTAAACCACATACTTAAAACACCGCCTCAATTCAAATATTTAGAGAATGGACTCCAAATCAAGTCATTTACCACAAGTGTTTGGGTCGCTTCATGATTTCTTGTTTTTTATATATGTTTTTTAGATGGTGCATGTATGCTGGTTATACTACTTCTCAAAATTTATTGAGATGCTTGACACAGTAAGTAAACATCATTCTTTGGAATATTTTATTATTATTTTTTTTTTTACTGCAGAATGTAAGCTTAATGCACTTATGTCATATTTCCTGCAAAGGTTTTCTTTGTCCTAAGGAAAAAGAATAACCAGATCTCATTCCTGCATGTCTACCATCACTCAATCATGCCCTTCACTTGGTGGTTTGGGGTGAAGTTTGCTCCAGGTATGATCTTTTCCAGTAGCCCTTCCCCCACCCCTCTTTCTCCCCCCCCCCCCCTTTAGTTGGTGTGCTAATCCTTATTTATGGATTTACCTCTGCCCTTTTTTAATATATATATATATATATATATATATATATATATATATATATATATATATATATATATATATTTATTATTATTATTATTTTTTTTTAAATTCCCCCACTTCTCTCCCTTAACACGCTATAACCTAGATTTGTAGCTAAACATATTCTGGTGTTTAGCGGCTGTGTTTCAGAGGAGAACCTGGACTTAAACAATAGAAAATAGGACTTAATATGCGGATGAGCTTCCATGTAAATGAATGCAATTTTGTTGTAATGGCTTATTTTTCAATAGAATGTTACTGGCAGAAAGTAATCGGTTATTTGAGACTTGACCCCAATATACAGAGACTCACCTGCCAAGTGTTTGCTTATGCAGCATGACTGCTCTTTAATAATTGGTAATTAATTTGGGAGTTGACCTTTTTTCAAATGCACAATGCAAAGTGCAAACACGACTGAATCACCTGATTTACTCTGGCACTGATTATGTAACATGTTTACACAACAAACAACCTATTAGAATGCATTTCTCTAAATTTGTAATGGTGTAATCCTTAAATTAAGAGGTATATCATGCTGCTAAAAGCCTTTAGTCATTGTTAACTCATTGTTTGCTGTAATAAACCAGTCAGTATGTAATAAGCAGAATAATCATTACATATAAAATCAGATGATGTGCTAATTGACCTTTTTATAATATCCTATTTTACTGGTCTTTAAATCAACCAACCCTAGACTGAATTTGGTGTATCCCAAGTTAAAATGTAACTCATCAAATTCCATTTCAGGTGGCTTGGGAACCTTCCATGCTCTCCTGAATTGTATCGTCCATGTGATCATGTACACTTACTATGGTCTGACAGCACTTGGTCCTGCTTATGAGAAGTATCTCTGGTGGAAGAAGTACCTGACCTCCATACAACTAGTAAGGATGCTTGATTTACAGGCTAGATTGTAATATTCAACAACGGGTTAATAAAATTTCATGTCTTAATTGCATGGCTGAGGAAGGTTGCATATTAAAAAGCAATTAATTTACAGATCTGTGCCCTGCTTCTAACTACAGATGAGGGCTATTTGTAAAGCTATTTAAATTTGACAACTAAAGGGAATAATTCACTGCTGTGGCTACTTTTCATATAAATGACTTCCTGCTATGACGTGACCCAAGTCAAGGTTGTGAATGTTCTTTACTGTTAATAAATAAGATTAGATTTTGCCTGCAGAGCTTGAGTAAATTATACTGACCAGACTGTGAGGCTAATAATGGTTTAAGAAATTTGTCCTTAATGCCGATGCCTCGTCCAGCCTGTATAGGATGCAGATTGGCACATCGAAGGTGCATCCTGGCTTCGTGCCACTTTGCTGCATAGATTTTTCTAAACAAGTTATTCAACTTTTATATAATGGATTTTGAAGAATGCAGTCCTGAAGCATGTGCGGTCAGTAGTGAACTGTTACATGCCGCCCTTTTAAAATGTGTTTATTTTCCCCTCTTCCTGTTCTACTAAGGAATGCAGAAACTCACTAACTTTCCACTAACTCTCCATTTGTTTATCCATAGATCCAGTTTGTGATGGTCACCAGCCACATCACTCAGTATTTCTTCATGAAGGACTGTCCTTATCCGTTCCCCATCTTCATCTACATCATTGCCGTGTACGGCCTGGTCTTCCTCCTCCTTTTCCTTAACTTCTGGTATCACGCATACACCAAAGGCAAGAGGCTACCAAAAAGTCTTCAGGGTTCAGCCAAGATGCAGAACAACAACGGAGTCCACCACGTAAAACGAGATTAACTGTGGTTAAGGTTCTAAACGACTGTCCATTCCACAGGGGAAACTGTCTCTCTTTACTGACGTACTGTACACTGACTTTTATATCAAGAATATTTATAATGACGCGTGTAAGAAGGGCAACTGTATTGGGATACTGCTGTCAGATTTATATTTTTTAAAAATGCTCAAATGCTGTAAACCCTCTAGAATTGTTTGCCTTTCTCAGGAAAACAGACGGAACGTGACGGGATGATCTTTATCCAAGTCATAAATGTAGGTTTTGCCCAAATGCAGAACACTCCCTCTTTCCATGATTTCTACTTTAAGGTATTGGGAATTGGTAACTTGTAGTCTGGTGTGGAAAGAGTAACCAGCTACTGTTTGGTAGCTGCTAAAGAATGCTTTCCAATTTAGACTTGCACAGTGACATAGGAGTTTTTACAGGTCAGGTCCTCCACTGGGCTTTATGGTTGGAGTGGAAGTTATGTGCACTGGCTTTTTCCACCAAACATAGTGCTGTGCATTTTGTTAAGTTGGCAGGAATTCAGTACATCAATCGCAGTTGGTTCGTTTACACGGTGTGTTATAATGATGACTTGGATAAAGACCATCCCGATGCAGGAATGCTGGTAATTCCAAAGGGTACCCAAATTTCTAAGTAGCAAGAGCTTCTTTTTGTAAGAAAAAAAAATAACTAACTGTCAATTTTTATCTCATCTAATTGATTATAAACATTAAGTTATAACTGCAGGATGTTGGTGAAAATGAATATGTACTACATCCAAATCTGTAAAACCAATAATGCCTTAACGGTTTGTCCCCTGCGTTTCCCAGTTCTGAGAGGCATGCTGATGCAGACAGGCTGTTTTAGAAAAGTGTGTGAGCGCACAGCTGTATCACACTCGAGCCACAGCTGGCAATATGAATGTCCTTGCAGGAGCCGGTGCACTTCTCTGGATCTGTCGTACTGTGATGGCATCATTTGACTGCTTTTAGCAGAATGGACTGGAGCTTTGAGATCAGACCTCTTAGACCTGCATGCACACTAACGCAGATCCAGATAAAGCTGCACCTTTTGGTGATTTGGGACAGGACCAACTGGAGTTCAGCATGTCTCTGAACAGTGGGGAAGGCGGTGAGATTCAGTGCTGTCATGATTGTCGCTGGATACTTTTTTTTTTATCCGAGACAGGAGCCGACATTCCGTTTTTCATTTTTAAATGTGAATTTGTTAGATTTTTACAAATGTGTATTTATAAAGAAATAAAAAGTAACTACTGTAAAGCCATGTCGGTGTGTTTGTGGTTATTCTTTTAGTGAGCATGTAGCGCCACTATGTGGTTAGTGGCATGTGTGCAGTTTGAACACCTCATAGACTCAAACTTCTGAACACTGAGTTATGTTCATGCTTTAATTTTTAAATTAATGTTCATTTTGGGGTTTTAATGAAAAATGGTCCAACATCGACTAATAGATTTTGGATTTTAAAAGGTTAAAATTAGATTCCAGATTGACGCTGACGTTTTAATAATTCCTGGTGAAATGTTGTTCATTGGTAATGACTTGTCCTCTGGTACAGAAGCATCATTCCTTACAGGCTGTAGTGCAGATTTGTTCTTAACTGGCTGATGGTACAGAGGAGGGCAGCAGGTAATTTGAAGTAAAAATTAAATTAAAAATGTCTACTCGTATTATCTCTGCGTCATCAGTGTGTCACTTTGGACTCCCTCTGATTAGTTTTGTTAACCACACAAATTTAGCTGGGTACACAGTGTTCTGGCAAACATTATTTCTGAAAAGGTCACACAGCTGGAGGACAGATTAGATGCTCCAGCGCACATGTTAAATCTGTCAGGGGTTTGGATGCTGTTGCCAAATAAACTGGTGTCTGAGAATCTTAAGAGCGATGGTTACTGCAAACACGAGTATCATTGCAAATGTCAGCGTTTACCTGAGACCCAAATGACCGCGTGGGTCAGAGGGGTCAGCAACAGATGATGCGGTAATGACAATTGTGACATAAGTCGGGTGCTTTATGGATTTTCTTTAAAAATATATAAATAACAGCTTGAATACAACGCATAATGAATCAAAACATTTGAAACTTTAAGGTGGCAGAATTCTGCCATAACGTAAAGAGTAATGATGCTGAATAAACCAGACCAACTCTATTATTAAGAGACATTCAGGACTAAAATACTCATATATATTTATATATATATACATCCAAATGTCACCCTTCATTCATAACAAACGTTCCCTTCAGTCAGTTTGTTTCCATGGTTACTATATAAAATATGGAAATATATATAGAACTATATTCAATTTCTTATATAATTCTCATAAATACTTCCCTTTGTATATACAATACAAATTTTGTGCATTTCTAACATTAAAACAGTTTCTAACTAAAATTATTAATAATTAATCATTTAAATGTAATGAAGAGCCGTCGCCACGAGGAGTCACTGTTGCATCGGCAGTCACAGGTCTTAGTAATCCGGTCGCGTTGTGTCACGGTTATACGGCTAATTGTCTTGTAGCTTCTGTGGCTCTAATAAAGGTCAACATTTTTAAAAGTATGAAATGATGTGAAGTAAACGTAACAAACTCACTAAACAAACAAATACCGAGAAATGAATCGACTTTCCCACCTGAGCCTGATGCGTTTAGTCTGTCCGTGGGTTCGCTCTTAACTACTCAACAGGTAAGCCCAAAGAAAATTCTAAAACATTTGCATAATAACAATTAAACCTTTAAAACTGACAAACAGAGAGGACTGCAGCACGAACGAGTTGATTTACTGATTTAATTGATTTAATTGTGCATGAAATCAAGCAGAGCAGCACAACAGACATTTAAAACGCTCATTTGTGCAGCTTTAGTTATCATTCATTCATTATCTCCCGCTTTATCCTCTATTAGGGTCGTGGGGGTGGTGGGGTTCCCCATGCCCATCCAGGGGAGAACGTCTCGGGCGCTGGGCAGATAGACCCAGGACAGGGCGCCAATCCATCGCTGGGCACACACTCACTCACACAGTCACACTCTATATGGGGCAATTTTGAGAATTCAATTGACTTGATCCATGTTTTTGGACTGTGGGAGAAAACCGGAGAACCCGGAGGAAACCCACACAGACACAGGGAGAACATGGAAACTCCACCCAGATGGGGATTCGAACCGGGAATCCCTAGTGCTGAGAGACGAACGTGCTGACCACTAAGCCACCGTGCCGCCCTGTTTAGTTATCAATTAAACTAAAACATCCGTGTACTATGAAAAAAGGCTATAAGACAAACTAATCAGACGTTTATAGATGAGTTTGTAATATAATTATATGTTACATTCTGAATTAATTTTCTAAAGACACACAGATCAGCTTTGGACTTTATTTATTTAATTTATTTTGTGTTTTTGCATCCTGCTCAGGGTTAGTGGAGATGCCGGAGTCCATTCAGACACCGAACAGGTAGCCTGTGGAAATCTGTCACAGCTGCAAAGCTTATAACTTCAGTCAGTATCATAAACGCTCCTGTAAATGTCATGTAAAAGTGTTCCAATAGATGTTTGTCCATGTGAAATATTTAGAAAGTTGTGTGGTTGCTCTATGTGAAGTAAGGACCAGAACTTCACTCACCAGCTGTACATTTTCAGTAGGAATTATTCTCAGCTCGATCTAATAGTTTGTCATGATTTGTAAGGAATGCTGTCTAACATTTGATTGGTGTGACACACTGTATTGTTTCAGCGTTATCATTGCAGTGTGTGCATGCACTACAGTCACATTGCAGGATATGCAATATCAAGTTTGCTTTAGCCTGAAGTTTAAAGATATAGTCATCTGTAATCACCTTCAGTTACAGATTAACCCCTTATATTATATTATATTATATTATATTAGTCCTCCTCCGAAATCACTTTGGAAGAGTCAAAGCACTTAGTTGTTTTTGTTTTTTATGAATCAAGAAAAATATAACACTAAATAGATCATTAGAACATTAAATTTAAAGAAGTCGTTTACACCCAGAAATAAACTTCAAATAAAGTAATATTTAAATAGTTTACTGTTTTTGATTTCATTCATCTGATGATCCAAGTCTGGGAAAAATCCCAGTGTTTTTGATACACAAACATATAAAATGTTGTAATATTTGTTTTTATTTTTCTTACACAGTATTGTGCAGCCCCAGTTGTGACAATATTGCCTTTCTCACCAGCAGCTAACGGTGCAGGTAGGACTCTGTGTCCTGTTTTGACTCTAACCGTGTGAGACAGCTGTTACTCTTTATTAGATCAGATAATGGCAAAAGATCAAATGAAAATGAAAAACAACTAATGGGAAGAGACACAAGATAATGATACTTGCTGATGTAAAATGCTGGTGTGCGTGCCTGTGTTCCTGTGTGTGTGTGTGTGCGTGCCTGTGTTCCTGTGTGTGTGTGTGTGTGTGTGTGTGTGTGTGTGTGTGTGTGTGCGTGTGTGAGTGTGTGTGTGTGTGTGTGTGTGTGTGTGTGTGTGTGTGTGTTTTCCCAGCTGCATTTATTTAAGTACGACCTAATGCCTCATCGACTCCTTCAAAGTAGCAAAGGGATGTATACAAATGAATGCATGTATTAGGTAATTGTAAACACTGAACATTTGCGTCATTATATGCACCTAATTTACATAACATAAATATCTCTACTATGAAAAAATAAACCTCGTGCTGCCTAAATAACATATTTAAAACTAAAATAAATGTTGAGCAGAACAAATGACCAAAAGCAAATATTCCATTCCCTCAGGCTCTCATTTGCGTGAGTGTTTGCGCATTTCAGTGACGCAGGCAGACTGTGGGAAAGAGAATAAAGTGATATCAATAAACTTAGAGCGACATAAAATAAGTTACAGTTTAGTCGTCAAATTTAAGGACTCGCTGCACCGTGTTGCCTTCACTTCAGTGCAACAGTGTCTCAAAGTTTAAAAGGAAACTGGAGGGAATGGAAGGAAAGAAACTGGACTGAAGGACTGAATTCAGCACAACATTTCTTACCAGTTTAGTCAGAATCATGTCCCCATGTCTCATATTTGCATGTCGGTTCTGTCTGCAGAACCTTTTATTAAGAAATGTAATGGGACAATATTTTGGGGAAGGCCATTTTTAGCGTGACTGTGTTTGGTGTGGAAGAACATGACTGATGCAGATGGAGCCCGGACCTCAATTCTGTTAAATACGTTTAAAATGAACTAGAACAGAGATTGTAAGCAAGTCTCTCGTGTTCAGCAGTGTCTGACCTCCCTTCTGGATGAATAAGCAAAATTCCACACAGACACATATATAATGTAATGTACAGGTGTTTCAATACCTTTGCATGTATTGTATTCCATGTCTTTTGACCAACCTAGAGACAGGGTTCCGATGAATCCTTGCTGGTTTTAAGTTAAACAGCCAGTAGAGATCAGTAGAGAGCCAAAAATAATATACCCTGTCCAGCCTCCCACACGCCACAGAGTACTTGAGCAAATTTATGCATGTTTGTATATAAAAAGCAACATCAGCCCAAATAGTAACATTGTTGTCTGCCAATCAGATTGTAGTATCGTGAGTCACATGACATAGGTATGCAGTTTACCAGCTCAACAGGAGAAAACAATTCCATGAAAGGGAACTTTAGTGATTTATGAGGCCTTTCTTTTTTTTCACTGAATCAAATCTCTGCCTCTTTCTTCAGTGCTTCCTGCAAAGCCACGCCCCCAACACCCCACATTCACTCCAACATCGACAGTTGAGTAAAATAAGTGATACCATTGGACTTTAAACTTACCTTTTATACAGCTCTAGAAAGAGCACTAAAATATGATCAGGGTGTTTTCTGATGAAAACTCAACTGGAAGCTTGTTGTCTTTAATGCTGTAAAGTCTTATTATACCCCTCATCTGTAAAACCTCAGGCTTTAGGGCAGTTTGCATCCCGGGTAAATAATTATTTAATTTCTGTTGCCTTATTGTTTACATCAAAGGCACCGGTAACATTGAGTTTGCTATTCAAATTTAAGAAAGCCACATTTCGTCTGGTTTTTCATACCAGCATCACCTCGGCAATATGAAAATGATGAAATGACAATGTGGCTTTAATTATTAGGCTTAAATAAATACAATTCACAAACGACTCTTACTCATAAATGGCTGGAGAATTATCATATAAGAGCTGCTGCTTTGATGTGAACCCGAGTGTAACTTCTTTCAGTCAGGACAATGAGGTAAATGTTCCTCCTGTACCATGACGTGTTCTGCTAATCATCCCATTATTCATCAGTGGAGCATGTGAGCGCTGACCGTGTCTTAGCCTGTGCTGGAATCCCGCTGTGATGCTGCAGTAGCCTTTGCTCTGGCTCCTTAAACAGCCTGTGTTTGACTCAGCCCGGGGAAATCTGGGGGAGTGGGAGGGGCCTTGGAGGGGCGGTGAAGCAGTGCGATTGGCCTAACACACTGGGAACTCTGTTGTTGTTCCATCCTCTAACCACAGAGCGTTGAGTCTCTGTAGCACAGGAAGCAGCAGGGGACGCTTCTCTTACCTTATCGGGGGGACTGTATTACAGTGACAACGCACATGAGACCCTAAAGGGGGGGTGAACTCCTCAGTCACATTCTACCTTCCTCTGTGGGAGGAAAAAAAAGGTAAGTTCTGTCATTATCTGGTCTCCTCTTGTTGTGATGTCACTATGCAGTGTGAGAATGGAACAGTGGACAGAGTGAGCAGGAGTCTGTTTTAAGTGTATTATAAATCCATATGAAGTTCTGGGTTATTCACCTTTGGAACGCGGTTTATGATTGTATGTGCATGTGTGTGTGTGGGGGGGTGCTGATCGTGCATCTGCCGGGTGTTAATGGTCCTGATCAGTGTGAGGCAGGTGCAAGGTGACTTTACAGCCCAGCAGCCTGCTCTAAAAACTTGGGACTGCATTGTATGCACTAAAAACAGAAACGCACTCTGATGTTATATTTCACTTCCTAAAACTGCAAAACCACCAAAAGCACCACGATGTGAGTCCTGCTTGAGGGTGTTTGGTGATTGGGGCACGTTTATTCACTGATGGAGAAAGGCTTTGGAAACTGCAGCTGTGCCATTTACTTTTTGTGTGTTGGCAATGGCTGCTTCCCAAACCACATGTTATTGTTTTGGAAGAATGCTCCAGTGGAGAGAGAGAGAGACTAGATCTTTCTCGTGGTGTGATATTTACTATGAGGTATTGAAGCATAATAATAAACACATGTTAATCTCGAGTCTTTAATTAACCGTTTTAATTTACATTAGATTGGCGATATATTTTGTTACTTCTCCACTATTATGGCATTATACCGCAGTTTGTAAACATTTGGTGTAGTTGTTCTGTAGAATCCTGCCGGCGGGTTGGTGAACAGAAGCTGTCAGCACTGTGAACAGAGGAAGCACTTGACAGCTGTGCTCTTCCACAGATAGCGTGCGAAACGCAGTGCTGATGATCTGAAAGGGAAAGTATCTGATCATGTTATAAAATATTGAAATTAAAAACATCTTCATGGGGCGGCTCAGTGGCGTTGTGGTTAGCACGTTCGCCTCTCAGAGCTTGGGTTTCCAGGTTTGAATCCCAAACTGGGTGGAGTTTCCATGGTCTCCCGGTGTCTGCGTGGGTTTCCTTCCATAGTTCAAAAACATGGATTTAAGGTAAATTTCAAATTGCCCCATATCGAGTGTGTTGGTGTGTGTGAATGTGCCCAGTAATGGATTGGCACAGGCCACAGGCACAATGTACTCACATTTTCACACACATTTATACCAAAAATCACTATCTCCAGCTCACCTGTTAACAAACCTTATACACTCCTGGTCTAACCAGCCTGGGAATCAAACCCAGGACTTCCATCCTGTGAGGTGAGAGTGTTAATCACTGCAGCAGCTCACCTCCTGTGAGCCTTATTTTATGCATTGCTTTTGCTCTGTCCAGTTCCCACAATCAGCAGCTCTACTTTATTGCACAACTCAACTAGGAATCAAGGAGGATGAAATCACATGCGTCGTCCATGCCTTTTAATTGAACTGTTGATCCTGCAACGTTTGATGGCGAAAGGAAACAGTTCCTTCCAGTTTTTCATACATGTGCTCACAGGGTTCAGTGATTAGTCACTGGATTGTCCTTCCTCTTAGAGGACAATCAAAATTTCTCTCTGAGCTTCAGCCATTAGTGCATGTGGCATCTTCAGGACTTAACAGTTGTGTGGCCTCAATGTTTTGCACAGGTAATATTATTAGTAATTTATTAGATACTTAGAACCCCTGCACACATTTAAACCTTTCCTTTAGAACAGAGAGGCTTAAGGGCCTTGCGTTAGTGCTTACAGTAGCTACTTGGTGAACCACCATGATGAAGCACTGCGACGCCGCTGTCCTATCCAACCGTAATAAAATTGAATTGAAAGGAACATGCTTGTGTACAGAATGGTATGTTACATTACTATTATTGCTCTGAGCACCACAAAGGGGGATGTGTTTTTTAGGTTGGAACACGGGTCAACCGGAGAGGCAGGTTCAACTGGAGCTGCAGGTCACCAACAGTCCGACCAGCAAGCTGTCTGTAACTCATAATTGGTCTTAAGTACCATGTATTCAATTTCAGCAAGGGCGTTTTATATTAGATCTACAATGCATTATGTAGATAATTACAGTGATTAGAGACACAAATAATCATGTTTGATTCCTGAATGAATTGTGGTTTTAATCGATTCTTTTGAATCATTTCATAGCTAAATAATGAAGAACATGTTCTACTTAACCTGACAGAACTTAAATGCAGAAGAGCAGAGTTGTCAATTATTAATTATCATCATTATCATTACAACTATCACTTGTGTCATCTGTTTCCTGAGTTGTATGGGAATGCTAAGACTCCCTGCAGAACAATTACTGAGTCTGAAGTCAGAATCATTCACCGAGTCAAACTGAGAATCGACTCGTCATTGCACTATCATTGACAGGACTGCACCGCATTGGCTTTTAAACAGAAATAATTCGATGTGACTCTAAACTGGTTAAACAAGCTGAATTCTGGTAAAGTCAGTGGAAAACAAGAAAAGTCTAAAGTTGCATGTCTTTATCTGGAACGGAAAACTAATCCAACTGAACAAATCCTGTAAATTCAACAGATTCACAAACAATTAGCTTTATCTAACGTCTGAGCAGAAACTGAACACACCAGAAATGCAGTAGGTTAAAGGTTTAAGACGTTGTATGTGCGTTAAATACAATGTTTTAATAATGCAGGAGAGACGGTTGGTAAAATGGGTTATCAATGGGTGATGGAGGCGTGTCGAGTCAAATCATTAGGCTTTATTTTGAGATGTTTAAGTTTGTATGCAGATGGCAGAAGTTCGGTACAGGAGTGTCAGAGATTTAGAAAAATATTTTTTAGTCTCATACATTTATTATTTTCTTTTCTCTGTTGTTGATTCAACACGTAAAATGAAGTTGATGCCTGAAATATAGATTACTGTACGTTATTATTGTAAACGCCGCCTGACCGTTCAAAGTGGATGTCGTTATTTATTTTGATTATTCCAGAAGGTAAGATTAGATAAGATGAGATAAGACAAGATAATCCTTTATTTGTCCCACAATGGGGGAAATTCACATTTCTTGGCAGCGTATTCAGCGAGATTGAGGTCAGGACTGTGTGCAGGCCAGTCACTGAACATGCCTAGTGACTTTATCGACCTTGTTTGTGAAAAATGTAATGAAATACAGAAAGGCCTTCCCCAAACTATTTTCACAAAGTTGAAGGCATACAGTTGTCCAAAATGCAATATCTACACCTGTAGATATCGGAGTGAATGAACCACCTGAATTTACTGATGTGTCCCAATACTTTTGTTCATATAGAATTCAAATGGCAACCAAATTCATTTTCAAGTTTAAATTTTAAGTCCAAATAATCAACATCATCAGTTTTATTAATAATATAATTCATTCATTCATTCATTCATTATCTTCCGCTTTATCCTCTATTAGGGTCGCGGTGGGGTTCCCCATGCCCATCCAGGGGAGAACGTTTCGGGCGCTGGGCAGATACACCCAGGACAGGGCGCCAATCCATCGCTGGGCACACACTCACTCACACAAACACACTCTACATGGGGCAATTTGGAGAACTCAATTGACTTGATCCATGTTTTTGGACTGTGGGAGGAAACCGGAGAACCCAGAGGAAACCCACATGGACACGGGGAGAACATGGAAACTCCACCCAGATGGGGATTCGAACCGGGAATCCCTAGCGCTGAGAGGCGAACGTGCTAACCACTAAGCCACCGTGCCGCCAATAATATAATAATAATTATAATAATTATATATAATACTAAATAATAAAATATAAATAATAATATATAATAATTAAAACCTTTACTTTTGTTAGATGCGTTTGGTTGAAGTGCTCATGCTGTTCCTTTTGTAAACGACGTCAGGTTTGCTCGTACCCGGAACCAAAGACTCTCTGTACTTCGACATTAAACAACTTTGAATAAGTTTAAAAGGCCAATCACAAATTTCTTCATCTATCCTATCGAAATTGCGGCATTAAAAATTCTGCTCATTTAACATCTAACCCCCAGATTCCCAAGACAATTAAGATGGGCCGGTTGAATCTGTGCTGTTTCTGGTTTAATTGGAATATATTAACCTGCAAACTTAATGTATACAAAGAAGAAACAAATAAATGCTATGTACATCAGAGTGTAGGGTTCACCTATTTATGTTCCTTGGGTAATAAAATTTTAATCAAACTTCTTCTTTCTCAGGACTCATGTTCGAACCTGTTTGGAATTTAAAACCTCGCCCACTGAAGACAGAAACGAGAGCTTACGCTACATACTTCTGTAATTGTATGGCAGAGAAACTCTGAGGGTATTACCTCACATTTCACTTCTGGTGTTATTGAATGATATACATACAGTATATATCAATACAAATATCTGGACATGTGTGTCAGCCCCAGACGCCATGTGAACCATCATGGTTTGATTCTGTAAGGTTGATTAATGATGTCATCCATGACGGCATAACTGGATTCTCATGACAGCCGTCGCTAATGTGCGACCGTAAATCTGTCCCTGAGCAGATTACACATGCGAACATGATGTGTAGTCAACACACATTTACTCAAACCTTTGATAAAAACTGTTTTATGCACTGAGTACATTGTTGGAAGTAGTTTAAACAGGAGCTGTGGCTCAGATTAAAGTTCTCACCTTTCACTGGGCCTGCAGCTCCCTGCTGTCCTTTAAAACAGTGGAACCGTTGTCTCATGTTAATCTCTGACATGCAAATGTCTCTGGTGTGCTTTAACAATGTAGAGGCACCAAGGAAGAGACAGGGTCACCTTTGTTTCCATTGCTAATAGCAACAGATCCTTGTCCCGCTCGCTTTCCTTTAGTGCCCTCGCTCCATCTGTTTCCTCTTGGTTTCCTCTGGCTGTGCTTACACTGTGCTCAATAAAACGCACGCGGTTTCAATGTGACGTCACATCGGATTGCAAACAAAGTCGTACCTGACAAGGGAGTTGGTGTGAACGTTCAGCGGGCTCTGATTAGTGCAGGCATGGTGAACCGGTGAATCATTTACTGATATTCTGCATGTTTACAGTGTGTATTTAATAAAGTCTGACACCAGTTATTCACCATTTCTGCCCCGATCACAAACAAATCGTGTAAACGTGAATTTACGCATATTAATGGTTGTGAAGTGCATTTAAACCTCCGTAAGGGCCCGGAGAGTAAGTACGGCAACTGTCATTGTAATCAAATATCAGTATGGAATTGTATAGGAAACACACACACACACACACTCAGACTTTTGCCCTAATTTATACGATTTCATGTTTTATTTAAATAGCAGCGTTCACTGAAAAGGCTTCCTGTGATGTTTAGTGCGTGTCTCAAGGAATGTTTGCTCATGTGTGATGTCAGACACTGACGTCGGATGACATCATTGTTGCTCTAGTCTATATCATCACGTCGTGTTAATATTCTTAATATTGGATTATTTTTAAATATATTTTGTATTCTTATTAAAAGAGCGAATTGGACTGAGGTTAAAAAAAAAGCTGATCTGTTGATTATATAATCAGTGTAGACCAGTCACTATTAAAAATGTATGACCCATGGCCACTCTGTCATTGTCCCTGGGAATTAAAGGTGTTTAGAGCGGCAGAGATTTTGGAGAGAATCTGTTATAAAGTGTGTAAGATCTTCGATTCTGCCTTGTCTGAGGTGCTGCATCTGTATTTGAATAAGCACTCAGTTTCTCTGATTGTATCCTGTCTTCTGTATGTTGTCCTGGATCTGGGACATCTGCTAAAGACTGTCGACTAATACATCCTCTCCATTCACTCCTATTTAGAAAGGATTACAGTCATTTCGTGGCTCTCTGGTGGATCTCGACGCTCATTTGTCAGCGTGTACAGATATAAATGTGTAAAGCACACGAGCAGGACATGTCTTCTCCCACTAAACCCAATAAGCCTCTTTAACAAGCAAATACATAAAATGTTATATGAATTGTGTTTCTTGTTTATTGAGTTTTTAATAATTTAACAGATGGAAACATTTTTTTCTGGAATCTCAGGCCTGTATTTTTTTTTTCCCTGGACTGACTACAGAAAGAATGGAGGTTATTTCAGATTCTCTTCGAACGTGTTCGCTCAGCTACACAAACACAGATGGCAGTGCGTCAGGGAAGCAGCGAACATCCACATATTTCATTTAGAAACAGCTATTCTGAATCCGTCACTGGTTTCAGCAGTTTCCTGATAGAACGTGGGTGTAATGGTGGCTCAGTGGGCGGGTGGCCCTGTCACCTCTCAGCAAGCAGGTCCTGGGATTTATTCTTAATGGGGTCACTGGGGTGCTTTCTGTGTGGACTTTGCATGTTCTCTCCAAGTCTGTGTGGGTTTGCTTCAGCTTTAAAAAAGTCATTTTTATAAAACATTTGGTTGACAACATTGGAAAGAGTTTAAATATGTCTCCCTTTTTTGAACACTGAACTCTGAACGGCTACTTGTTTAGTTTGACCTTCTTGTTTCTAGCCCTCTACATTCTATCACTTCCACTAACCATATAGGAGTGTGTAGTTCTAAAATTATATTCTGTAGTCCAGATGTTTCTCTACATAATTTGTTAGTTCTTTTCACTCTGTTCTCTAAAGATCAGGACCCCCCCCCCCCCCCCACAGTTCAGACACTCTTTGGGTGGTGGATGAACACTGCCGTCACAGACGGGTGATGTTTTCATGTGTGTGGTTAGCAAATCAGACACCACAGTGCTGCTGGAGTTTTTAACACCAACCGAATGTTTCATGTGCGGTTTGCTGTGATCACTGATGAAGGATCAGAGGATGACGGTCTTTGATTTTACATCTACAGGATGGAGCATTAAGATAAATGAGGTTAATAAAGTGTCCGGTGAGTGAACACGGTGATAAATCACTCCAGCAGCACTAACACACCACCACCATCGGTGTCATGGTACTGAGAATGATCCATTACCCGAATAATGCCTGCTCTGTGGTGGTCCCGATCATTAGATAACAGAGTAAGGGGTTTAAAGTATTTAGAGAATTGGATAGACTAAAGTCTGTAATTGTGCATCTTTATGGTAATGAAACAAAATTAGCAATATGTGCAAAAACATGGTTTATCTAAGAAATTATTTAGTGTGACGATATTATGTCTTTGTTCCTAAGATGAACCTCCAAACACTTATTTCTCTTCTCTTTATTTTATTCGTGATTTTGGTTTCCATTCTTTTGGACGCCATTCATCGTTACACTTGTGCAGTGATGAGCTCAGTCAGCTAAAACACAGCGGAGGCATTTTATTAGATTGAAACGTGTGCATCAAGTGATTAGACTCACATTTAAGACTCACTTCTAGATCACTTGCTTCCTGGCGCACTGTTAATAATAGTGACCAACAGGAAATGAGGCACAGCAAGGTCCAAAAATAAACCACTGAGCCCTTTCCTCATAGGCAGCTGCTTTTAGAACATTTGAAATATATAGATCCACTCGCAAAAAGTCACATCTAATTAAAAAGTCACAATTAATCAAAATCACAATTAATAAATGTTATCACAGTTAACCACTGGCTGTGATGTGATTGTACATCAGTAGTGTTGGTGCTCTAACCAATGCCAAAGTTTAGCATGTTCTCCCAGCATCCACATACGTTTGCTAGTGAGTTTCTTACCCCTTCCTAAAGACATACACTATGGTTTCCTCTGTCAGAACATCGAAATTGCACAAGGTAACGATCCAAATGATCCAGATTTAAACAGTTTTACAGATGGAATCATTTCACCCAAATTCTGAAAGCCCTCTTCTCTGGACGAACTACAATCAGGAGGATTAGAAGCCTTTTCCAACTCAGTCATGACACATAATGAAAGAGCGAGGCTACGTAAACACAGATGGTAATGCGTCAGAGAAACAGCTGACATTACACATCACACAATGAGAAGTAACAGACAGAAACCGTAGCTTCAACCTTTTGTTCTGATCTATTTGATTTTTTTGGATCTGCGTGGGGATTAACTGATGTCCCAGTGTTGTCTGTCAGTTCCTGACATCTGTGGAACATAAACAATGTGCAAGAAGCGAAGCTGCAGTGGTCGCTGCGTTAATGTCAAGGCAATATCTAAAAATATAATTTTGCGGTGTTTTAAGGACATGCCAACAAAATGAGATTTTATTATTAATGCAGCATCAAGATTAATATTCCTCATCATCAGTTCACCTGATTTGTTTTGTTATCAATAACCTGCAGGAGTATTTTTTGAGGTAATGGACAATGGACTGGCAGGTGAAGCAGGGCTTGTGACTTTCATATGTATTTTTTGTTATTAGTGTTTGATTTTTTTTTAATTTTAAGCAATTTTAGAAACAGTACTTTGTAATGCTTATATTTTATATTAGATGCAGTTGAAATGATTATTAATCTCTACATTTGTGTTAGAATGATGTAAAAAGGTCGATTACATTTATTTATTATGTTTTCACCTTCAGTCATTTCTTTAGATCGTAAATTTAAACTGTTCGATTTGCTTTCCTTGATTAGTCACTGTTCAGTTTGTTTTTTTATTTTATTTACTTTTGCACTTATAATGTGTACGTATTGCAGGTCATTTTAAACTCTCAATTTAAGTCCAGCATACAAAGTCAGTTTTGTTTGTCTGAGCTACAGTGTTAAGTGAATTTATAATATTAAATTGCCCCCAGAGTAAATATGTTTTAGATAATGAGTGCTGGGATAAAAATCTTCAGTTTGAGCTCAATTCTCAGTTACAAAACCACTTCCACTTCTGGGTTTTACTTTGTGGGTTTCTGCTTTCCTCCGCTCTCTCAGTGAAGGTTCTGTCATCAGACTTAATAATGGAGCTGTAAACGTGGAAACAACTCAGAATAGGATTTTAGTAAAACTCCTGAAGGTGTAATGTGTAGGTGTCCTAATACTTTTGTCAGTAATGTGTTTTTAGAATTTAGAATTATTTTTAGAATAAGTTCTAGCTGCAGGGTGACACGACTTTTTCATGACTGTCCACAAGAGGGAGCTACAGGCTTCACATTCTCCTCCTCAGTAACAGATTTTCTTGATTTTGTTCATATTTGGCTCTAGCTCTTTTTACGTTGCTTTATAAATGAAATACAGAAGTTGGGGATTTAAATATTTTTAACAAATAAATACATTTATTTGGCTTTTTTTGTGTATGTGTGCATATGCCAAGTGAACAGTGCAGTGTTTCCAAATAAAAAGGTTTCTCTGTTTTAATTTTAATTCTGTGAAAAAATATCCCAAAAGCCACCACAAGAAGGCGCCATAAACCTTATAATAGTTAGTCTTGAGAGAAAAGGCTTGTCTGTGACTTTCTGCTCGTTCTCCATTAAACTTGTGAATAGTGCAGTGAAGCATCAGTGTTCCCAAAGCCGTCTGCATGATATATACAGATAATATAAACCCAGTAAACAGTGCTGACTCTCTCTCTGCGTGGTGAGGGAGTGTGTTGATTCATTTTGTAATTATCCTGAGATAAAAACAAGTGATTGTTGATAAGCCAAAAGGACATCGGGATTATAAATGTTGTACTGTGATTAATATGAATCAGAGTTTTCAGAACAAATTAGAGCTTTTTAAGATCAGATAAACATCACGAGTCGAGTGCTGGCTCTTGAAGTTGTCATGTCAGTTATAAACACAGCTGTGCAGCTCACTTAAAAATATCTTATTGCTTATCAACACTGTGTATTAGTTATTTAAGACATCTGCCATTTATTACTCTGATTTCAGAATTAAGGAGAATATGAGGCATTTAGTTCCAGAGACTGAGGTTAGGGGAGGATGTTATAATTACGTAGCAAGGCTTTCTTGTTATTTTTATTACAGGTGTATTTATATTACACCTTTGGGATGTAAACCAGGTCCCCTTGTGTCTAATCTCTCTGATTTTCTGGATGAAAAGGCTGACATTTTCACAAAAACAAAAAAATCTCAGAATGGGATGTTCTATTTACTCCTTTACGTGTAATGTGTAGGTGTCCCAATACTTTTGCATATATATATATATATATATATATATATATATATATATATATATATATATATATATATATATATATATATATATTTTTTTTTTTTTTTTTACTTAAACCACAGTCTAACAGTGTGTCCTAGATGTCTATGTAAAATCTAAGAGAAAACATTTCTCAGGTGATTTTAAAGGTCTACCCTCCACATGCATTAAATATTATATAAATGATCTATGCTGTAAAATATTGTGTCTGTGTTGAGTTGTGTATATTGATAAATTAAAATAACGTAATTAAAATGCAAGACATACAGGCTACACTGACTCATTTAACCTTTGGATAGTGCAGTTCCTCAGATCTGTGCTAGGGGGTGCTGAAGCGCTTCTCAGGCTTACTGTGTGTGCGACCTTGTTGAGTCTGTAATTTGGGACATTAACTGTTATCCTTGAAAGTATTTATTTGTCTTCACGGTGTCTTTATGTGACACATCAGGCCTTTTTAAACGGCTTCTTTAAAAATACTCACCCATTTTAATGTTTTTTTTTACGGATGCATCCTTCCTGATGGTACTTATGTGAATTTGTTTTGTCAAATTTCAATCACTTTATCATCTCACAGAAATTTTGTTTAATTATGTTTTTTTTTGTTTTGTTATTAGTCATCTTGAGGTCAGAGTCTTTTAAAACATTACCAGTGAGTTGATTTAGGTTTAGGCCCAGACTGAAAGACAAAATCTGGCAACTTTCTCTCTCGCTCTAGTTCTCTTTCTCTCTTATGACAGAGATAATGGTGTAAAAAGTACCAACAAAATTTATTTCGATATAATAACTTATAAATAGGCTATAAATGTACAAATATTTTGTATTGTTAGTCTTTTGCTTAGATTTACTCTCGTCTACGTTCTTATGTGAGAGAATAAAATACAATTGATGCACTTTTTTAAAGATACAAACACAGCACAGAGACTTTAAATCCCTAATGATGACCATAGTGGAACAACAATAAAGGCCCCTGCAGGGAAAGAACCTTTTAACAAGACAGCCTTGAACGAGAGCAGAGCTTTAACTCCCGCAGAGAAACCAGAGCTCACAGAGCCGCCATTCTCATTTCAAAGCCCAGCTTAGTAACTTTGTGCCTCTTTGATTTTCTTTGCTTGTTGTATTTACTTTGTACCTGTTTCTGCTGATGGAGGACATACCCTTATCCTTCTCAGGCGGTCAGTCTCCAAAATCTGTCGTCTTGTGAAATCAAGTTCTCTCACGGTCTGGCCACTCGATTCGAGTGTTTTGATCCGAAGCTGATGCCGAAGCTTCCTGTTTCCGACGGCGAGGCAGCAGCCACTTGTCATAAACTTGAAAAAGTCTAAAAGATTGTGGAAAGGTCACCAATTAGTTTCATCCTGACTGTGCTACTGACAGAGGGTTGGGTCGGTGTGTCTGCGCAGCAGTTAGCGAGAAGTCTGACATTTACAGTATCGCAGCATTCGTGAGGGGCTATGTTTCCAGAGTTTACAGCGATTCCAAAGGAACAGGCTGCCACCGCCGGAACAGCTTTCCATTTGAAACTCAGTGCTTTGTATAAAACAGGCAAGTCGGTTTTATCTCACAGGTGACGGCTACTAAAAATAGATCAGTGATTATATTACTATGGAAATCAAGAGTAATAGGATCATGTAGATCAGATTATTATCTGCTGCTTTTTAGGTAAATAAATATATGATTTATATCATGTTTATCTTACCAAGAATTTTAATTCTAACATGATCTCAAAGGCCTGGATACCTCGTGTTAACTCATGTTCTCACATCACATCAAGGGCAGGTGAGGTCATGAACTTCCATCCATTATCTTCTACTTTATCCTATATTAGGGTCGCGGGGGGGGGGTTCCCCATGCCCATCCAGGGGAGAACGTTTCGGGCGCTGGGCAGATACACCCAGGACAGGGCACCAATCTATCGCTGGGCACACACTCACTCACACACACACACACACACACTCTACATGGGGCAATTTGGAGAATTCAATTGACTTGATCCATGTTTTTGGACTGTGGGAGGAAACCGGAGAACCCGGAGGAAACCCATGCGGACACAAGGAGAACATGGAAACTCCATCCAGATGGGGATTCGAACTGGGAATCCCTAGCGCTGAGAGGAGAACATGCCAACCACTAAGCCACCGTGCCGCCCCGGGCATGAACCTACACACCCAAAAACAAAGTACAAATCGGAACATGAGGCTGATGGAGCGACGTGGTCTGATACCAAGCTGACACACCTGACATGGTCTGCACAGCGTGTGCTGCATTCTGATTCTTGCTCGCTGTCTTATTCGGGGTGTTTACACCTATGAAGTGCCGGCTGGCATGCTGCGCCTCCTCTCAGGAGGAGGTTCTAAATGAGCGTGGCAGGAAGCTTAGTGGTGAGATGCAACTTCTAATAGAAATGCAAATTGGATGGTCACAGTGCGACGCTGACAAAAGTGCCAACGAGAAGCTGCCATATGTCTGCAAAGATTATTACAATTAAGATGCCTTACAATCGATACTAATCTCCACTTGTTAGCCTAAATTTAGCGGTAGGGTAATAGTTCATCCTAGCTTATTTTGTCACATTGGATTTAAAACGAATTTACAGCTAATCCTGTTGTCAGCTCAGCTTATATTTCAGAATAGGAGATCAACAAAACTATCGTGAAATATTTAGCTATTAAGGAATTTAAAAAGTTTTACATTTAGTCATTTAGTAGAAATTTTTATCCAAAGCGACCTACAAATGAGAGACAACCAGTTACGCTGTAGTCTAATTAAACCTGAAAATTATTAATCTGGTTTCAAATGTTAATTCATTCCTACAATGTATTCATTTATTTTTTAAAACTAGTGCTCCTGAAAGTGATGTGTTGAGTTTGTTTCTTCGTCATTTGAGTGCAGTGAATGAGTTGGAAAGTACTTTTTAAAAAATTGAGTGAAGGTAAGAGGGGACAGATCCGGAGATCGTCCTGTAGGTCGGGGTCTTGTTCCTTGGACTGAATACAAGCAGTTACAGGGAGCCAATGAAGGGAGAGGAGAGCTGGAGTCACACGAGTTCACTTGAGTTGGTTGACTCAGTCAGGCTGCAGAGTTTTGAATCAGTTGTAGAGGCCTGTTTGTGCAAGCTGGGAGACCAGCAAGAATAGCATTACAGTAGTTGAGCCGGGATAGGCTCAGGGCTAACAGCTGAGTAGCATGTTCCGTTAAGAAAGGTCTGATCTTGATGTCATACACAATTGAACTGCAGAAACGGGCAGTGTTAGTGATCAGATCATTAAACTGTGCCTCAACTGTGAGGCAAAGTCACGAACCGAGGCGTTGGAGAGACCGCGGCGGTTTCGGAACGCAGCCGTCGGTGAACAGGCACATTTAGGTTTGTTTGTTCTCTGTTGCTGAGGTACGATTAACTGTGCTGCATTAGTAATGCTAATTGCGACACTCATTGGACCCAGGTGCAAACAGACACTCCCTAAAGGGCTGCATTTTAAGCATAAAGCATTCGGGCTATTGATTCCCTCTTATTTGTGAACATTTTGGTGAGACATCCCTCTCTGCATCGATTCCACTTTTTCATTCTGTTCTACCTACCAACTGTTAATGGATTGCTTTGGAGTTACTCAGCATGCAGGCAGCATCCCTGCATCCCCGCGCTGCCTCCTCACAGGATTGCAACTGCTCTTCTTTATTACTGGTTTGATCCCTCCTTCCCTCTGGTCTCTTCTAGGAAGCAGTGGTGCCACCCCCGAGGTCACTCGCTGTGAGCAAGGACCAGGCCATGCAGGAAAATACCTGCAGCCAAGAAAACCAGATGGACAGTGTGAGTAATCTGATGTAGAGAAATATAAACACAATGCAAATGGTATTCTTTTATTCTTGCACCTGACGACAATAATGCATTCACACGGTGACTTCCCATAACAAGTGAAAGAAGGCCAACCACTAAACAGCCTTTTTCCACATTAGTGGCATCAGAACACTGTGCCACAGCAAGTCGACCGGTAGAATTTGACCTTTGAAGGCAGAACAGATGGTTTGAGTTCATTAGCTTCTCTGCCTCCTTTATCACATTACCTTAAGAGAGTAGCACAAGCTCACATGTTATAAAGATCACCAATAAGGGAATAGCAATATAAATTCATGGCCAGTAAAGTCTTATACGGTGTAAATCTCTTTACATAGAACAGTTCTGCAGAACAAATAAACAAAACAATGTTCTGAATATTACTGTATGCTTCATTCATTCATTCATTATCTCCCGCTTTATCCTCTATTAGGGTCGCGGTGGGGTTCCCCATGCCCATCCAGGGGAGAACATCTCGGGCGCTGGGCAGATACACCCAGGACAGGGCGCCAATCCATCGCTGGGCACACACTCACTCACACAGACACACTCTATATGGGGCAATTTGGAGAATTCAATTGACTTGATCCATGTTTTTGGACTATGGGAGGAAACCGGAGAACCCGGAGGAAACCCACGCAGACACGGTGAGAACATGGAAACTCCACCCAGATGGGGATTTGAACTGGGAATCCCTAGCGCTGAGAGGCAAACGTGCTAAACCACTAAGCCACCGTGCCGCCCTACTGTATGCTTCATTCAAGTCAATTTTTGGGTGGATGCCCAAATTGATACTAGATTATTTATCCAAGACATAGTTTATTAATTCTCCACCATATACCCATCACTGTAGCTTGAATGAATTAGCATGCTGAATTTATTATTAGCCCAAGCGTAGGTTAAATAAGAGGGTTGCATCAAGTCAGTATAAATAATAAAAGCCGAGTCTTCTATGTGGATGTTTCCCACCGTGGTGCTTCCTAACACAAACAGCCAAAGAAGAGGAAACATCAGTTCTCTAAACTGTATTAGTAAACTGATTAGATCGCTTTAACCATACATGTGTTTCTTCCTCATAGATGTGATTTCTTAGGAAAGCTTCAAGGGTTATTAATTAAATTTGGCACAAACGTTCTGTCAGGATTCAAGAATCAACTAAGCACTTAGCAAACCCCCTCTGGAATAAATGGAAATGTCAGCTGCAAGCCAGCATTTTGCAGCATTCGTGCTTGACCTTAATGGCAAAAGACAATCTCAGATACACAAGAGTCCAGTATCATCAGAAAAGCCTTTCCTGTAAAGTCTGCAACCTGCGAGGCTTGTAGGGGAATAATAATGAGATCAGAGATCCATTACGCTTTCACAGTGTTGAGCAAATCTCTTACACACTGAAAACAATTAAACAATTAAACAACAATTAAACAATTAAACAGAGTTTCTGATCGGACCAGAATGCATTTATTCTCTTAATGTATGATGTATATGTGATTCTTAGGCGTGATTGTTGTCTAATGTGATTGTGGGCGTGGTAGCTCAGTGGTCAGGGCGTTGGGCTGTCAATCTGAAGGTTGGCGGTTCAAATCCCAGATCCACTGAAGTTACCAATATGGGTCCTTGAGCAAGACCCTTAACCCTCATTGCTGCAGGGATGCTGTGATTAACCCTGTGCTCACCTTGTAAGTCGCTTTGGATAAAAGCGTCCAATAAATGACCAAATGTAAATGTAAATGTAATTTAAACCTGACCTTGTTCCTAAAGTTTCTCAGGCTGTATGTCTGATCTAGAACATGCACCGTTCTGCAAAAAGTGTGCTATGCTTCAAATTTGATAATGCAAAGCTTTGAACATTGAACTAAAAGTATTATTTGGGTGGTGGATACTTCTCAGCACTGCATGTAACACTGATTTGGAGGTGATGTGTTATTGTGTGTTGCGCTGGTGTGGTGTGGATGTATAATCCGAAACAATGGCTGATTTCTTGCTGCACGGTTTGTTAGTCATCCTCTAATCCTTCACCCCGTGCTCACAGGATGCTGCAGATATGCTGGTGGATTTATGTCACTAAAGTGATGAAAGATTGCAGCGTCTGGTACACTCACACCAGCTCAACACACACCAACACATGACAACCACATGAACGTCACTGCGGTATTAAAAATTGTGATGATCTGATCATTAGGGAAATAACATAATGTATAGAGAGAGAACTACAATCAGTAACCGTAAAACTACAAAGAGCATCTGTTTGGTTAGTGGAAGCGGCATGAGGAACATTAAAGGAACAACAGAAATGAGGAGAGGTGCTAACAGTAACCATGCTCTGCTTTATTTCTGTATAAATCTGTCGAATGCAGTGTGCAGTTACACAGCAGCTGCTAAACTAATTAGGACACTTGCGTCCTTGACACATCTGCACAAACAGCATTAATTAGGGTTAACATTTGCTTATTTACCCTCTTACTTATTAATGAGCAGACTAATGTGGTTGCATTTCAGTCAGGTAATGATATTTATGAGGGACAGAAGCCTTGCTTGGCAGGGACTTCACACTTTTCCGCATTTCCTTTTCGTACTAAACATCATTTAACAGAATCGTCCAGTAATCTACATTCTACCTCGTAATAATTGTGAACATATTTATTGTTAATGGAGCACACTGTTATGTTCTACAACTTTACTAAATTTAATTCAGTATTCAGTCAGTCAGTCAGTACACAGAGAGGGCAGCTCACTATGTTGTAAATGTTATTTAGTGAGAAGTGAATGAGGAAACGGATGAGACATTCTAAAACCAGCAAGAGAGAGAAATGGAAACTAATGAATGGTCCCTGCTGATAATCAAATTCATTGCCATTTTAATATTTACAGGTTAGTTGCATAATTCTGCAGCTTCTTTTGGTTGTTCCCATTGGGAGTCGCCACATTAGATCATTTTTCACCTGCATGTCCTCTGTGGGGTACATATTTAAATGCTACTGAAAAATGTAACCATGGCAGATATCATGGCAGATTTTTTATATATTTTTTTGGATAATTCAAAACTGGCTCAGAGCATGTCATCAGAAAGTTAGGGGGGTTCACAGATTCTCCATCTGGATTTCCAGCATTGAGAGACGAACATGCTAACAATTACGCCACTGTTCGCCATTTGGCTGTTCTGAGGCGTTGAAACGGGATATTATAAAAACCCATCTAGACAAAAGGAGAACATGCAAACACCACGTGGAAGTGACCTTGTTCCTCCAGTCTGGAAATCAAACCCGGACTTTCTTACCGTAAAAGCCAAAGTGTGATCCACTGCTTTAATCTAAACAGTTCTCAGAGTGACATAGTAAAACACCTGCTGATTGATTCTAACACCGAAATCACCACAATCCAATAAACATCCCACAGAGGTGAAAGGAAGTGGTCCGTATCAGCAGGTGATCATCTGCGGGAGTCTGAGGCCTGACCTAATTCATGTGAATAATCAGCCGGTTCGCCTTCATGACTGAAACATGGGATTGTTGAAGGTCAGAACTAATGGAAATTGTTTCCTTAACTCTGTTCACTGGGGGGCAAACTGCTCAGGTCCCGGCATTATCTAATTAAAGTGGGTGAAGCCATTAATAATGAATGAGATGATGACTTTTATGTGGTGAGTTGAAATCACCTCGGGGGACTGCGCTCAATAAAACCATGTGTTTATGAGGGAAACATTTTAAAAACAGGATTGCAGGAGGAAGCCGGCCGCAAAGGGCTTGAGAATTTAATTTGCACGCTCACATGTCATCAAGTCATTATTGGATTCGGGAAGATATTAGATCGTTCAGATTGTAAACAGCAGATTTTAAACTGGGCTACAGACGTGTTGATGGAGAAATATTATAATCCCATAACAAACTGTGCTAATGTAAAACTGGATATTAAAGCCATATTAATACTCCCCTTATTATTGTTCTGTTTTGAAATGTTGCACTGGAGCTCCTCCCACACCTTAGAATCACCAAATTTTACCGAGTGGTTGAACCTATACCTGTTTAAGTTTGGTGAGTGATTAAGTCATCCATTTCGTCTTCTGTACATAGTACTTGGTGGGACCGAGAATTGAACCGGGGACTTTCAGGTTCATAGACTGCTCTGTTATGACAAAGGATCCCATTATAAACCCCTTTAGGTAAAGAAGCTGGTTTACAGCAATTTTAAGGTAATTTTAAGGTAATTAACCACAGTACACACCCTGTGTGTATATTCATAGTGCATACACACACACACACACACACTATATGCTCCACTGCACACACCTTAACAAGCCAACTTTACCAGGTGGTGGGACCCGTACCCGTCTAAGTCGCGAGCAGTGGACATTTAAAGTTAATAAATCTGGTCAGAGTAAAGACAGCAGGCAATGTAATGGAAACATAAATACAAGAGCTACCACACACACACACACACACACACACACACACCTCACACTGTGACAATCCATCTTAACCTTTCTAGTTGGAAGTTACAGTTTGAATAAATCAAGTGTAACGTTAAACGTTGGCCGTGTTTGTACTTCCGTTAGCCTTTGCTCTGGTCTCTCCTCTCTGTGGGAAGCTGCTGCTCTCACAAGCAGAAGTTATAAAAAGCAGTTCCAGTTTTCCTCTCGAAGTTCCGTCCACGGTGCTGAACTGATGTAGAAGAGTTTTATTATAGAGGATTCAGAAAGAAAATCACGTACGACGAGGCACCATGGACTTTTAGGCACCATCACAAAAGTCTACACTCACACTCTGTAATTTAATTTAAATAATGAGTAGTTACGTGAACCATGAGCACTTTAATTCAAACTAAATTGGAGGAGATGATGTCTCCTGCTTGCTTCTGTTTTCTCTCTGCTGTGTGGATGCAGCAGGTCTTCAGATTTTTGGTAAACACTTGCATGTATTACATCGACTTCCACCAAAATGACAGGTGTGCGCTCGTCTCTTTTCAGAGAACGTCAGGACACGCAATCACGGAGAGAATCAGAGGATTTTAAAAAGTCCATTCTTTTTTGTTTACTAGTCCAGGGGCTGAGAACTGATGCTGCATCTGCAACCCAGAGGCTTCTGCCTGCTCGTGATTGATATCAGTGAGACGGAAAGAGCAGGAAGATTGATGGGGTGGTGGTGGGGGGGTGAATTAAGATGTGAATTCTGTATTCGTATTATTCCCTCGTGGGCTGCTGTTGATGACTTAAGATTTGTAGATGATTAGCCATGCACAGCTGTTACTGAGCCGCCAAAGGATGATTGACACGACAACACAAAAACAATTTTGTCTCTGCAATGATGCAACCAATCTCCAAAAATCCCCTTCTGAGATCTGAGAGCTCTTCTGATCAGCCGTGTCTGATCTGTGGCTTATTTGGGCCAGAAAACGTCCTTTTGTATTTGCTCTAAATAACTCAAACTTTATATTCAATATAAGGTTGCCAGGTCTCCAAGTTTGTTAAATCTTGAAATGCAGAATCTATTACTTAAGCGGTTTGCTGGTCGAGGTCAGGCTTTATGTTAATAGCACGTTTTCCATTAAATCTCACTGACAGGTAATGAATTTCATGGTGCATTAGGGCTCTAATGGTTAATCAGGACTGGATCAATCAGTGAGGTGCACAGCATGGTGGGAAATGTGTGCAGTGCAGACCCAACTGCATGAGACAAGTAATATTTAGTAGCTTCCATGTTCTCCCCGTGTCCGCATGAGTTTCCTCCGGGTTCTCCAGTTTTCTCTTACAGTCCAAAAACTGGAATTCATTGAAGTCAAGATACATTGGCTGCTCTAAATTGCCCCGTATAGTGTGTGTGAGTGAGTGTGCCCGGAGGTAGATTGACGTCCTGTCCTATTGTTCTGGTGTACTTTCATTTTTTTAATACCCAAAGTGTATTAACCCACTGCCCACTGCCCCCGGCCCTCAGCTTTGATGGTCAGCACTCTCAGGGAGAAGACAAACATTCAAGGTGCAGCACGCTGAATCCAGACAAAAAGCTAGCTGTCTTTTTTCACAGTTCTTAAAAATTGCACAGTAATACAAATGTACATTGAAAAAGGCTCATGTATATCCTGTGTAACAAACTACTATGCTGGAGTTAATCTGATATTAATCTTCCTTTTGGATTTGTGTGTAGGTGTCGGACTCGTCCTCGTCCCCGGATACGTGTCCTCTCACCTGCATGGAGCCCTTCACCGTGCGCCGCCTCTCATGTCGCAGTGTGCAGCTGCCTCCACTGGCCTTTCGCCAGGCTGAGCAATACTACTGTGAGAGGAGGCCCGAGACGGAGACGACCCAGCCTCGACCCAGCAGCCTCCCGCTGAGAGCTCCTCCACTCATTGCCATTACCTCAGCCGAGAGCAGCAGGTACGCTGGCGGTCATTTTCACCGTCTAAAAGGCTTTAATTTGGATGCATTAGTGTGGGGTTCTTCTGCTCAGGATGCTTTTTTCCCTCAGTGATATACAGGAGGCTTAAATTATGGCTTTCTGCAGATCACTGGAGATATTTTAGCACAAACACGTCTAAACCACGTCTTAGTTGTTCTGGAGGAAATAACAAAGGTCTGGCTCACATCTGTTTATGATGCTTAACACATCTGTCTATTTTCTACTCTACTTTGTATTAATAGATGGATGAATTTGAATTTATTTGTGGACTCCATGATCTATACACCTCCATGTTGGTGTATAGATCTGCTGAAAAACATTTTTTAATAAAATAGATGGCAGTGAACTTTAGTCCGGTTAGTGATTTAGAACAGGATCTTTTCAGGCTTAGGTCTTTTCTTTTCCTCAAGGATAAATTAATTTTAAGTCCACAATCTGACCTCCCACCTCTCTGACCAGCTACCAGCACAGCCTGCACACACTGCCGTTAACCCTCAGCTGCCCGAATGTAAAGGACTGTTAGTAATCCGTTATTTAGCCCAATAAAAAAAAAAAATAATAATAATTAAAAAAAAAAAAAAAAAAAAAAAAAAAAAAAAAAAAAAATATATATATATATATATATATATATATATATATATATATATATATATATATATATATATATATTTAATGTCTTGCGCCATCTGGAGAATGATGTCTGTCAATCAAGTAAGCAGTCATGTGCAACAACAACAGAGCTCAGAGGATGAGCTGGTCTGAAATACACCAGAGGATGCTGTTTGTCCTCTGAAGGGCTGGTCATTTTTAAACAATTAGGAAAAGTTTTGTTCATCCCACCAGGAATCAAACCACTGAGCGGCCACGCCACCTACATCCTAACCCTTACACAGTTTTAGGTGATCACCCTGTTAGTGGAATTAAACTGAGCGTGTACTTATACAATAACCATAGCTTTAATTTTCATATATTAAACTTGATTTTACTCAAGACTTTAATTTTGTAATTATTGGCCTATAATTTAAATTTTCACAACTTTTTGTTGAATTTGTTATTAAGTACGTATAAATGTGGCAGGTTATTGAACGGCACATCAGATACAGAAGTTTCTAGACTGAGAACTAGACTGTTACAATAACAGTATAATAATGTAGAAAACTATTCGCTTGGAATTGCTATGATTAAAAACCTGTAGGTTCCACTTTTACAAATTTAGAACGAATATTTATTTGTTATTTTTAAATAGTACTTTACGTGTGTGTGAGTGTGTGTGTGTGTGTGTGTGTGTGTGTGTGTGTCTGTGATTTCACTATCCAATCTAACTGCCCAAGTCTGAGTGGAAAATTAGCATTAGGTTGCCGTCAGTCAAACGTTATCGGATGATCATCTAATGTCTTGGTGATAACCAATTAAATTCTACTCCATACATTTCATACTTCATTTTCTGCAGATCCACCGTATTTGCCCCCGAAAATGTGTGGAGGGAATTGAATTGCGCACCGGGCAAATACGTCTTGTGTGTTTTGTTAATTGTGAGGTGGAAGTGGCTTGCGGCAAAAAAACAAACTATGTCTAAACGAAAGCTTCACAGTGTCTATTTACCTCACCGGTGCAAATAATAATGGGGTGTTGTTTTGTATGCAAGGTGTCGACTTGAGCTTGCACTCAAATTTGAAGAAGAAAATTGACTTCATGAAATGTGCATGCACTATTACGTGATGGATTTTTAAAGGAGAAGTGAAACACTGGTGGTATTGTTTAGACATTTACACATTCATTTATTAAAATTCTCGTGGCATATTAAATTCTGAATCACCGCGATGGGGTCACATATCTCTCCTTTTTTTTTTTTTTTTTTTTTTAAATGTTCTTCATTTTGGATTAAGCATTAATGGTGCACTACATGTAGAAAAGTACTGAGACACCCGCAACTTATCTGACACCCTGCTCTAAGTTGGTCCTCTTCCATCATCATTAGAAAAAAAGATTTGAAAAATAAAGCAATGAACGAGAGCCGTCTTCATCTCATCCGCTGTATCCAGGATGGGATGTGATGCTCACACGGATCCTGGGAATAAATAAATGTCACTTTACTGAGGAACTGTATTTGGTGCAACCTAAAAAGTTGCAGTGAAGAGTTTCAAGGTAAAGCCTGATGACTTTTCGGAAGTCTTTGATGAAAAGAGTAGTCCCTCTCGCCTCACTGGTGAAAGGATGAGATAACTGTATCTGACTGGAAATCTGTCCTGATAAGCAGGAAAGATGTTCAGAGAGCACATTCGCCGTCAAGCGCAATTTCATGCCACATTTTGAGCTTCAACACTTTCTCATCGATTATTGTTTGAATGTCACACCTACAGGAAATCCTTAATGTACGTCGCTTGTGCTCTCTGAAAACCGAGGCATGATTGATAATGTGATTAAATGAACTGACGTGGTACAACCAGTTACTGAAGTCGGACAGATCAGACATACCTCGTTTGCGATATTGCTGTGAAAAGGATCCATTAGTATTACCTCCGTTAAAACGCAGGTACATGAAGAATGGCAGTTTAATGCAAACATTTTTGTTTATTTTTGGTAAATGGTCGCTCGGTGGTGCAGCGGTTAGAGCTTCCACCTCATTGTGGTTCTTGATTTGAGTGGGAGTTGAGAATGTGGGTTAGGGTGCTGGACTATCAATCTTGGGGTTAAAAGATTAGGGCTTCAAACCCTGAGTCTTATAAAATTGCCAATGTGTGTCCAATGTGTGTTCTGCAAATCCCAAGTCCACCAAAGTTCACCAAAAGTTGACTTCACTTATGAATGAATGCCTTCTGCAACGTTTACCTCCTTGGTGGTGGGCAGCGGGTGATTTTAGATGCTGCACATGTCTGGTACAAACGGAAAACGAAAGTGCCACAAAGCGCTTGTGTGTTTTTGTTTGTGGTGCCTTTAATCTGTCTTTTATCTGACCTGAAAAAATAATTCCATTAACCAACATGAGTTAATTATATTTGTTTAGAGAAGGCTTTACAACTCCCCAGTGTTCGGTCATTAAACAAATATACATTTGTGTGTATTGTGTGTTTGGTTTATTTGCTGTGAGCCAACATACATGGCTGAACATCCTTTAAGGGTAGTGACGTCATAATGTTTTTGCCAGGGGGCTGTGAACTTACACGCCTTAACAGCTGATGTCTGCTGAATGGTAGAGCTGTGCGGATCGATACAAATATCGATAATATCGATACCAACGCTGGTATTGGTATTGAACAATACTTGCGTAAAAAGATCGATACTCCAGTTTTTTGTGTGTGAATATTCCTTTTTTATTGTTTTGCCTAAGAACAATTCTATTTGAAAAAAAGTAACAAAGAAAGAAAAAACTGTCTAGTGAGGGGAGCATTTTTACTTTATATTTGTATTGTCGTTTCTCCTTTTGTACCTCAAAAATATATATTTTCCTCACGTTAAAGCAAACTTTGTTTTATTACTGTTCCATTGTTTCTAAACAAAGATGTTGATTGGGATACATTATTTTGTTGTCACCTACAATGTTTGGCAAAATTCTATACTAGGTCTTTTGGATCAATGAAGCTTAAATATTAAAAAGTATCGGTATCGGTATCGAATATCGCGATATTGGCCCTGTATTTACTTGGTATCGGATCGATACAAAAATTCTTGGTATCGCACAGCTCTACTGAATGGGGCCGTCCGTCGTTCTTCTATTAGTCTGATAAAGACTTAAAGCTGAAACGATTGTTGGGCTTGTGTCATTGGAAGACTTTTGTCTGAGCTCAATGTGTGCGGACTTCATTCTTTAATGGCTCCGTATTGTCAGAGAGATTTTTGCGTGACAGTGAGCGTCATTCCGGTTTGAGGGAGACGATTGTTGTGATGAATGTCGGGCTTTAAAGTTGAAACTCACCTGAGTCTGGAATTCGCTCTTTATAATGAGCGCGCCTGTGAGGGCGGGGCGTCGGGCGGCCGGTGGGCGTGGCCACGCGCCGGCTCCTCTGCGGTGCGCTCCTGCGCGGTGATTACGGGCCAGAACGCGAAAGTCGGCGTTGGCGGCGTGTTTGTGGAGTTTAAAGAGATTTGGGGAATGTTTGTGTTCATCACGCGGAGCGGGGGAATAAAGAAGGGATGACGTTCGAACCCTCGACTTCACGCTGCCTGCGGATTTGTGCGCGCCTTCGCCGCGGGGCGCTTTAATAAAAGTTTAAGTTGGCGCGGCTGCGCGGCTCGGCGGCTGCGCGGCTGTCTGAACTCCAAAGCGGCTGTGCGGCTGTCTGAACTCCGTGCCGCTTTTGAGAAAGTGAGAGAATATGGACAGCAGGACGCAGCGCGGGGAATCCGAGTGAAATCTGTCCGAGCGAGTTGAATAAAGCGCGGATAAGTTGTGCGCAATAATCCTGTAATAAGGATGGACGCCGGTGGAGGAGTGACAGCGCCGTGCCTGCTTTCAGGCAGCGGCGAAACTGTGCAGGCGCCCAAGCATCTGTGGAGACAACAGGACCAGGTGTCCCTCCAACCTCCGCCCCACTCGCAGTGCCAGCCTCAGCTCCAGCCTCAGTGTCAGACTCAGCAGTGCCACGGAGCGCGGAGGAGCCACCGGGTGCGACAGCGCGGCTTCTCGGATAACGAGAAATACCTGAAACCAAGGACGATGGAGCGCACGTACGCCGTGGACACGGGGGGACGCCCCGGCCTGAAAAAATCCCGAATGTCCTGGCCCTCGTCCTTCCAGGGACTGAGACGGTGAGTCTCCCCGCGCTCGCTCGCTCGCTCGCTCGGTCGGTCGGTCGGTAAAGTCACATCCAGCGGCGCCGTGAGCACAAAGAGCGTCAGAAGACGCGGACTGGAGGACAACCTTCCACCCGCAGGCCGGCTTCGCCCAAAAGTGAGGTCATTAATGTCCCGCGTACTTTCTGCAGCCTAACAACTGGACAGCGGCTTTTAAAGTCTTCGGACGGCGTTTAATCTGCGGTTAGGTTTTATGTTTCAGACAAACCGGCTTCATTGTGACGGACGTGCTGATGTGTGCATGAGTATAAAGATGGATTAGATTTGTTTTTGTGATCGAGCCACTGGACAGATCGCTATAACACAATGCAATTTCCAAAGCTGTACGTGGTTGTGTTTATATAGTGGACTATAAATAGAACGTGTGATTTAAGTGCAGAGAAATACACAATCATCTGCAGCGAGATAACATATTTACAGGATGCACAACACCTAAATGCAATAGGGAGTGTATTCACTCATATGTACACACTCACTGGCCACTTTATTAGAAACATCCCTTTGTCTCTGTACTCATGCTCCCTTATCTGCTCTACATACAGTATGGATGCCGTTTGATGTTCCACAAACACAAAAAGAGTGTAATCTGTTTCGTTCTTTTCTAGTTCTCTACTCTGTTCTTAGGTCTATTACTCGCATCTCCCACAGATCAGCTATTATTTGGGTGGTGGATGATTCTCAGTGCTGCAGTGACACCGATGTGGTGGTGTGTTGGCGTGCGTTATGCCGATATGAGTGGAGCAGATACACAAGTGCAGCTGGAGGTTTTTAATTCATTTGTACCCCCGTTGTGCACTTATTGGACCATCTTGTAGAGGTAAACTTAGTCAGTAACACATGTATTTTGCAGTTTGAGTCATTTTTTAAAAATCCTTCATCAGTGCTCATGGAAAGATGTTTAAAGGATGCCAGCAGATGGACATTGGTTGATGGGGTTGGTGGATTTTTCTCTGTTCAGAGGCGTCAGTGCAGTGACTGATGTGTCTGATCCAAACGTACCAGTGTAGTACACACTAACACAGCACCACATCAGTGTCACTGCAGCACTGAGAATCATCCAGCATACCATTAATACCTGTGAATGATGTTTGTGATCTTTACAGAGCAGAGTAAAGAGACCAACAGGGTATGAAGACAAAGAGATGGACTACAGGTCTGTACATTTAGAGCTACGAAATGCATCTGTATAATGAAGGGAAGTAATATAACGGATGAGTGTAGAGGCGAGGAGACGTGTGTGTGTGTTTGTAATGTACGTATACACTGCCACATGCAGACTTTGGATTCTCTGATCTAGTTCCATGTAAGCATCATCTATAAAGAACAAAGCTCAGCATGGCTTGGTGCAGGTTATATTTATTTTCTGGGTTCAACGTGCTTAAAACAATTAGAGCTAAAACGTGACTTGTCCATAAAGCAATATTTTATGAAGCAGATATTACGAACCGTTAATAAAAATTTGCGGGGAAAAGATGCTGCCTTTGGCAGTGTGAGCTTATTGAGACTCAAAGCATTGAATTTAAACCGAGGCGTCCGTTTTGCATCAGACTGTTTACTACGGTTTCTCACAACTACTTCATAAAACTGATATGTTATTTCTCTATTCATGCTCTTCACATCACAGGGAGCAGATTGCACTGTGCACAGTGGATCTGTAAAGGATTGAGGGCCAGAAAGCCCAATAAATATAACAAGCTTTAGACCACTGCTGCAGCATGTCATTCTATGTCTCATGTCTATGTGTGACACTCTGGGTCTAAGCAGGATGTTAAAAAAAACCACATCCGTCCCATTCTGTGGTTATGGCCCCTAATTTGACCCTCATCCAGGGGGGCTGTATTATGGCCGACCCTGTGTTCTGAGCCTAACCATCAAGTTGAGATACGTGTAAGTAACTTTGGATAAGTGCATCTGTAAAATAACTTCATTTAATTTATTTAGATTAAAATAATTTAAATCTATCCATCCATATTCCTGCTTAATTCTCTACTTAGGCCGTGGGGGTGGGGTGGGGTGGGGTGGGGTGTGGGGGGTGTGGGGGGTTCCCCATGCCCATACTGCTACACCCAGGACGGGGTGTCAATCTATCGCTGGGCACACACTATATAGGGGTCATTTAGAGCAGCCAATTCACCTTGAATTCATCTTTTTGGACTGTGGTAGGAACCCAGAGGAAACCCATGTGAACACAGGGAGAACATGGAAACTTCACCCAGATCAGGATTTAAACCTGAATCCCCAGCACCGAGAGGCGGACATGATAAACGCTTAACAACTGTGCCGCAGATAATTAAAATCTCCAAATAATATATTGTAACACCAAATATTGTGTTAGATTTTCAGTTTTGAAAGTATTCAGTTACCGTGTGTAAACATTCCTATAGCAGATCTGCTTTGTCATCACATCTGAACTCATGTCTTTTATCATCACAAGCTTTAATGTTTATAATAACTGGTATTTTATATCCTGATTTAACCTCTTGTTTAGTTTTGTATGTTCCCTTTTCACACACGTCAGGTTATGCCGATGAATAATAATGGATGTTTGCTGAGATTAGTTTCTCTCCCAGCTGTATTTCAGCGGTTTGTTCAGTCTAGGTGACAGTTTAAGGGAACACAAAAATGTTATTAAAGTCGGTTCAGCGCGGCACTCAGATAGAATGTTCTGCCAAGACTCTTAGAAGTGCTCATCACCGAGCTGGTACCATTAGGCGAGTCTTTTGTTCCTGTGCGTTTGCAGGACATAATGGTAGAAAGGAAGCTCACCGTTCCCTTGTAAGTGGCTGAAGCGATTCGGAAAAAGCTAGACAAAATGTAAACAGCAGTCAGAATGCTTCATAGTTCAAAGACATCGGTGAGAATAAGGGTTAAATATGATACCACTCTGATGTCATAGTAAACAAAGCTTATTGATGTGCAGGTTTTCTGCAGCACTGGCAATTAAATTAAACCCAAATTGTCGATTAGGTTAAACCCCAACAGCTCAGATATCTAAGAGACGATGATAACAATAACTGTGACTTTTCTACCTGTAACACGAGGACGGTGCAGATGTTAAGTGTGTAAGCTGATGTCTTTATTTAAATCTGGTTCCTCTGCTTCTATTGGACCCTGGGTCACTTTAGAAATTGTACTTATGATATGCAAATGATCCCGAACACGCATTATCTTGGGCAGAAAAGTAATATTCTGATGGTTTTTTAATGTCAACTGCATTAATGTACGAACAAAAACAAGTTCTGATGCTCAGATGCCCGTCTTCCTTCCTGTAATTGCTTTGTAAGTCAATCGTGGTCCATTTACTCATTACAAGAGATGGATTTTGAAAGAATGAACCTGATGCCCATGTTAGACACATTAAGCTACATGATTACGTGACTCATCCCTGAATGGGGTTAAATTCTTAAAGCTGTACCCCTTTTGTATTTTTTTTGTAACAAATATCTGATTCAAAACCACAACAAAAGTCTTCCACAGTGATGAGCAGAGAAGAATGGTTTCAGACGACCTTGTTTTTGCATTGAGACCTGGCATTGTCGAGCACCAAAAACAAATTTGCAGATGTGAATGCTTCATTAGGCGCTTTTTGTTTTAAATAGAGAAACCAGCAAAACCCGAGCCAAATTATTTGTATATTTAGGCTTCCTATAAGTATTTGTCCTTGTGAACCTGGTATGTCAGGCTCGCTGTAACCTGTAACGTATATGACGCGGAAAACGTAACCAGACCTCAGTCGGCATTAAAAATAGAGAACGAAAAGGCAGCTGTACTTCAGACAGCGAAGGAAGAATATTATTAAGAAACCGCTAGTCTACCACATTTACATTACATTCACATTTAGTCATTTAGCCGACGCTTTTATCCAAAGAGACTTACAATTCAGAATCAGAATATTTTATTAATCCCTGGGGGGAAATTGCAGTACGAAATGAGAGAACAACACACATTAGTAGTTTAAGGAAAAACCAGCTACACTGTAGTATAATCAAACGTAATACATTTTTTTTACTTATTTCTCCATCGCAAGTGTTTGTGGTGAACATTCCACCAAAAACATTGAGCAAGGCTCCTAACCCTCATTAATCCAGGTGTATGTATCATGTCTCGTGCTCTGATCCCAAACCTCAAGTTGGGATACTCAGAAGTCACTTTGGATAAAAGCATGTTTACGTTATTTGTCTGGTTGTGCAGGTCAGACAGTTTAACTGATGCATTAAGATTTGGTTGACATGTCGAAAAATCACGAGATTACTAGAATGTGGACCTGCCATGCCATCGAAACTCACACTGCACATGAAACACAGCCGCTCTCTTTTGTCAGTTCCTGATGGTATGGCCACACCCCGTTATGTAATGTATAGAAAGCCTGCTGCTCTGCTAAGCTGGGTTCTAAAATCACAAGGGCTCAAATAAAGCCAAAGTAAGTGCTCGTCTTAATACTTAAGTGCAACTCCATACCCCACAATGCAACAGTGACGGTGCATCCACAGTCCAACAGAAATATCAGTGTGTCTGTGCTTTTGACCAGACAGTAAACATAAAGCATCTTTGAAAATAAGGCACATAAATAAATGTAAAGTCAAGTTAACTGGCTTTATTCTTTTCATCTTCATTTTGAAGTTTGTGGAGCAGCCGTGCTTCTTTCTTCTTCTTCTTCTTTTTTTTATTGTGCTTTATGAAGCTTAGCAGCTTAATTCCACAGATGGCTCTGCTGCTGTCGGTATGAACACCTACTCTTCCAGCACAAAAGGTGGAACCTGTAAAACCTTTACACTAATATTATTATATTTCATGGCGCCACATGGCATCCCTTTTTTACTACAGCAAAGAACATCTGGGGTTTAACTCTTTGGTGGGCATGCAGGTTCCTTCTTGAGTGACATTTGCATGTTCTCCTTATGCCTGCATTTGCACCAGAAATTCCAGTTTCTACTTAAGATGAATGAGTTCAGAGACGAGTAGATTGAGTGAAGTGAAGGTACTGAAACGCTCTTGGTGTAGAGGTGTGAGTAGGCGTGTTAAAGTGTGCGTCTGGCAAAATGACCGGGATGTTTTCACACTTTTCTGCCATGAACTCCAACACTCTCTGTGACCTTTTAGTGGTTTAGAAATCTATATGTGCTGTTAGGATGAAAGCAGAACCGCAGGCCTTTAATATGATTCTCATGTAACTGCAAAGTTAAAAATGCTGTTTGCGTGTTTACAGGTGTATATAGAAAAACTTGTACCCATTTACATACTCACACTGTGAGGACCTCACTTTGTTGTGAGTCTTATACAGTTTTAAAGTAAAATCATGTTGTGTGATTAGTTTATGGTTAGGGTGAGGTTACGGGTTAGTTTAGGGTTATTGTATTTATGGTTATGGTTTTGGTACGTCTATATAAATTCCCCACAATGAATTAAAACAAACGTGTGTGTGTGTGGTTAACAAAGCAGATTTTGTATCTAATAAAAGGTTGCATCTGTGTAAGTGGAATATGGTTCTTTAAGGCATCTGTTATTAGAAAATAATCAACTTCTGCGTGTTGCACCAGCATCTTCCATCAGGACCAGGTTGATTATTTTCCCATTACAGCTCAGCATGTCTTTGCTTGTCATGCTTTATGTCTCACTAATGCCTTCTCTTACAAACATGCAAAAAGTTGACATTTGGTAAATAACCGGTGCTTTAAGGAAATGAAATGTGAAGGAAACTGGGCAATGTTGCCGTGTGATGTTGGACAAGTGTCAAGTTTAAAGAATATTCAGTGAACATCAGTAGTAAAATATTCATCTGTAAAGATTTCACACACATTTACTGTTTCTATGAACTGTGGACATGAATGTCAGGTGGACAGGAGATGTAGTCTTATTCAGGTTCTTATTTATTTTGTGTGAAAATTCAGCAGAGACATTAGAGACTCAGTGTGAATGGAACGGAAACTAGATCTACAAACATCCACTATCTCTTTAGAAAATCAGTACATCTCTGAATAAAAGGAAGCATGACAAACTATTAGTGTGCAAATTATTTTGTAGATGAAGTCTTGCAGAATGACGCACAGGTGCCAAATACAAGCATATATGACATATACATATATATTACATTCAGCTATTTTGCAGAAGCTTTTATTCAAAGCGACCTACAAGTGTCCTGACTCGATGGTTGAGGTCACCGTACAGGATCCGTGTGTATATCTTATATGCATATAGAATGTGAACCTCTGTAATAACCTTTAAGGAGCTACAGTCATGTAGCAGCAGTTGTTTCTGTTCCTCTGTGATCCGTGATCGTACCGCCGGCGAATCAGACGTCACTGTGAAACTCATGCTGAGGACCAGAAAGGCATTTAGCTTTTTTAAAGTCAGAAGTACAGAGGATGACGAGAATGGCAACCCTGCCTTTTGCCATTCACGTCAGAGCTGAAGTCTGTTGATGTGTTTGAGGTGCCTGAGGAGGAGACGCTCTGCTTTCACTGCGCCTCGACTTGCTCTGCGTGTACGCGACTATGCGAGCTCCTACCCCACACTGAGGCTGAGTCACTCGACGTGATAAACCCTACTGTAAATCAGACAGCTTACTTATCTATAGAAACTGTACTGCGAGCTGCAGATTCACCAGAATCGTTTACACTTTAGAGACGAGGCAATCAGCTTCTCTTGAACACACAGGCGGCAGGATTAAGATTCCAGTTTCCGGCTCAAATCCAATTTGGTTGCTGAATTTGTGTGTGGTATTGTTTTCATATGGCCTACAGTTAGTTTCAGACTTATTGGCACTCCTGGTACTAAGGAGCAAAATCGAATTAAATCCTGATGCTATTCATAGTGTCTATTTTGGGTTTGGCCAAGGGCATAAATAAGAGGTGGCACATGCATGAAGTGAGGGCAGGTTGCTTATTAATCAGTTTGGGGAGGAATAGAAGGAGAAACTGGATGTGCATTTTTATTATTTTTTTTGTATTATTGTCTTTTTAAATCGTAGGCGATGGTGATGTACAGTACAAATCAAAAGTTTGGCCACGCCCCCTTCCTGCTCCAATTATTGGATATGTTCTCAGTTCCACTTACTGTAAAGATGGACTTTGTAGTTCTGAAATCCAAACTGTAGTCCATCGGTTTGTGGACTACAGTACATACTGTGTACATACAGCAGCGTCACTGAGGTGTTTAAATGTGTTTAAAAATCTACAGCTCGGCTGTACTAACCCCCCCCCCCCCACCGCATCAGTGTCACTGCAGAACTGACAATAAACAATCCACCACCAAAATTATAGGAATTATTCAATGGAACAAGAACGGACGTGTCCAAACTTTTGGGACAGTATATTCTGAGATATTCCTCTGAGGCGTTAGTGTAATAATTAAAACATTTCATTTCGAAGCCGACTAACTTCGTGGTGGTTCTGTGACACCGATCCAGCAGGAATGTGAAAGGTGTTTCATTTAGATTCTTATTAAAATCTTCTGCTTCTCTCTCAGTGTGTAAACACTCTCTCTCTCTCTCTGCCGGTCATTAAAACGTTCATGCTGCTGTATGAACATGTCACTGTTCGTTGGGAATGCGGTTGGAAATCATCAGCGCTGTAGAAGGAGGCTGATTGCTTGCGAGGCGGTGCTGCCGTTCCGCTGGGTGCTTTGACAGAAAGACAGAGCGATCTATCTGGTCACACGATGTTTTCTTCAGGCTGCCAATTCAATAGCTGTCTATTTTAATCTGTGAAATCATCTGTCTTAATCTCCACGCCGTCCCCGCCCCGTGCTTTTACTTTTCTTATGTATTACACCTTAAAAAAACAACGTTTTTAAAGCAGTGTTTGAGTTCGACACTCGTGTGCAGCTGATTATCGAATCAGTATGGATCCGCATGGAATCGATTCCCTCGCACCCTGCACTTCACGGGAAGAGCTTTCTGTAAAACCTGATTTACATGCCTGCTATTCAGTGTATTCTGTGTTTAGACAGTGGTTGGTCATGCTGGCAAAATGTTGGGGCAGTTGTGGTTAAGGAACCAGCTTGTGACCTGAAGGACTCAGCTTTGAAGTGTTTTAACCCTGAACTCTGCAAAAAAAACAAAAAAAAAAAACCACCTGAATCAACGCTGGCTAGAATAAAATGTACTTTTTAAAAAGGAAACCTTGTGAGGACTGAGCCGAGGACTCACCTTCTGTCAGGCACAGGATGTTCCTAATGTTCCTAATATTCAGATTGTTTATATAATGAAGTTCCCATTTCCCCCAAAATAGATAAACTGATTCAGTTCAGTGAAAATCCCTTGAAAAAAAATCTTAATGGTTTTTGGAATAACATCCTGACAACTGCAGAGCCACCGGTCCACGAGGACGTGAATGTTTGGAGTCTGTCACACAAGTGAAATAAATAATGCGACACAGGACATCTTGTCCTTACAAATGCTTTCCTGGATAAACCGGACAACAATTTTCACAAAAACACAACTAAAATTGTAAAGAAAGCCACTGCAGAAGAGTGAAAGCTGTTCTGGCTCCAATGGAGGGGGCAACTCAATACAGGATATCATAAAAACTCCAGTAGGCTTCCCTACATGTCCACATAGTGTTTTTATGTTTCGTTACTCTTAAGTGTTTATTTGGATTTGTTTTATTTTTGTGATGCTGGACCCAGCACTGATTGGGGATATATATAAACTTGGCGGCTGCTGAGATTTTATTCCGTACAGAATATTACATTTTTTTATTGTTTGACACTTAAACTATCACCTGCTGTTTAGTGGTGCAGTAGGGAGATTTGTTTTTCTTCAGCCTGGTGGATTTCCAACTCCAAACATATTTATTGATCTTCTCTGTTTTCTCAGTCCTGCTGAGTTTACCCCCGGCAGGTCCCAGCTGAGGCTCTACCCCCCCCCCCCTCATTTGTTACTGTCTAGGTGCAGAAGAGAGCAAGGTGAATGAAAGCTCATGCACGATGGAGACAAAGAAAAACATCTAGGAATAGAACGCTGATAGGTGATGAATACATTTGAACACATGTTATTATGTGTACTTGGTACTTGACCACCCATATCACTTCTTCCCAGAGTGGCGGCGTGAGCGGCCTGACGTGATGCAGTCTTAATGCTGATTACTTTGGATGGGTATGACATGAGCCCAAAAAGATGAAGCTGAACCCCAGCCAGTTGTAGCATGTGCAGAACCAAACCCCCTTTCAGTAGTGAGTGGCTCTGTCTTATCTCTGCTGGCTTCTCTTTGTCCTTGTATTCCGCCGCCATCTGGTACAACCAGTCGTTTTTTCGATTTCTTTTTCCGACAGATGTGATTTGCTTCGAGAGGAAGTCGTCAATTAGATGATCAGCTTCTTAACATGTGGCTTGATTATCACCCAACGAGCCTTAAGATTTCGTGCAGCTTAAAAGACAAAATAAAATGGTATGTCTTGAGCGTTACTCTGATTCTGTCGTCGTAAAGACACAACGTGAGACTAAAACATTATATCTTCCAATAATGATCTACCTATAGTATGTTGTGTGTCACCTTTTTCTTTAACACAGGTCCCAAAACAGCGGATGGTCACATGATCAGTAATGGTGTGTGATATTTGGATGTTGTGCGGCGGTAGAACTCATCAATTAACCTTTCATTTTAAAACTAAGGTTTGGAGTTGGATTCCTTTAAGCTGGATAGAGAGCCGAAAACACGTGCGATATAAAGGACACTCCAACCCCTCCCCCCCCTCCTTTCTAATTTACTCTTTAGTCCTTGAAGGCGGAAATAAATAGGTCAGCCACTTGGAGGCAGTGAGTGAGACTCCGTTACTCTGCTTTTGCGAAAAAGCTCACTGTGCAATCAAAGATGATGGGAGCAGTGACGCTCCGGGGATCCGGCATTGCTCCACTTCCTTTGAATGGTGATTCCCCAAACGCCACCTTCCACACTGCCCCACATGCCCCACATGCAGCCTCCACCAGTATTAAGGGCGGGTGGAACACAGAGAACTCTACAGAGACGGGAAGCAGAGGTCAGGATCCAGTCCGCTGATGCAAACACACAAACACACCACCACCATGTCAATGTCACCATGATTCCTGCTCTCTGGTGGTTCTCTGGACGTTCTGACCTTTTGAGAACTTAATAACAAAACAGACGGATGACGGTGTGTATTTTTAATATAAAGTGACAGGAAATATAAAGTGCAACTTAAAAATGACTAAGTCTAGAAACGGGGAGGTGGATCCAATAAACTGGCCAGTAAGTATGATTTCTTCATCATCAGTTTTTTTTTTTTTAATTAAAATCCTCAAAAACACCTAACAGTTTAATATCAAAGCATCAGATCTACCAGGCGGCTAACGGGCACTCAGCGTTTTCTCTGCAGAAACAAAAGAACCCAAGGTCTGTTAATATACACACAAAGAACGGAGAACCCGTTCGTCATCCGCTTATTTATCCTCACACATCCACTTATTTACTTCCATAGGTGCCATTTATCAGGTCCCGTTTACCTACAAGCATGTTTACAGGCGGTGAGAGGCGGCTAGAGAACCTTGAGATGGAGAACCCACGCAGAAATGTGGAAATGATGCGAGTGTCCATCATCGATGCCTGACAGACCCCGCCCTCCATCCCCGTCTATACCACTTACAACAGGCTGATCCCTGACAGCTGTAATTCAAATGTCTCTGATGAGAAGAACAAAACTATATTTATTGCTCGTAACCTGGAGACCAACACAAACCGATTGGCTAAGACGAGAGGACAAACTTGATACGAGAGCGGATTTGTGCTTTTTAAATCTTGTGCAGTTCTTTTAACGTCCTGCTCATCGTCGTCTGGCTTCCTGTTTAACCCAGTGGGATTTTAACTTCTGCGCTGGATTTATTATTCAATTATTATTGTTCGCCTGATGTTTTATGTGGGTTTCTGCTGACTGTACAACAGAATCACCCCTCGGGGATAATAAAGATATTCTATTTCAAACCGCCGCCCACCGAGTCTGCGTCCATTGCGATGTTTCCCTGTAGACTAAAGAACATGCAGTTATGAACTTAATGAGAACCGGCACAGAACTACTGTAAACACAGACGGCGACTGAGGCTCAGAGCTGAACCGAGGGCCAACACTGACACTTTCCTCTGGAGTTCGACATCATTTGCTTTGTTAGAACAAAAATAAGAGATCTGGTAGAATTATAGACATCAATGTTCTCTTTCTCTCCGTTCACATCTCCATTAGAACGTTTATTGGTGGCTGCAATCCTGGTTTTGCACACGATCCAGACATCCGCTCTTCAGCGCATAACCACCTGTGCATGCCATCCCAACCACAGAAGAACCTCCCATCTGCAGGCTCCTCTTCGTATGTCTGAATCGGCAGGTGCCAGCATTCTGATGGGCCTTTCCCGTCTCCGTCTTGTGCAGAACAAGACGATCTTGGCATCTTTTGCTTCAGTAACATGCTATTATACATTATCCTCTATCCCTTCACTTTTCTTATATTGGTTTTATAAACATATACACCTGGGTTTGATCATTAGGAGCTGCATCCTAAAACTTTTGTTCATGTGGTGTGTCTGACGTTTGTGCACGGAACCTTAAACCGAGAAGAAAATCAGACTAACCCATTTAGCTGTCCTGTCCCGTCCCACGGTGCTCCTCAGATGGATCTTGATGAGGCTTGGTTAAGAAAAGACCATTCTGTGCTCACAGCTGTAATAGATAGTGTTAGGGAAAAAGATTGCAACCCCCCCCTCCTCCCCCTCCCCGCGATGAGCAGGGGAACTCTCAGTGTCAGAACCAGACTCACTCCTGCGTTCGTCTTTCTTTCTAAAGAAAGAATCTAATAAAGCTTCGGATTATTCCTTTTTTAACTCGTTCATTTCCAAGCTCTGCTTCTTCTAATCTAATCTAATCTAATCTTTATCGGTTTCAGACCGAACTGAAGTGTTAACAAATACTGTGCTCTACAGTATGGAGTTTGCATATCTTCCCTGTGCCTGTGCTGGATTTCACTGGGATCTGCAGAATCTTCAATGTGTGGACTAAAGAGAACATGCCGTATTATAACATCAAAAATAATTAAAAATAATAATAACAGTCATTATTGTGCCTAAGACTCTAAAGTTCAAGGTACTTAAAGTCAGTGCTGATGTTGCATGAGACAACCCCCCCCCCCATGCTTTCAAAAAACACTTGGCGCTGAAATGCATTGAATTTTTTGATGGATTGCAGCAGCGCAGCCCAAATAGTCCGGTGATTCAGTTTGGAGTTGATGGTGGGAACTGTTCTGCTGAACAGGAAGAAACTGCATTTTCCATGATGGAGTGATGTAATTTCAAAGCTGAATTCAAAATGCCTTTTTTCTCGTGGTGAAGTAAGAAATGGCTCAGAGAAAAAAAAAAAGAGAAAAAAAAAAAAGACAAAATGATGTACCGGCGCAATTTCTTACTTCTCCCTTAAACTCATTTCACAGTGTTTGTACGAACGTGGAGATTTCAGTTATTAGTGGAGCTTTGATGATGCTGATGATGCCGCTGGATATTGTTCATGTAAATATTAGAAATTAAACCCTGAACTGATGGAGCGTGTCTGGACTGACCAGCCAACCTAACTGATCTCTTAACATTTATTAAACACGTGAATTCTGACTCTATAAGTGACACACATCCTCAAACTGTTGCTTTAAATCATTTAAACGTTTCGTTTTTATACAGAGTTCAGCAGCTCTGCTGTCAGAACATGTGGGTGGTGTGGGACGGGTGGGAGGTGTGTGCTGTGGGGATCGATGTTTACCACCTTAAACCTATTACATATACTGCTGTTTCAATAAGAAGTGTCCTAAATGCTACAGTGATTACCTGAAGGTTTGTAAATCCTTTAGAACTTTGTATATTTTTGTCTAAATTAATTTTCAAACCCAATAGAAGATAATAAATCCAACATTACATAATCAGGTTTATTCAAACTATATATTTTGGCAGTTTTTATAACTACAGGCGATAAATATGTTTACTGGCCAACATATACCTGTTATATCGAATCGACCTGCGTGTGGTGTGATGTATATTTCAGGATAGTTGAAGCACATTGTCTTTAAAAGGATGCATTTCTTGACACGAGCACAAAATAAGTCAAGACTTTATCAAAACGATGGCGTCCCGGCGAGATCGGGCCACTGGGGTGGAAAGTTGAGTGTTTTTGCTCAGATAAGAGATGCAGTACTCGAGGAGTAATAACTGTGGATGAGTGTGTCTGGGGAGCGATGTGGAGCAGCCTCGCTGTGCCTCTAAACCTGAACTGAGATTGGAGCAGCATGACCGAGCATGGAATTATAGTAAGTGGCAGAACAGCTGGATGGGGTCGAGTGATTTACCTCGGAGTGCCTGCAGACAGCCTGCTTTCTGCTTTCAAAGTGATATTTCACCCCGTTTTTTTTTTTTTTTTTAAATAGATGTTTGGCTCAGGAACTAAACTGCAGCGACATTTTTAACAAAACAAAGTCACAAATATCAAATATTACCAAATCAAGAATCAAACTCCAACATCAGGGGATTATATTGACCAAAATAAAACTTAATAAACACCAATGGCACGCTGCTTGGGGAATAAACTCCCTCGTCCCATGACCAGAAGTCTCAGAAAAGTACATTTTAATTCCTCGGTGATACAGGTACAGATGGAGTCGTCTCATTTTCATTTTGTTTCCAGTTTCTCAGATTTATTACTGAAGTTTTGATCTTTGCACAACAAAGTGATGCTCAACAGGATCCCACACTTTGTCCTGCATCCCTTTGGCCCTTACGTCAGACTCTGATGAGCCAGTGGGGGGTCAGAGAGATGACTTACCATCTGCTCTCCTCCTCCCTCCTGCTGTTTCCCTCTAGTTTCCAAGTTAATTGTTTTAGCATCCATAATTCATTCATTTCCTAAGCAGTTTATCCCGATCATGGTCACGCGCCGTGCCGGAGCCTATCCCAACACTTACGGTATATGGCGCAAAACATGCTGAAATAACCCGGACAGGTCACATGTCCATCACAGAGCAGACACAGCATGTGCATGGTGCTGTTTAAATAACTTACTACAGCTGTGTGATGGAGGATGGGTGGATATCTAAAAAAAAAAACATTTTTCTGCATCATCACCCGAAAGTAATAAACGCCTCTGTCTGCTCTTTAATTCCACCTCTGCCTCACACTGTGGGCCTCAGCCTTTCTTTGCTAATGATCTGTATCTATTAAGAACAGATTGATTCCAACACCAGTGAGATGGAATCAGTTTTCCCGAACGCCAGAGGGCAGCTTTTATGATTCAGAGATGAAGATTTGCGAATAAATTGCAGAATTTGGAAAGACAGCTGAGTGCAGAGGTTTTTAAAGGAGGCTGTACGAATCGCAATGTTTAAAGTGAAGTCCTGTGGGGTTCGTAAGCGAAAAGCCGTGAGCGTGTGTGCAGTGAGATGGTGGTGGGGGGGGTCGGGGGATCCCTTTAAAGAAAGTTTGAGAAGCACTGGCTTAATGTTCCTTGTCTTTAGACATTACTGAGTTCAGGGTTCAGTTTCCCCTCCTTCCTTCTCCGCTGACGCCCTGCTACACATCCTGCCTCCATCATGGAATGGATGGAACGGAGTCTCTAAGAATAGGTCTTCAATTTATCTCTCCTGTTTCAGATCGATTGCTTTCCATAATGAGACGATAATGTAAAGTAATATCAGCTGTAGTGCTGTGAGTGTGGGATTCGGAGGGACAGTCATCTCTTCCATCCACAATGCATTTCAAGGGCATCATTATTACCTACAGTGAAATAAAAGCATGCTTGTCAGGCCGTAAAACCAGAGCATGAATAATTGCTGGACCACCCTCCCCCATCTTCAGATTTCAAGGTGAGCGTTCACCTATAAAGCTGCTCATGTGTAATGCAGACGCTCAGTGTTCACACAGACTGCCAGCATGGAACCGCACACAATTCAGCAAAGGACACAGTACCAGACATTAGGAAGTAATAGTAAGCTACCTGAAAAAAAAAATCATTTCAGGAGGTTTGTATTGTATTTAAGGAGAGTGCATGCCATAAAGCAACAGCGTTGGATCCGTTCATTTTTATTCCTTTGGGTTGTTTTATTCTATTAGTGGCAGATGGAACTGCCTTCACAATCTGTAATGATAAAAATATTCACACCTCCATCTTAAAAATAACATCTTTTAGGTTTATTTGCACATTTTGCCCTAAAATGTTTAATTAGGGCTTCATTTGTTTATTCTGCAGCCCAATTAGAGCTCACTGAGATGGTATCCAGTTCTCCCGGAGACCATCTCCATGTTCTTCATCTGAAACACTGACAGGACAGAACAGGACTCCAACCGTTCTCACACACACACACACACACACACACACCGTTTAATGCTGGATGCCAACTGCATATTACAACATACTTGCTGTTTTTGCCTGCTGTGTATTACCCCTCACAATACACACTGAGTTACCGTGCCGGCATCACAGTCCGCCATACGAAGGGATTTTTTTAATTGTCAGTGCAGTGAAAGCGTGGAGTCACACAGCGCCGAGCTCCGGTGCACACACCGGCGGTGTGATGTGTTTAATGAAAGGCAACACCTCTGAGGAGGAAGACGCTTTCTGTGTGAAAAGACTGAGATGTTGTTGTATTGTATGTAATGTAAAGACTTACAGTGTCCTCGATCAGTCAACCAATCAGATTCTGTCCAATCAGAAGTGAAAATATAAATATCACACTCAAGAAGCCCGTCATTTCTTGTGGCCACGGTGTGGGGGGGTGGGGGGAAGAGCATTATTGTACAATTACTGTCATATAATCATATTGATTATGCAATAATTAAATTTACCAAATTCTTATTTTTTTTATGCTCGTTATTTATTTAACGTAAACACATATTAACATTTTGTTATCGAAAAGACAACGCAGGGTTTTACTGAATATTAACTCAAAATAAAGTCTTTGTAAAAAATAATCACTTAAATACATAAAAGAGAAAACTAGGTTTTTGCTTTGAAGACAAAAGAAACGAGCTAAAGACAAAACGCCACACGCGCTAAAGTTCTGGCTACCGACAGAATACGTTTTTTTAATTTTTTTTTTACATTTTTATGAAAGTCGTCATAACAATGATAAGGCATCCTTACAATTAAGTAATTGTAACACTTTTAATCACGATTAATTGTGAAAACGATTCATCGTCTCATCCCTTGTGTTTAAAAGATTAAAACCAAATATTTGCTCTTGCACAGTCGCTCGTGTCGCGCTCATTTTTTTTTTTTTTTTCACTTCAAAAATTGTCTTTTGGAAATTTGATTCATGAGCCGCAGTATTAAATAAATCAGGAACAAATTACAGAAAATATAAATTAGTTTATGATATTTAAGTAATGAAATGCATCATTCGAGGGGGCGTGTGACCTATCCCGGTAACTGAGGTGCAGATGTAAAGTTCTCCATGCTGCTGAATGTGAAATGTGATGGTGAGAATTGATGTCTATTGCCCGTCTCTCTCCGTCTCCATCCCAGGCTTCTTCTCGTTAGTAATTGGCTGCATTTTGAAGAGGCTCAATTAGGGGCACACTCAGCTGAAATGATTTTAGTTGCCTCAGAGGAGGACTTATGCAGACTACAGTTCATATATGTAGATGAGATGCACAGGCTCCATATTTCCTTCAGTGGTTGGAGTGAAGCTGATAAATATTTATAAAGGTTTTTGAAGGTGAGCTAAGGTTTTGTCACCTGTCTGTTAGACATCGATGGCTTTTTCACGTTTCCCTTTTGATTACACGAAAGAGAACTTACTGTGAGATCCTGAATATCTTTAGTCTGAAATATCCTGCACAAGCCATCAAATTAGGGAACACCTCTGTCTTTTATACACACTCTCCATCATATCAGCTCCACTTATCACATCGGTGCACCGTCTAGTTTTACAAATCCAGACTGCGGTCCACAGTCCTCTCCTGATCGTCATGCCCACAGGACCGTCACAGATCAGGCACGTGGGCGGTTGATGATTCTCAGCTTTGCTGTGACAGTGATGTGGTGGTGTGTTAGTGTGTGTGTTGTGCTGGTATGAACGAATCAGACACAACAGTGATGCTGAAGCTTTAAACACCGTGTGCTCCACCGTGTGCTGCTGCACAGTTTGTGTTGGTCGGCCACCTTGCTGACATGCTCTGTGGGGGGGGGGGGGGGGGGGGTCCAAACGGACGAATAAAGTATGTAGAGAAACAGAAGGACTACAGTCTGTAATTGCAGAACTATAACAGGCTATATCTATATGTTCATTGGAGCTGAGAACATGGACACTCTATCTGTTGTGACATTTCCTTTGAAAGCAGGCAGAGCTTATTATTCATTTTTGGAGTCATCGGTGCATCAATTTTCGTGGATTTGAAATGTCCATTACTGGAAGCAGCCAGTAGTTCATTTAATAATGAGTATGAATTGTTTGCTTGTTAGTTCTTATTACAATAATAATTAGTTTTAATCAACATGGCAGGACATTTGCTCCACATATTCGACTGTGTCATTCAGCACCATGAGAGCTGATTGAGGTCATTTGATTGGTTACTGTAACCGCGCTGCGTCTCGTGAGACGTCCTCGAGAGGTAAAATATAATTGCAGGGATTTAATTCTATTCAGCTGCAGGATCCTCAGAGAAATCAGAAACGAATGCTTAATTGCAGTCTGCATTCTCATTCACGTTGAAGTCATGGTTTAAGAACTGAGACTCTGTGCTTTCCTGTGAAGGTTTTTTATATCGCATGTGTTAAACCACTGGGCTGAGCTGGTGTTTCCACTTCAACAACATGCTGCAGACACATCTACTTATACGGACATAGGTTTGGGTTGGTTGTGAATTCGTTGTGCTCTGTTCTGGTGATCTACAAAAAGTGGAAGCACCCAGCTGTCAAATTTACAACAACACTGTTTCCACAAGTAAAACAAAGTCCTTTCTTTCATCTACTCATAAACATCAGCATCTGGAGTTCACTAAACAGCACTGAAGCATTCTCTCTGGAAGACGATGGACAGAATGAGAGCACTCGTTATTGTATTATGAAAAGAGAGTTTAGCGCAGAAGTCTTGATTTATTCGAGAATTCGCCAAAATTCACAAAACTTTTGGCTTTTTAGTGAATAATACAACTGCAGTATATAAACAGAGGTATTAAGACACACCTAATTAGTGCTGAATTCTGTTCTTATTCAGTCCATTTGCCACATGTGTATGGAATCAGGCGGTTTGAATAACTGTGTGTCCAGCTTAGTGAGAACAGTTTGAGGTTCGGGTTAATTTCAAGGTTTAATGTCAGGACCACATCACTGACTGTTTTCCTGACAGGAACAATACAGTCATGGGGGCAGTGTCATGCCATGCCATACGCCGTCATCGCTTCGTGACGGTGGGCTGCAGGATGATTCAGTCCTCTTCATGACCCCCCGTCTTGGGTTGCTTGGAGCCAGCTGGCACCTGATAAGCCGGTCCACATCGTGATGATGTGATTCAGGTTGATTTTGATCTTTGGACTCACTTACAAGTCTTGTTATAACGATCAGTATTTTCTCATGTACCCATCAGCATGACTTTGGAATGTGGGAGGAATCTGTAGAACGCTCAGACACAGGGAGAACATGCAAACTCCACACAGAAAGGAACTACTGAGCGGATAAAAAAAGAAAACCGAAAGATAAAAAAGAAAAACCAATGGCAAGAAAAAGAATCTGCTCAGCATCCTGTCTGATGTGGACCTGCAGACCCCCCCTAATTAATTTGCATAAAGTGTACCTCAGCAGTTCCTCTGCCGTCCCCCCGCCATTCTGATGACACAGGCAGCACCACAAATGACTCCCCATAGATTAGGAAATGGGATTCGCCAAGTAACGGCAAATTTACACACATCGGCTCGCTCAACTGTACAGATAATAATGTCAGCTAAATCTAAGATTAGATTAGATTAGATCAAAGTATGTAGAAGATTAGATTTTAATCTGTATGTTCAGTGAAGCTGATAAAATGGACGGTGTGTATACAATCAGGGAGCTGAACCTAATAAAGTGGCCGGCGAGAATACATGCCTCATTCAGAGAATTAATTTGCATAAATATTGCATCACATTCCTTCATCAGTGCGAGCTCATGAGATACTGATGAATGACTCGATACATTTGGTATGTTCTCTCTGACTCATCAAGCTGATCCACACGCCGCTTCGGCCAAAAATCCGCCGACGGTCTCTGACTAATGTCAACAATGATGCCACGTCACGAAAACAAGAGCCACAGACGCTCACAGACAGAGCAGCTTTGACTGACAGCCAACCGTTGGCTTCGTCTGCAAGTGTGTCAGAAACTGTGATAAGTGCACACAGGTCACGGTCCACTTAGTGCAGGTTCCTTATCCTGCCAGAAGGGGTCAGTGTTGAGGCATCAGGGTAAGAAAAGGCCCGATCTGGCCTCCTGTCCTTCAGGACTCCAGCTGGAGTCTCAGAGGCATCCAACTCGACCCAGGATGGAAAGGCTTATCATTAAAACCAAATTAAGGTGGAATATTCCACATTGTCTCAGCACTGGGCAGATACACCCAGGGCAGGGCCCCAATCCATTGCTGGGCACACACATACTCACACTGACACACACATGCACTAAATGGGGGCAATTTATAGCAGCCAATTCAACTTGAATCCATGTATTTGGACTGCGGGAAGATCGTGATTCGAACATGGATGGTGTTTATCCAAAACAATACTGTGCGACAGAAGCAGAAGGTTGTTCCTGCGCCACCACGACAACCTTCACTTTGTCCTTGTTCTTACTCTTGCGGTTCTGCCGTTGCCGAATCTAACACTGGGTTACGGACGGAGCTGCACGGGGATGCGTTTGTGACACGGCCATTTCAGTCTCCAGAAAATACCTAGTTCATAATCCGTGAGGTGAATTAAAGTTCACAAGAGAAGAACTGTGTGTGTGTGTGTGTGTGTGTGTGTGTGTGTGTGTGTGTGTGGGGGGGGGGTGACACTCTCAAGAGTCTCTCTTGTGTGTCCTTCAATTGCATCAAGTGTTATAGATGTCTGTGTACAGAGCTCTACGTGCAGAAACACAGAGCCTGCGTTTATTTATGACATAAAGCTAATAAACCGTAAATTAATTCTGATTAGAGCCGAACGTCGTGGTTCGATGTTTTTTGATGGCGATCGTTTAATAAATAAACCGGTTTTATAAACAGATCGAAGGTCATTGTAGATTCTCAGAGCGTTTGAATACAGAACAGGACCTTCACAGTGCTGATGTTGATGCTCTGCACATACATATAGATGTTTCCTCTGACTAACTGTCTCTCTCTGTTTCTGTCCTTCTGTCCCGCTGGCCTTTCCTGTGGAATCCTGATGCTCCAACTCGTTACCTGATGTCCAATTACTTAAAGGTAAGAGTGATTGCTTCTCGTTATTCTTCCTCGTCTTTCGTCTCATGCTGCACTCACAGGTTTTCAGTGTGACAGATGTGTGTGCAGATGTTTGCGCATATTGTTTATTCCTGTTGACATGGAAATTGAAAGCCAATGATAATTACCCTTCTCTTAGAAAAAAGAAAGGCTGTCTGCCTGTTATGAGCCTCTCCGGTTTAATGAGATGCTGCTTGCTGTTTAACGGTTGCAGAGCCTACATATTTTAACCGCATATACGTTGCATATATATATATAGCTGTCAGCTAATTTTGCCCACGGTGACATCTGCATTTATGTGCAGCAACACAGCCCTGCCATGCAGCATGCATTATTCAGCGGTAAAAAGCATCATGTCCAAATGAAATGTGTTTTAATCCGATTCCCCATCGCTTTAATGAATGCCATTAGCGTAAGCTTCATTTTTATCCGCGTTGCCCGATAGGCCCGAACCGTAGCCCCTGGCAAATCTGCACGATGAAGTGAGTTTCGCTGACTGCTGCCGGCGCGAGATTAATAGCCGAGACATGAAATTCAATATTTGCAACTTGGCAGCCACTATGAAAAGATGCATCTTTAAAAAAAAAAAAAAAAAACAGAAGTCCGAGTCAAACATTTGGTTATGTATCAGCTCCATATTGATGTCGTAAATCAGACGGCGTGCGTTTTTTTATTTATTTATTTATTTTTTTTATTGCTGCATCACTTTGCATCAGCTGAACTCTGTCTGAACCATGAGCTGTGTTAATCAGGATGGATGTTGCAGTCGAATATAAAGGAACATCCGTTTTACGGCGGGCTCTGTATTCATTAAAGACATAAATGCATTTTCGGCGATTTATGCGGGACGGTGGAGGTGCTGCGATGTGCCTGCGATGTGCCGTTTTACACTTTGCTGGTGATTATGCTAAAAGGGAGTCGTATATAAAGCTCGTCACTTATATTTGGTTATAATTGAATAATATGAAGGTGATGGTTCCTGCTGTAATGTGATTGGCTGAGGCACCCTTTCAGCCACTGTGTGATATTTACAGTTATTATTGAGAATGAAACAGTCTTGAGTTTGGTGAATAACCTGAAATCCAGAGGAACAAAGGTCTTATGGACTGATATATTAAAATTTTAAATATTAAGTGCCTCATGCTGGGTTTTTTCGAGGTGAAAGGATGAAAGGGTTCTTTATAATGTGACAACATCTGTGAATCACGGATGAAAACTCATTAGGGTGGTGGACTATCAGACTAAAGTTCCCAGTTCAGGTTCCCAATGTGTTTTTTTAAGCAGGAGCCTTTACCCTTTATGCCCCAGGAGTGTTGTATTATCTTTAAACCCTGAACTCAGAGCCCAACCTTCAGTTTGGGACATTTGTAGAAAAGCATCTGCAAAATGATCTACTGTAACGTGATGGGATGGTCTGGGGCTGTTTTGCTGGATCTAGAGTTGAAGTGAGTGAATGGACCCTCACATAGCATACTACTTAGGTGGTGAATCATTCATTATACTACAGTGACACTGTAGTGATATGGTGGTGTATTAGTGTTTGTTGCACTATGTACCTTATTGCATCACCTCGGAGATGTAAAATCAGAGACAGTACCTCTTTCCCTGTTGCAAAGTTTGTCATCCTCTTATCTTTCATCACTGCTCACATGATGCTCACCAAGATGCTGGTGGCCGGACATTTTTGGTTGGAGGTTATTAAGGAGTACAGTTGTGTCTGATTCACTCATACCAGTACAACCGTTTATCCATCCATCCAGCCTTTATCTTCCACTTTATCTTATATTGGGAAGGGGGGGGGGGGCCCCATGCCCATCCAGGGGAGAATATTTCGGGCGCTGGGCAGATACACCCAGGACAGGGCGCCAATCTATCGCTGAGTACAACCGTTTACTATGAGACAAAACAGAACAGCCCTGAAATTCATAAAATCTAGAAACCCCTTTAGTTTAAATCGACGGCGTGTAGTCCGAACCCCTGCTGCTGCATATTTAATATTCCATCTGCAAAATCTAACCTTTGTTTAAGATCAAAGCTCCAGGTTTCACATTTAAAGGACATTTTATTAGGCATTATTATTCAGGCAGTATTATTCAGTGCTCTTACTGTTCTCCCTGTTCTAATTGAATTCAGTTCCCCATGTCTCATACTCCTCCAGTTTAAATATGTACACTGGCCCACTTTAATGAGCCTCTGGAGATCTGGACGTTAAACTGCACTGTTATCTGTATTATAAAAACAGAATTACTGCTACGTCCTACACGTCCATTAGCTGTGTGTAGCGGTGTGTCAGTCTGCACAAGGCCACTGCTGGCGTGTGTTTACTGTGCTCTTCCAGGGTTTAGACAGACGGAACCAGGGTGGGGTTGGGTCAGTCCTTCTGTCAGCATTCTCAGTTTCGCAGCATCCTTGACGTGTCAGAGGTGCTGCAGGAGAGCAGATCGGTTTAGCATTGATGAAAGACACGTGAGCGGAGAGAAGGAATCAAGGACGGCAATCACACTGCCTTTTATACCTCACGGCTTTGAAATATTTGGATTAGATTTGCATTGAAGTTCAAGCCTTGGTTCATATATTTATATAGCACTTTTTTACAATAGTACAATAGTACAAAGAGTTCAGAGCCTGAACCTCTAAAGAGGAAACTGAAGCCACACTGGCACGGTCGCTGAGTTTCGGAAATGTTTTTAAGAACGATTTTAAGAAAATGGCAAGAATGAAATGCACATCTCTGACCCAAAAAAGTAGAGCCGGGTTCCTGATCACCTCCCCTGAGAAATCTAATATAAATAACACATTTAGCTGTTTTGTGGGTTTTCATCAGAAAGGGGTTAATTAGAATGATAGTTTTTAATGCCCCATCTGGTGCAATTATTATCCCAGACATCAAACACACATCAATAACGTTAAAACTAAGAGCTGAGCACGAGAACAGTTCACCACGTTGAAGCCTATCCCGAGAGGGAGGAAGATCTGTGTGAACATGTTTATTTTTTAATAGCACCATATAAACGGCAATAAAAAAAATTAAAAAAAACACTACAGAACGCCTGAGCTAACAACTGAAGTTTTACTTCACACCAAATGTGCCTCTATGGACCTTTTTTTGTGTACTGGGGTAGAAAAGAAAAGGACCTTCCCCAAACTGTTCTCACAAAATGGAAAGGATGCAGAGGTCCTTCCTCTGACCTGCCGTGCCTTTTGCTGACTCATCATTCGGAATCAAACGTACAGTCAGTGGTAATTCCTAGAAGAACTCTGACGCTCGGTCATCAGTATTGTCATTATTGTCTGTCTTGCTACAGCTAAGTTGCCATGGTAATGCAAAGCAGTGTTTGTGTCATCACACCCTGTGGTGGGCGTTGAGGTTAACAGTGACTCATTATCATTTAAAGGAACTGGCTGTTTGAACAGAGCGAGCCGGGGGCCATGATGCTTGATTCTTGTGGTATTTTGACCGAGGCATGTAACAGACATTTGATTAAGACCCCGGGGAACCTGCGAAAAAGAGGTGCGTGATGTGTCACCTTTAAATGACTGGTAATGTGAGAGTATTTAGTCAGAAATCCACAGGTCAGAGTAGTAAATGTCATCCCAATTCTGCCTCATTCCCTCAGACCGAAGCGCCGGAGCCGCCGTTAATGTGAAATACTAAAGAGTAGCAGTGAAGTGACAGCGAGATGAAGGTGCTACCTGTGTTAATGGACTGGAGCGCAATAACGGACTAGTTCCAGAAGGTGGCAGCACAGCAACGAAGCAGACGCCTTTAGATGTTTTTTAATTTCGCTAATCAATCGAAGTCACGCTGTGATTTATTGGTTTGTCTGCCAAAAAATGATCTTTATATTTTTATAAAATCTCAGAGAAAATATATTAGGCCTTTTTTGATGTGTGATGTGGTGAAGATGAATGTGACACAATAAATAAATAATAATAATAAAACACTGAAAACTAATTTTTTGGTTTTAATTGTGGTTCATTGTTAATTATTAGTTTGCACGTGCGCGTGCTGAAGCCACATGAACAGCCGTGTGTTTGTAGATGAAGGTCTTGGCGACTCCTGAACGTTCAGATGGATGAGTGTTTACTCTGAAGGCCATTTCGGGTGTTTGGCTCGTAACAAATCGACCTCGACCTGATGCTTCATTTCCAGTCGGATGTAAAAAAAAAAATTGTAGCTGCTCAGATTCTCAGAGTCGAGAGGAATTCTTTATATCAGCAGCTTATTTTTGTGCTTTTTTTAGGTTCACGCTGAAGAACATCTCCTCATTTACCGTCTCATGGTTTAGTTGACTCCGATGTTTTGCCTTGCAGCCTCGATGCTGCTCCAGCGGGGTCGCACACCAGCGCTGGCTTCCTTAAATACACAGACGCGTCTCACCAGACCTTTTAGAAATCACATTTTCATTTAAGGAATGCCAAAAGAAAACATTTTACAAGCTAAACTGCAAGCGGGTGCACTTTTACGATGGTGTGCTGTAGTTTCATCAGGGTTCAGTGTGTTAAAAGAGAACCTTTTATTGTCCCACAAGGGGAAATTTGCACATTCTGCTCAGCACCATCGTGTAGAACGTTATCTGGGGTTCTGTAGCTCCTCTGTCAGCTGCAGACTGACTGGAACTCGCTGTAAATCTCTCGTCAACAAGGCACCGTTCACTCGATGCTCACGGCCAGGTGTGAATTCCCAAAGGCCAGAACTTGAAATGACATGAAATGGCCTGGCACCAACAATCATGCCACATCAGCTTTTTAGAAGATCATATGCACCGGACAAGAGCTTTTAAAGTATTTTAAGTTCATGGCTTTGTGCTCTGTGGCACAGTCATGCTGGAATAATAAGGTCCTTCCCCAAATTGTTCCCACAGATTTGGAAGCATGTCTTTGTCCATAATTTATAGCTAATTGCTGATTCTGTACACCTCTGACAATGGAAAAAAAACTACAGGAAGAACGGCGGAAACCTCAAGCACACAACTCCCAAGTAATTGTCATGTTCACAAGAGTGCCGTGCATTTTGTGCCCCCCCCCCCATTCTAACCCAGGGGGGCGACACACAAAAGAAAGAGTTTGATTTAATTTCTGCAACACAAACCTATGAAAAACTCAATTTGTTGAATTATCTCAGTGAACACAGGAAGCATTGTGCTGGACTTAAACCAATCAGAACTGCTTATCAGCACAACTTCAGGACTCCCGGTTGTGTGTGTGTGTGTGTGTGTGTGTGTGTGTGTGTGTGTGTGTGTGTGTGTGTGTTGCCCCTCCACCCCCCACCCCCCCCTTCGGGATCATATTTAGTCGGCCTCTGCAATGTAATTATGCTGACGGAGTGACAGGAAATCTGACCGGTCACATGATCAATTATGTCTCTGAGGTTGGGAGTTATGGCTTCGCGGAGTCCAGAAGGTGAGACACACGAGCGGTGTTTACAGAGCGGCACCTGAGCTCGTTCACCTGAGCTCGTTACTGACTTTATTTAACCTCAATCTTACGTTCATCTTTGCAAACGTAGACCGTGCAATCGGTACAAATCTAATAAGTTCCAGGATGTTCTCACTTTCAGATAGAAAAGCTTGAAGTAAGAATTCAAACATGAACTTGGACAATTAATGACCAAAAAATTTGTACCAGGATAGTAGTACCCCCCAGACACACACACACACACACACACACACACACACACTGTTATTTTGAGTCAATCAATCTGATTCCCATGCCTCCAACATCTGGCTGATAAAGGCTGCTGATGTTGCCGGTGTAATCATCACCCGTGGCAAGGTGAGCACATCTTCATTTGCCAACTCTGTACCAGGGTTCTAATAAAGCTATAGAACGGCACATGAAGCTTTCAGTTTGGACATGACCCCTTGCTCCATCTCCTCCACTTATCATACAGATGGAGTTTGTAGTTCTACAATTACAGACTGTAGTCCATCTGTGTTCTTGTGTTTAGTCCCCTGTTGGTTCTCTGTTCTCTGTTGGTCAGGAGAATCACAGAGCAGGTATCATTTGGGTGGTGGATTGTTTGTCAGTTCTGCAGTGAAACTGATGCTGTGAGGGTTTTTTTTTAGTGCAGCAGTGCTGCTGTAGTTTCATTTAAACACCTCAGTGACACTGCTGGGATAGGAATAATGCACCCACCAAATAATAACGACTAAAAAGCTGAAAAATAACCTCCAACAGAATCATTACAACTAAATCTGCTTATCGTGCAGCCGTTCAGCAGCATGGTGGTGCAGCGCTTAGCGTTCCCACCTCACAGTGGTTCAATTCCAGGTGACGCGAACTCAAGTTCTTTCTGTGTGGAGCGCATGTTGTTCTTTGTGCTGGGGGGTGTGGGGTGTGGGGGGGGGGTCTCTGGGGTCTCCAGCAAATGTCATGCGACTGCCAGAATCAAAACAAAAAGTGAATCGGGTTGCATCTCTGTTGACTCTTCTGATGACGTGTGTGTGTGTGTGTGTGTGTGTGTGTGTGTGTGTGTGTGTAAGACAGTAAGAGCAGAGATCAAAGGATGGAACTCACATCAGCGGAACAGCAGTTCGTCTTTGTGTACAGACTGAATGCTGGCAGTAAGAATAAAATAATTAAATGGCACTTAGTATTATGGGAGGCGCCGGAGGCAGAAAAATTACCATAGCATAATTATGCAGCGCATTTCACCACTGACACACACACACACACACACACACACACACACACACACACAATTTGAATTTGATTAGCTGTTGATTTGTTATCTAAACCCCAATCAACATCTAACAGCAAAACTCTCACCATCGATTGTATTTACATCTTGCACATTGTAACCTGCAATCAGAATACAGTCTAAATTGATCAATTAGTCGACTTTCAATTAATATTTTATATTATAGAAATGTATTGTCACAAACCTCTTAATCACTGCATATAAATGTTGCAGTAATTCCGTAATTCCCATCGGCACAGGTATATTAAATCAACAGTATGACTTTGCCACATAGTAAGGCCCATCCAGGCCTGGTTGGCAGGGTTTGGTGTGTAAGCTGACAGTCACACAGGTTTAAGTGCACAAAGCTGACTTCAACCACATCAAGCATCCTTGACATGAACTAGAACAGAGATTGTGAGCCAGAATTTCTCATCTAACATCGGCGTCTGACCTGAAAAATAAATGGGCCAAACCTCCCACAGACGCAGTCCGACATCCTGCAAAAAGCCTTCTCAGAAAAGTCATAAGTTTAATATGCAGATGTCCTAATACTTTTAGCACGATTCTTCATTGTTATTCATACAGCCCTGCTGTTAGAACACTGCAGTCTCGGTTCCTGAACGAAGTCAAACCACTGCGGTCAGAAGGTCACCGTGAAACCCGCTGGCTGCGGCCAGCATCTTCTATGATATTGCGCCGCAGCATCAGTACCACTGACATTTCCAGGTCATTCCATCAGGCAGGATATCGCGGTGACCCCCAAACCCGGATTCATTTTAGAAGCTCGCTTGAGTGATGGAACAATTACGATTCTCATGTTGTATCCCGATGCTTTTTGAACGTTGTGTCAAAGAGAATGGCGTCACGAGCGGGTGCTGGGTCTATAAACGCCTGTGCGTTTCGGGGTGGATGTCGTGCTAGACGTCGGCGGCGCACAGATGTTTTCTATAACCTCGTTCCTAATTGTGCCGTCTCGTCTCGTCTCGTCTCGTGGTTCTGGTTTACGTGACATTTTCAGTCGTGAAAAACACATTTGATGTCAGGCCTGAATGTTTAGATAAGAAAAGCCGACGCGAAGCCTGTCATTTCCCAAGACTGCCTGATTACAAAAGTGCATTCATATACACGGCGACCAGTGCAGATTGGCTTTCAAGTGAACTGTAATTTCAGTCCTGATGACTCACTCTAAAGACTCATAAATCTGAAAAACCCACAAGAACTTGATTTCCACTAAAGGAAGGCTCTCTCTCGCTGCCTTGGTACTAACCTCAAACCTGTATATCTCAGGGTGCCTCTCGTTTAATGGATGACGTGTCTCCAACACACACACACACACACACACACACACACACACACACACACACACACACACACACACACACACACACACACGCCTGGGGATGAACAGATGGTAAAGTCCTTAAAGCTTCCACTAACTGCCAACTCAGTTTAGCCATAATGAAATTCTCAGCCGATTAAAATAGTTTATAAATGAACCTGCGTGATTGTGAGTCGCACCACTTCACATTAAACCCACATGACGGAACGGAGGAGGCTTGTGTTTAAACATTGGTACAACGCTGCCATCTAGTGGTGAAAAAAGCGCATACAAACAGCTTTGGGTGATTATCAGAAAATACAGGTTCCCCACTCAACCCCCCCCCCCCTTTTGGGTGAGTGTGAGAGTTAAGTGCAACGTATTTAACCCCATGTTAATTTTCATTCTGAAAAAACGTAAATTTGACCATTCATTCATTATCTTCCACTTTATCCTCTATTAGGGTCGCGGTGGGGTTCCCCATGCCCATCCAGGGGAGAACGTTTCGGGCGCTGGGCAGATAGACCCAGGACAGGGCGCCAATCCATCGCTGGGCAAACACTCACTCACACAGACACACTCTATATGGGGCAATTTGGAGAACTCAATTAACTTGATCCATGTTTTTGGACTGTGGGAGGAAACCGGAGAACCCGGAGGAAACCCACGCGGACACGGGGAGAACATGGAAACTCCACCCAGATGGGGAACCGGGAATACCTAGCGCTGAGAGGCGAAAGTGCTAAACCACTAAGCCGCCGTGCCGCCCCCAGTTTCTTAATTTTAATAAATATTTCTTAATATCCATTTAAACATTTTCTGGGACACCGGAATACAGCACACAGTCAGCACACAACTGCCCCCCCCCAGGTCTCCCAGCTGATGATACACAGTGAGGTGAGGTTCAGGTGATGGGTATAACGGACTGATCTGGGACAGCAGGGCTCGAACCCGTGTTTAACCTGAGGTCAGAGCGCTGAGCTGATTATTTATTCATTCTTTCGTTTGAGTGACCTTTTTAATATTTTTTTTTTTAACAGAAATTAAATATTCATGCAGCACTGAATCAGCCCCCCCCCCCCCCCCCCCACACACATTTTAAAGTGCAGGATGGAAGTTGCTGACTTTGCTCCACTAGGGGGTGTCACGTGCCAGAGATACAGAAATAAATCATTTCACATCTTTAAAGAGATGAAAGTCATTCACATTTAACAAGAATGAAGTGAATTCCTTCCTTCCATTTTTTTTAATGAGTAGTTATTATTTAATTCAACATTAATTATTCAACATTAATTATTATTTAATTCATCGCATCATTTATAATAAATAACATTCATTTTTACATTACATTAATATGCGTATTTTTTGTGTTTACGTTTTATTGTTCATCTTTTTTTGTTTGTTGTTGTTTTCTCGTCTGTGTCCCTGTAAGTGCATCTAATCACTGTGGTAGGATTCTCAGCATCCTCTGGATGGCGCTGCTGCGGTACAAGAGCAGGGCTGCATGATGCTGTACACCCCAGCTCTCACTCTCCTGCTGTGATTTTGTGTAGTATATCTGGAATAAAGTCTAGTTTAAAAGCTGGTGATTTGTGTATTAGCTGAAGCTCTAGTGGTATGTTCTCTACAGACAATCCACATCCACACTACATCCACATCCCCATCCACATCCACATCCACACCTACACCCACATCCACATCCCCATCTACACCCACATCCACATCCACACTACATCCACATCCCCATCCACATCCACACCTACACCCACATCCACATCTACACCTACACCCACATCCACATCCCCATCCACATCCCCATCCACATCCACACCTACACCCACATCCACATCTACACCTACACCCACATCCCCATCCACATCCCCATCTACACCCACATCCACATCCACACTACATCCACATCCCCATCTACACCCACATCCACATCCACACTACATCCACATCCCCATCCACATCCCCATCTACACCCACATCCACATCCACACTACATCCACATCCACACCTACACCCACATCCACATCTACACCTACACCCACATCCCCATCCACATCCCCATCTACACCCACATCCACATCTACACCTACACCCACATCCCCATCCACATCCCCATCTACACCCACATCCACATCCACATCCCCATCTACACCCACATCCACATCCACATCCCCATCTACACCCACATCCACATCCCCATCTACACCCACATCCACATCCACATCCCCATCTACACCCACATCCACATCCCCATCTACACCCACATCCACATCCACATCCCCATCTACACCCACATCCACATCCACATCCCCATCTACACCCACATCCACATCCACATCCCCATCTACACCCACATCCACATCCCCATCTACACCCACATCCACATCCCCATCTACACCCACATCCACATCCACATCCCCATCTACACCCACATCCACATCCACATCCCCATCTACACCTACACCCACATCCACATCCACATCCCCATCTACACCCACATCCACATCCACACTACATCCACATCCCCATCCACATCCCCATCTACACCCACACCCACATCCACACTACATCCACATCCACACCTACACCCACATCCACATCTACACCTACACCCACATCCCCATCCACATCCCCATCTACACCCACATCCACATCTACACCTACACCCACATCCCCATCCACATCCCCATCTACACCCACATCCACATCCACATCCCCATCTACACCCACATCCACATCCCCATCTACACCCACATCCACATCCACATCCCCATCTACACCCACATCCACATCCACATCCCCATCTACACCTACACCCACATCCACATCCACATCCCCATCTACACCCACATCCACATCCACATCCACATCCCCATCTACACCCACATCCACATCCACATCTACACCCACATCCACATCCACATCCCCACCTCATCCATTTTGTGTTGTAACTGTTTTTGTATTTAGATCCAAAAACACAGTCAGTTCAAATGGGTTTAAAAAACAAACGGCAGTAAACAAAGTCCTCTGTTAATTAATGTTAATTCATGCAAAAAGACATGCAGGTTCTTTAGCACTGCAGAGCGAGCATTTTTTATTAATCCCTGATGACGTTCGAAATCCACAGAGGATGCAGGAAGCCTGAAGAACACGCTGTTTTATTGTAGATAAGTAGAATTACTGCTCCTTTAAACTCCATACACCAACTTCTGAACAGCTTTTTAATACTTTATCCCTTTTACACACATTGTATATCCATGTGGTGTGTTTGTGTGTGTGTGTGTGTGTGAGTATGTGTGTGTGTGTGTGTTTGTAAGAATAAAGAGTGAAGTTTTTTCAAGTCAGATAAAAAATGTTGTTTTTTTGAAACTGTGGAACATGTGGAGATGCTGGAATCTGAAATACTTTAAAGAGTCTCTGAGAAGCCTGTAGACAGTGTGTGTGTGTGTGTGTGTGTGTGTGTGTGTGTGTGTGTGTGTGTGTGTGTGTGTGTGTGTGTGTGTGTGTGTGTGTGTGTGTGTGTGTGTGTGTGTGTGTAAAAATCACATTTCCTTTTTTTTTTTAAATTGATGCATTACATTTATCATCTCTGTTTGTATTGTGTAATAATTATCTTATAAATAGTTAAAGTGTGTGTGTGTGTGTGTGTGTGTGTGTGTGTGTGTGTGTGTGTGTGTGTGTGTGTGTGTGTAAATGATAAAGAGAGGGAGAAAGTCACCTACATGTTCAGCTTGCGGTAACCATCGGATTTCCGGCTGGGATTTTGTTCTTTGTGTGTGTTTTTTGTGAGAATCTGATTATTCGTATGTATACACATACACACACAGATACACACACATACACACACAGATACACACACATACACACACAGATACACACACATACACACACAGTGGTAAAGCTCAGAAGTGCAGGCTGCTGGAGCCGGGACTCTGAGTGACTGAGGGGGCGGGAATCTCAGTTTTGCGAACGAGGCATTTTTAAACATCTCTCTAAAAAACAATACACCTGCATTATGTAAGCTTTATTTTAACAGCACGTCTCTCGAAGGCTCCGCCGCTCTGTACCTGCCGCTGACACAGAACGTACACGTCTATCCATTTTGGAATTTGCTTGATTGTCTGAGTGCATGATGAATAATAAGCAGCTCTTTCCTGAATATTTATGATTTGTAAAGAGATTTGTAAAGTTTGTTATTTATAGTCGGGCTGAAGAAACCAGCTGTACAGACATACACATACACACAAACACACACACACAGACACACACACACATACACATACACACACATACATATCAGCACTTCACACACTCTACCATAGCAATGCTCAGTGTCGGTGGTGAGTGGGAGTATTGACCTCTTCCAAAAATATGTCTTTCATGGACAAAGCAGTGAGCAGTTGGGGAACATGTATTGAATGCATTTACATGTTAATATACTGGCACCTCATTGGATCCCAGCTTCAGTACAAATGGATGCCAGGCGCTGAGTCGGGGGATCTGGCAGCGTTGGAACGGCAGAATTTAAATAGGATTGTGAGAAGCATCCCAGCTATGATTCAAAGCAATTGTGCTGGCACCATAATGCACAAGGTTCTCCAAACACTAATACACTGATACACTAATACAGTGTGAAATTTCAGCAGCACACTACATGCAGTCACACACACAGGACGGTTGTGCCTCTGCGTTCCTTTCCAAAAACCGTATTAGTGGGTGCTTTGTGTGTTTGCGTGCTTGTGTGTGTGTGTGTGTGTGTGTGTGTGTGTGTGTGTGTGTGTGTGTTTGTGCACATGCTGGCAGCTTGAGTGCAGCATTCTGCAGATTTGTCTCTTTTCATTCCTTTGAAGGATCCAGTGCTACACAGGCAAACACACACACACACACACACACACACGCGCGCGCATGCACTCATACTTGTTTCTTACCATTCATGTTGCCAGGGGTAACAGGAGTGAAACACATGGAGACGTCACGCAGGCAGAAGGACGAGTGCTGATGGGGGATTCTAACACGATGTTGATCCTCAGTCTGAAGATTTGCAGTCAGTTTTTCAAAACTCCACAGCGTCTGGAGATCAGGGCTGCTGTTCCAATCGCTTCAACTTTAGGTTCTTTTAAAAGATTCTCTGAGAACTATAGAGATAAAGTGTGTGTGTGTGTGGGGGGGGGGGGAGGGGAGGGGTTCGGTGAAAGCTTTGGGGTATCAGAGCAAAGGGCTTTCAAAGTTCTATTAGTAGCGAGATGACTGACAGCTCTGGGTGAACATGAGGCACCGAACCCTGCATCCTTCAATTAATGATCCAGACAGTCAGAGGCAAATCGAGACAGGCCACAGCGAGGCCAGTTAGAGAGCAACACACACACACACACACACACACACACACACACACACACACACACACACACACACACACACACACACTCAGTCATAAGATGGGCTTGGATTTCTAATATCACTGTAGCACTTAGGTCACTGCATTGTTATTTATTGCAATAGACCATATATATATATATATATATGTGTGTGTGTGTGTGTGTGTGTGTGTATGTATATGTATATGTATATGTATATGCATATGTGTGTGTGTGTGTGCACGCATGTGTAGGTGTATATGTATAAATGTGGCTGTGTGTGCATGAGGATGTTTGTATGTATGTATGTGTATATATATATGTATATATATATATATATATATATATATATATATATATATATATATATATAAATATATATAAATATATATCTTATAAATTTTGGTAATTCTAGCTCAAGGCTGTGTAAGGAGGTACGTTGTCTTTCACCGTCCAATTAAACGACTCGATTCGTCCCAATTAAATAGCTTCATCAGCAGCGTCTGCTCTCCGGGATTTGCAGGCGGTGCAGATGATCATGAGTGACGTGTGGTGAAGTTTAAGTGGCTTTCTTTCTTCCTGTAAAAGTGCAGATAACAACCACAGCCCACACAGCCCATCTCAGTGGACTCGGGGATTCGGCTCTGCCGCTGACCCCATTATTGACAAAAAAGCAATGTCACTATTGAAGCCTATTTACTTTTCTCTCTGCGCTGCTGGAGATGAGGCCCTTATTCTGGGGAAAGCAACTGGAGGTTGAGTTGAAGGAAGAGAGCAAACGGATCAGTGCAAAACTAACACAGCGACCAAAATCCAGCGTTCCTGTTTAATCAGACGGGTTATCTGTGATATTTATTGATGTGAAGCAGATGTGACGTCCGAACCTGTCGTTCTGTGACAGTATGAGATCCTGACCAGCGCTGAAGGATGGACTCTGCTTCTCTTCTGTTTAATATTAAAGCAGACGGTGCAGTTGCGCCGGTTATCATGATTACCGGATAATTAGACTTAATTGTAGCCGGCTGCCTCTCTGCTCTTCGCTGCGGAGTCTACATTTGGTTGACTTGCTCTACATCACTGTCTGGCCGTATGGTTCACTTCCAGTCAAATTATTTATTTGAGTAAATTAAAATAGTTCCGAGCCAGCTTGCTTTGTTTGAGCTTCGGGAGCTCCGTCACACTCAATCCGTTCGATTCCACACCAGGAACGGTTCCAGACTCCCGCTGGGGTACGATCATGATCCAGCCAAACTGAGAGACTGACAAAATCTGCCGTCTTGGACGTTTTTATGATGGAATAAAATCAGCAGAAAATGAGACCGATGGACTCGGGACGCGTGTTCGGACCCTAAAGCGTGCTAATGTGGTCCGGCTCCGTGTTGTGAATAATTCCGGGGCAGAGTTTGTAATCTCTCAGTCCTCACGGATAATCTCAGGTTTTAAGGAACCCAGATTACGCTTCATGTCAAATCAGAAAGCATTCTAAAAGCATGCGTTTGAAGCGACACCAGTGTGTGGGGAATCTAATTATCTCCGTTAATTAAATCCATTGACGAGTGTAACGCGTCACAAACTTCATCAGTTTCAGAGGAGTAATTAATAACCCTGTGAAATTAATTAAGGCAGTTGCAATGGGCTCGTTACTCAGTACACGTGATTCTGGCACACACTCCCCGTTGTTTAATCTGAATCATCTGGTTTTATGTGGGTTACGAGCAGGTTGATTCGTTTTGGTGAATCAATTCATTTGTTCTTTTTTTTGTATCACAGATACAATTTAAAAAAAAAAAAAAAAAAAGTTGCCAAATATTTTGAAATTTGTCAACAGTTCCTTAGAGGGTGTGTCATCATCTCACAGTTGGAGCTCACATGACTTCTGTAACTCAGTGATTGGACAGTTTGAGTTACACACAGCATGTTTTTCTAAATTTTTTACGGATTTACGGTTTTTAACATCAATCACGATTAACTGCAATAAATAAAACTCTGCTTCTCCTTTAGTCCCGGTTCAGTTTTTAGTTTTGGGACGTGTGGGGCGGTGATGCTGACGATGAAACGGGAGTGAATCCTGTATAATTACTCGAGTGATTACTCATCAGTGTTCAGATCATATCGCAGATGCACATGCATGTTCACGGAAGCATCTGCTTGCAGTCGGAGCTCAGCGCACCACTGCAGACGCTCTCTCTCTCGCTCCCTCTCTCCTCAGCTCCCCTCCCTCTCTCGCACTCGCTCTCCCTCACTCGCTCGCTCGCTCACTCCGGCAGCCTCTCGCCGCATCCCTTCATACCACAGTGCCGTTCAGCCGTCCTGACAAGAGCGCGTTGTTCCTGCACCGGCTCACGCCCAGCTGCTCCATCCCTCCATTCTCTCCACTCTTTGTTTTTTTTTTTCTTTTTCGGCTGTATCTTCACCCAAGTGGCTTTAGCTGAGGTGGAGGGGAGGAGCTGCAGAGTTGCCCGGTCGTCACGGGGGTCCGGCGGCCGGACGGGATTAGCAGCCGCGGGGAACGAGCGGGAAGGGTGCCAGGGTCAAGGATGGCCCAGCAGGACACGTTGGCTGTGCCGCCCATGCCCAAGCATGTGGGGCTGAACGAGGACCTGGTAAAGATCCTGAGGGAGAACCTGCTGCAGCAGGAGCGGCCGCGGGGGCACCGGCGCTCGCCCGCGGCCATCTCGCCCCGTCTGTCGCCCCGCAACTCGCCGCGACTGCTGCGCCGGATGCTGCTGAACAACAACATCCACAAGCAGAGGCGCTTCACGGTAGCACACACATGGTAGGAGCCTTGCGGTGGAGTCGGCCGCAGGGGCCCACGGTCGCCGCCGTCACGTTTAACGGGATTGCTGTTACTTTGTGAGGCAGATCTACAGGATGCGCAGTGAAAAGGCGGATTGTCACACTATTGAATTGGAATCTTGTCAGTTTCCTATTCCATTATGTGGCTGCATTGTTCAGACCTCTGTGGAGGAGAGCAGGGCTGGGCTGGCTGTCCACCTGCGGAGCGGCGCGGTGGTGTGGGGTAATTCTTATGCACATTTCCCCTTTTGATGTCACCATAACATCTGGTGGATTGTGATGTTGAATTAATCAGCCTGATACCAACTAGAGCTGCTTTGTTCTGTTATTGGCTGATGGGATCGGGGCCAGACCAAAGTGGATTCTTAGATCAACTGATCCTCTGAGCTCATAATGTTGACTAACACGTCACTGAATTTGGAGTTCTAGAAAATCAGATATCCACAGCGTTGTCATCCAGTTTGGGATTGATGGAGGTGTGTTCGGGTCATAATATGGCTGACGTGAGATTTTGCTAATTATACAAATTGCACCTGGAACTGCCTGATGGTTGCACTCGGCTCATCCAGCATCCGTGAAAATCCGTGAAAAGTTTAAGCAACGCACTAAAAATATATATCCAGGCTCAAGGTTCGAATGCAGGTTGTCTGAGGCTCGCTGGTTAATTCTTCAGAAATGAATGAAGCGGGGAATCGTGCAGAGGTTTGTTTCCCGTAGACGTAAACGTTCCAGAAATTGGTCAACGTGTCCAAACTTTGGCTGTGAACGCGATGGACGTTTACGTCACTGACTTCATTTTGCAGATCGATTCAGAAACCGGCACGGTGGCTTAGTGGTCAGCATGTTCTCCTCTCAGCGCTAGGGATTCCCGGTTCGAATCCCCATCTGGGTGGAGTTTCCGTGTTCTCCCCGTGTCCGCGTGGGTTTCCTCCGGGTTCTCCGGTTTCCTCCCACAGTCCAAAAACATGGATCAAGTCAATTGAATTCTCCAAATTGCCCCATATAGAGTGTGTCTGTGTGAGTGAGTGTGTGCCCAGCGATGGATTGGCACCCTGTCCTGGATCTGCCCAGCGCCCGAAACGTTCTCCCCTGGATGGGCATGGGGAACCCCACCGCGACCCTAATAGAGGATAAAGCGGGAGATAATGAATGAATGAATGAATGAATTCAGAAACCGCCGGCATAATGAGCATCGGTCACACGGTCTGGCTTTTTGGTGGCATGTGTACAGAACACACCCCACTTCCCATTTAAGTCCCTCCTGAGACGACTCGGCGAACAGCTTATTATAGGATGCATTCAGATGCAGTTTGCTGTGATGTGAGCAGGGAGCTGTAGCTAGTCACTGCTGGTTCTGCTCCTGTTGCTATGTACTTTGTAAAACACTGTGTAAAGACCTGCAGCGTTGAAACATGAACAGCCAGGAAGGAAGTCATGATGCCCATGACAAAGATGGGCAAATGGGTAAATTGGGCGTGATGTCTGTACATCATGTGGCAGAACAGTTACACTTAGAACGGTCTGGATGTTTTTTATGCATGTACACTGTATAAACAGAAGTATTAGGACACACCTCGGATCTAATCACTCGATTCGGGTGTTTCATTTGATTTCATTGCCGCAGCTAGCCGTGTTTTTTGAAAAACTGCATGCTTCTGACTTTAAGGGAACAGTTTGGGGAAGGCCCTTTGCTGTTCCAGTGCACACAACAAGGCCTCAAAAAGGACTCGTGATTTTACTGTGGGAAAAAAAAAAAAAAAACAAGGTGCTGAAATCAACCTTATAAAGCATTATGGGGATGAATTGGAATAGAGATTGTGAGCCTGCTCTTTTGTCTTTTGTGCAACATCAGTTTCTGACTTTGCAAATGCTTTTCTGGGTGAATTGTCAAAAATTCACACCAATCATTACCATTAATTACCATCTATCAGCTTTTATTTCTCAAAGCGTTGTCCGTCGCACAGTGTTACATTAAAATAGTAAAAAAAAGTGGGCGTGGTCCCAGAACCCAATCTGGTCCATGCTCCTCAGCTGTGTGAAAGAGAGTGGGCTCATGATGTTAGTTTGTCGTAGGTTTTTCCTTTTGAACCATCTGTAAAATAATGACCGTGTGATCCGGTCCCGCTGCCTGTGGGGCGACATTAACAGCGGGGCGACTTTAACAGTGGGGTAGCTAACAGTGGGGTAACTGAATGTCTATTCATGTGAAACAGAAATTTTCTGGCCACATCCCTTTATCCTGATGGTGTTTACTGGCCCGTCGGGGGATTGAGACGCTCCGCGCCGTTTCGCCTTTACTTGGCAAAACAGCGCCATCAATCAAACTGGGCGTGGATGCGCAGGGCGAGCGCAAGGAGCCTTTCATGACAGAAATGAAAATCACTGTAGTGGGTGACACATTGCTCGGGGCAGATGGTATCCGTCTGAATGTTTACTAATAACGTGGCTTCATTCCTGTTCGGTGTTTACTGCTTGCTTTCAGCCGTTTGCTGCACGATTAGAGCGACTCGGGCTGAAGCCTCCTGCGTTTGTGTATTTTGAGTGTGTGGTTGCTTCACACAGTGCTGGCTTTCTTTAAAAGTGAAACAAAAAGCCCAGATGGATCTCCAGTCCATCACATGGATTACTCCGGGTTCTCCGCTTTCGTCCCACAGTTCAAAAACATGGATTCAAGTTGACTTGGCTGCTCTCTCTCTATATATATATATATAGTGTGTTTGTGTGTGTGTGTGTGTGTATATATATCCAGTAATGAATTGACGCCCTGTCCTGGGTGTAACTGCCCAGCACCTGAAAAGCATTCCTCTGGATGGGCATGGGGAACCCCTCCACAACCCTAGTGCCCTAGTACAATAGGATTAAGCAGAAGGTAATGAGATGAGAAATTCATATCTGGAGAAATTCCATCTATATAACGTCTCAAGTTCTAAACTTGAAGACAGAACGTGATGGAGGTGATGTTCATTTCCACCATTGAGTGTCGTAGTAAAGTAAAAGCCACCGAGCTGTAAAACATTCATTGTACATGCTGAATATGTTGAAATTCTGTCCTATAAACATTGATTTTGGACCTATTAGCTGGTCCGAGGACTTTTAAACGAGCCTGATTCCTGACATAAACATAGTAATCAGTACAAAGTGTCTTGCTGGGTGAGTAATTTGTCCCTGGATAATAAATGGGTCTTTGGTGACCATGAAATATTTTCAGTGTGGTAATAAATTGAATTAAAAAGAATTAGTGCAGTTGCAGGCTGTTATCTGTCTCACTTTGCCCCTCTGATACTCTCTCTCTCTCTCTCCCTCTCTCTCGCGCTCACCCACACAGCACTCGCGCATTTAGTCACGATTCGCATCTTTAAACTTGTGCTGCCTCTCTGAAGCTCCTTTCCATAGCTGCTGTATCTGCAAACATCCCAGATCTGTTTCTAATATTTACCAAGTGCTTGACCTGCGGTGCGAGTGATGTGTGAAAGTGAGAAGGCGGACAGAGCATGCTCGCCGTGCGGCCCGAGGTGGGATGATGCACGCCTGGAGCCGGTGAGGAGGAGGAAACCTTTAGCTTTTCACCTAAGCGCAGTGAATAAAGTATAAGCCAGGCTCCCCTGTGACACCACAGGAGAACGTTCCATTGAACGTCGACGGATCGCAGATGATATCGCAGCCATCAGTCACTTGAGATCAAGGAGAGCAAATAGTCCCTGCTGTCAAAGGGTGGCATGCTGTTCCACATATCAATCACAGCCAAGCTAGCCAATCAGAAGGGTCTATGAGCTCATGTAAACAAAAAGGGGTGGAAGTGAATCGGCAGAATGTGGTCCAATGGCAGCATGTGATGCTGGAGGTGGGGGGGTGTGCTGTATCAGAGGAGTGAGGAATCAGTTCACTCGCAGTAAATAGAAAGTTGTATAATAATTGAAATAATTGTGCATCATTAAAATCCTTCGCAGGATCGTATCATCACGTTGTCGATCTGTATCGCACACCGCCGACTCTGCAGAAGCCGATTTCCGAGCGCACCGTGCGTCGGTTCTGTGCTCCCTCCGTACGAGCGGTGGATTTGTGGGGCTTAAGCTGGAGTGAATGAAAACAGTGCCCTTGATCGAAGATTGTTTTCTCAGGCAGTTGATTTGGAGCAGCTGCCGGTCGGAGACGGTGGAAGGTCACCGAATGAAAGGATTCTAATGTCTCCATAGAACAGAGATGACGTCAGCGGGAGTCTCAGTGGATTTTCGGCTCTTCTCCTAAAAAACCCGAAGAAATCAACCGAACGCAAAACAACAGCCCGACCCTCACGAAGGGATCAGACCGGTGTCCGAGCTCAGGCGGGGCTGTCGCCTCAGGGCAAGACGCTACGGGGAACCCGGGAACCAATTATTTATTTATATATACAGTATATATATATATATACAGGATTCACCTTATTAGTTCCACCTTTTTGTTTTCACACATAGTTCCTTTAATCAGAACTTTGCAGTTCTACAATTATAGACTGTAGTTCATCTGTAGTAACCCCTCCAAAAAAAAAAAAAAAAAATATATATATATATATATATATAAAAAATAAAAATAAAAATAAAAAATAAAAAATGATTTGGTTTATCAGTGCTCACAGAATGGTGCACATTTTTTAGTTGTTGGACTGCTCTTGCACAACCATCGTGTCAGTAACAGTGCAGTACTGGAAGTGATCCACCACCCAAATGCCACCTGCTCTGTGGAGGTCCATAGGGCAGATGTGCACACAAGCACAGGGAGGACATGCAAATTTTTCAAATAAGAGTCTTTTCATGAGCATTTTTCTCTCTTGCTCTTTGGATTCTTTGGGAAACCCTAACACTGCTTCGAGACAATGTGCTGTTGTTTTATGTAAATAAATAAAAAAGTTTGTGTACAGCGGGCGTAACCCGAGATTACAGAAGGGCATTTTATTGTTTTGTCAGTGCATCAGGTCTTTTTTTCTTGCGCGCCGGCGTTCGAGCTGAAAACGGCATCGTTAAGGTCAAGCTCATACATATGCGAGTGAAAATGATAATGTTAATGATAGTGATGTAAATATATTCATGTTCTCGGTGTCATGCGCTTCATTATGTGGAAACATACGAAGCTGCCGGGGCGCGTGTTCGACCCGCGTTCGTTCGAGTGTCAAGCGGCGCCGCCCGGTCGACCGCTCCACGGGCACAATTGACCAACCTCTGCTGAAACACGAAATCAGGAACCTGCCGCTATTTGTCAGATCAAAGATACTGATCCGGGGTCCTTTTGATGAATGCGGGTCCATAGATGTCACATGAAAGAGCAGTGCGGTAATAAAAGAACGAAAGTGAGACGGGAGAGGGACGGGTGCAATTTGACCCGATGCTCAGCTCCTCTTTCAAGGTGCTTTGAGTCCAGTGATTAAGCAGCCGCCTAATGAGGCGAGATGTCCCTCCACTGCCACCGCCTTTGTTCTCACCATTCAGCGCAGAGCTGAAAGGCTCAGGCTTTGATTGAGTCCATTCTGCCTCTGTACCTGTACCGAGGGAGCCACTCATGGTTTATTCACATATGCAGAGAGCTGATAAAGCGTGTTGTTTGACATGGAAATTACACTCAAAATAATCATGCAGCTTTCGCTTGTAGTCCTTATTTGTCCTTGAACGCGGCAGATTTCAGGCCGGAGAGTGGATCTCGCACCGGGCTCGCAAGAATCAGCTGTAGCAACAGTCTGCGGTTTGTAATTACTGAACAAAATGCTAATTGTTTAATCAGCATACCCCAGGAGTGATGACTGAACGAACAGGGTGAGAGTGTGGAGGCAAAAAAAAAATACACCATGAGGACAGAAGTACTGGAACATCACTCGCAAACCACCTGGTGATTCAGAGGACACACTGCTGTACGGGAGAACATGTCTCGGGCTCCCAACATATTTATTCACCACAAAACCTGACGGAGGAGATTAGTTGTCTCCAGTTGTAAGTTATAATAATAATGATGATAATCTAATCTAATCTTATCATCTTCGGCTTAATTCTTTACTTAACAGGGGGGTTCCCCATTTAGAGCATCCGATTCTCCTTGAATCCATCTTTTTGGCCTGTGGGGAGGAAACCAGTAAACCCACATGGACATGGGGAGAACATGAAACTTCACCCAGATTGGAATTCAATCTGAAGAGAAGAGTCTGAAACAGAATGGGGTGAGGTTTGGGGGGGGTTGGTGATGGTGGTGGGGGGGCGTGGCCCCTTGCTGTGTGGTAATGAGACCTCAGCTGTCTGATTTTCTATCTGCGGTATTATAAATGATACCTTCAGCGCTGGGCTCCGCTGCATGGCTGCTGAATGACATTTGCGATGCTGTCAGAGTTCACGCTGATGGTTTCAGAGTTTGGATTCGAACCTCCTGTTTTCTTCTCATATGGAGGTGCGTTGGAGAAAAATCGCAGCTCAAAGATCATACGCTTATTAAGTCTAATTAATATCATAAAATGTGATTACTGGTAATATTTCTTGTAATTGAAGCACAAAGCACTCTGGGAAATGCAGTGGCACACAAATTGGGACACAATGCTTAATCACTGAACTCACTGAGGTGTTTTTAAAAAAATGTTTGTAAGAGTTACACAGCTCGTATGCTTTACAAATCCTACTGAGGACAGAGAACACCCAACATCAGTGTCTGACCTCACACGAGCTCCTCTGGATTCACAGGAAAACTCCAAAATGTTAAAGAGAAGATAAGATATGCTTATCTTGTGCATTGTTACAGCTGAAGACCCAAGACAACTATCGATATATATGTATATTTACAAAACCAGTGGGGGTACTGATTATAGAGTCCTTAGAGCATCGTGGGTGTAGCAACCTGTCACTGAAGGTGCTCCCCAGCGTCGCCACCATGGGTAAGAGGTGTTCTCTGTATGAGAGTGAAAACCGGTAGCACCAACTTCAAATGCATCTCACACCCTCGGCTGCCGGTGTAACGTGTAGGTGTATAGCATTCAGGTGGAGGACTCGCGTGTAAGATGATCAGAAGTTGATATTTAATATGATTTTGAGATGTAAAAAGTCCACGTTTGCTGAATAATCTCCTTAAACGATATCCTCGCTGTAAAGAGTGCAGGCATTTTAATTATCAAACATCAGATCGGGAGGGAAATGTCAGGCCGGACCGCGTGGGAGCCGCGTGGGAGCCGGCGTCCTTTAGATGTGGGTCAGTACGTTCACCATATTTGATTATGTGGAATGTAAAGAGGTCAGGTTTTATTTAATCAGCTCTCCATTTGAACGGATGGATGACAGCCCCGCCGAGTCCGTACCTTATTACCACCGCATTCTAATTAGGCGGGGGGGGCCTCACGCTGTGCCGATGTGTGCTCCATCGGCGTCTCACTCTGATTGGGTGAGCGCCGCCTGCGACTGCGCGCCGCGTTCTTAGGTCGTTCTGAAAAACCGAAGCTGATCTGCATGTGAGTGAAGAGCACAGATCATTTGCCGAGGTGATAATTGATGCGCACGTCTTGACCGCGAGAGTGTGGAGAAGGTTAGCTGTCTGACTAATTACCTGATTAAAATATGAAGCGCCCGCTGCGCGGGGCTGATTGACGCCCGCGTGACCCGAGGAGGCTGTTTATCACGACGCTTGTAGTTGTGACATCCCCGAACAAGCGGCCGCTCTGTAACCCGCCGCTGTCGTTTTATTTACGCTGATTGTGCTGCGTTACGACGCTGAATGTTTGTACTTATTAAAGGACACGCCGTGCATGACGGCAGCGTGCACGGTCCATGGTTACGATGCGTACGCTCACCGGCCATTTTATTAGGTACAGCTTCTTCTTTCTTCACTTGCTGTCCACTGTATCAGCTCCACATACCATTTTACATTTACATTTAGTCATTCAGCAGACGCTTTTATCCAAAGCGACTTACAAATGAGAACACCACAAGTCAGAAGCCATGGAGAAAACCAACTATACTGTAAATTCATCAAACCTGATTGTTATTCGAAGCTGCGCCCCCCCCCCCATTTTTTTATTTATTTTTTTTTTATAACAGGTATTTGTTAAAGAGATGCGTCTTAAGTAGTTTCTTAAAACTGTTTAGAGATTCTGCCTTACGGACAGAGTTGGGAAGATCGTTGCACCATTTTGCAGTGGTGAACGCCACAGAGTGAGAATCAGCTCCTCGGTGAGGTGGAACCGCCAGGCGGCAATCATCACTGGAGCGAAGTGAACGAGTCGGAGTGTATTTTGAAAAGATAGAGTGAAGGTAAGAGGGGGAAGACATACCATACGAATGGATTTTGTAGTTCTATAATTACATTCTGTAGTCCATCTGTTTCTCTTCACTCTGTTCTCTGATGGTCAGGACTTTAACAGGACCACCCCGGAGAAGGTTCGAATTAACCGCTGGATGATTATCGGCTCTACATTGATACTCAGGGTGTTTGTGTGTATTATGCAGGAATTAGTGGAGCAGACTAGAGTTTGCAACCACCATAGTGACCCCATCATCCATCCACCGGCATCTCGCCTACCGCGGGTTAAACTCATAAAAGCTGAATGTTCGTCTTTAAACCGTGCGAGAGCTCGGAGTAATTCCAACTCAATTGGTGTTTCATTGTTGCTCCATCTTTTTTACCCACAGGCCACCTGTGTGACATTAATGTGGCTAAACATGTTGTCCAAAGTGTTCTGCCGCCCTGAGAGAGAGAGAGAGAGTGAGAGAGAGAGAGAGAGACAGCATGTTTCATGGGCTTTTAGTTCAATGCTGTTAATATCTGTCAGGTGGTACAAGGCTCCTCGCCGAATCGCAGACTCCTCTGATACACGGCATGGATTTCTTTAACCCTCTGACTGACAGTCCAATAGGGAGCCGCGTCATTAACGTCAGCTCGCCCGCTCCTGCACACATCAGGGCGACAGCTGTAATTTCCACTGCAGATGTGTACGTGTGTCGAGGAAAACCAGATACAGAAAGATGGAGGGTAAAGCTTTCGATTGATTTCGCTTTAATAGGCTGTCTTGGTTTTAACTGGATTAATTAATCCAGGCTTATCTGATGGGTCCATGGTTTAGAGTTTAGAAAAGAAAGTGGTACATCGGAATAAAATACGACAGAATTCGATAGTTTCATTGATCTAAGGGCGGCATTGCAGCCAGCGCTGGGGATCCAGGTTCGAATCCCGATTTGGGTGTAGTTTTCATGTTCTCTCAGCATCCACAGTCCAAAAACATGGATTCAAGGTGAATTGGCGGGTGATATGACCCGACTGAAATAGTTTTTTTTTTTTCATGATTGGATTGACCTCATACAAAATTCCGAGCAACACACTTGTATTATTTTGTTTGTAGTCAATAAAGCTGCCGAAATCCTTTCGTTCCACTCGGTATCGACTCGGGAGAAGTTTCCGCGCCTCATCCCCACACTCTATTTATAGAACTTCATTTAGCTCTTTTTGTTTGCTGTGGATCTCCTGTCTCCAGAAGGAGAATGGATATTACCTGGATTAATCTCCTAACCACCCCGCCCCGCCCCAGCCAGCCTGAGGAGTTACTGATAGCGTCCACGTCTCGTTCCGTGTCAGTCTGCAGCCTTTATTGGAACAGCCGTCGTCAGTCAGGATGGAACGGTCGCCTTGCTCTCACTTGATTCACTCTAGTTTCCATGGTGAGCTGTAACTGTTCTCGTAATCCCTGGACTCACAGTTTAATTGCAGATTGAATCATAACAAAGTCATGCCCAGAAATCGGCAATGAAATATGTCGGCGCTATATTTAGCCGAGATAAAACCTCCACACCGGTTGCATAGTTGCATACGAGCAGAATTCATTTATTCATCCATCATTCATACGCTGCTGCTGCTGCTGCTGCTGTGTCAGGGTGATGCTGTCGCTCATGCTGAGCGAAGCACCGGGTACGACGGAACCTGCACCCTGAATTCTGACTATTGTGTATTTGATTTTGTAATTCATTCATTCATTATCTCCCGCTTTATCCTCTATTAGGGTCGCGGTGGGGTTCCCCATGCCCATCCAGGGGAGAACGTCTCGGGCACTGGGCAGATAGACCCAGGACAGGGCGCCAATCCATCGCTGGGCACACACTCACTCACACAGACACACACTATATGGGGCAATTTTGAGAATTCAATTGACTTGATCCATGTTTTTGGACTGTGGGAGGAAACCGGAGAACCCGGAGGAAACCCACGCGGACACGGGGAGAACATGGAAACTCCACCCAGATGGAGATTCGAACCGGGAATCCCTAGAGCTGAAAGGAGAACGTGCTAACCACTAAGCCACCGTGCCGCCTGATTTTGTAATATTTATTTTTATTATCATTTGATCTTGTCTGGATATTAAAAGTTCCAAACTTCATATCAGCAGACCCTGAGATGCTACCACACCAGACCTTTACTTCTTTAATAAATCTATTGTTTTGCGCTGCAGGAACAACAAATGTTTATAGCTCCTAAAAACACAGTTTCAAGGGACCATTTCATCTCTTACTTTAAAACCGACACTTTCAGCCTGAGAGGAACAATCCATGACCTACGTGTACGGTGCTCCCAAACGCCATGTCACAGGCCGAGGTCACTCTGTCTCTGTCTCTCTCTCTCGCTCTCTCTCTCCTCTAAGCCTCCCTCATTTTGTCTCCCTGCACAGACACTCAGGCTGCGTCTGAAATCACCTGCTAAACTGTAGGCACTACATTTAATTTAGTGGGGAAAAAATGAAGCAGTAAAGCAACAGGCTCATTGAGTGAGTGAGAGAATAAGTGTGTGTGTGTGTGTGTGTGTGTGTGTGTGTGTGTGTGTGTGTGTGTGTGTGTGTAAGTAAACAGTGGCTTCTACCGGAAACTATAGCTCAGACCAAAAGTAAACCGAACATGAAGCGTCCTATCAGTGGTACGAAAACAACAGTCTGTCATGGACCTCCAGCTGCCACAATGAACTGAGATTATTACATTTTGCTGCCTTTTTAAGGTCTTTTAATCTCAGAGTCAGTATCAGTAAGTGATGGGGTGGTGGTGGGGGGGGTGATGAGGTTTAGAAAATCCCCTGCCCACATGGTAGCGGTGGAACAGATGAGGATGAAATGTGTGTTGGTTTTGTATAAAAACCTTTGATTTAATTCTCGTCCATTGCGGTGATTTATTTATCTCTGTCCTGTATGTCCGTAATATCAGCAGCTTGCTGAAAATTCAATTACATTATCATGAGTGAGCATCAGTAAGCATGATTACTTTCCCTAAAATTATCAGACGGCTGAAATTACATTCCCGTTCGAGCCTGACATTTATATTATATTTCGTCTTATTTATCATGTCTGCTGTTGACACAAACAGCGAGCACAGAACCATCTGTCTTTTCTGAGCTTTGCAGCATTTGCAGTATTTGACACTTATCAGTGTTTGTGAGCATGTGTGTGTGTGTGTGTGTGTGTGCGCGCATGTGTGTGTGTGTGTGTGTGTACGTGTACTTGTGTGTATTCAGATTCCTCAGACACTTAATTGGCTCTGGCACGGTTAGCAAGGGCCGGAAAATTACAGTGTTCGGCGTCATAGCAAGACAGACGAGCGCCCCAGGAGTGCTGTTTGCTCATATGGAGGATATTTGTCATTTCAAAGAGTGTCTGGCCAGTAAGTAAGAGCTCCTCGGGGCTTTAAAATAAGAGAGGAGCGCAAGAGAGACCGTACGGGAGGAGAGAGGGAACGCTTGTGAAGGACTCAGCCCATGTTGAGATACAGAGCGCTCTGTTAGAATGCTGTTCCTCGCCCACGTCCAGCGCGTGCAGCCGCTACATTATGCATTTGCAAGATGGAGTTCATTAGCATGTGGAAAAATGCACTTTGGCAAATAAGAGTAAGTATAAACTCTGACTCTGTGGGTGGTTTTGTGAGAGAGGATTAAACCTTGTGTTAAAGTAAATCTAATCCTTTAATGTAAGCTGTCAGTCAAAGAACATTCCTAGTCAACACTGGGCTTGATGTTTGTCTCGGGCGCCGTGGTGGCACAGTCATCAAATACAGTGCAGACTGAGACTCTGGCACCTCTCAACATGACGGCATGAATAAAAAAGGGCAGAAACCGCAGAGTACTGAGTCAGGAGGGCTCCCCCGGTCCGTCAGCATGTCACCACTACACGGTCTGCGCTGCCAAAAATAAAACCTCGACAAGTCAGTAAATTAAAAAAAAGTGTAACACATTTTGTTTTTGAATTAAATAGATTTCTAAGTAAGATTTGAAAATACTTCATTCATATATATATATATATATATATATATATATATATATATATATATATATATTTTTTTTTTTTTTTTTTTTTTTTTGTTTTGTTTTGTTTTGTTTCGTTTGTTTATACATTCATTCATTCATTATCTCCCGCTTTATCCTCTATTAGGGTCGCGGTGGGGTTCCTTATGCCCTTCCAGGGGAGAATGTTTCGGGCGCTGGGCAGATAGACCCAGGACAGGGCGCCAATCCATCGCTGGGCACACACTCACTCACACAGACACACTCTATATGGGGCAATTTGGAGAATTCAATTGACTTGATCCATGTTTTTGGACTGTGGGAGGAAACCGGAGAACCGGAGGAAACCCACGCAAACTCCACCCAGATTGGGATTCGAACCGGGAATCCCTAGCGCTGAAAGGCGAACGTGCTAACCACTAAGCCACCGTGCCGCCTTGTTTATACATATATTTAAATAATATATATTTTAAAAAAAAAGGATTAAATGATCCATTAAATGATTGCCGACTGTACGACACACAAAGGAATCGGTCCTCCACATTTAACCCATCCGTGCAGTGAAATAAACTCACACACACACACACACACACACACACACACACACACACACACACACACACACACACACACTGAGTGAAGTGAGCACATGCGTCCAGGTTGGTGGACAGCCCTGTAAATGGCACCGGGGGAGCTTTCAGTACTTGAAAGCTATAGTACACTTCAGCCATAGTACTTGGTGGGAACGGGAATCGAACCGGGGACCTTCGGGGCACAATGTGAGTTCCTTAAGAACAAGCCTCTGACTGCCCCATCATTATTAGTGTTTAAGAATCTTGACCAGGACAGAAACGATGCACCTTTTTTAAAATAACTCCCCCCTTCACCCTGGAAGCCTGCACTCTTGATCTGTCGGAGGCTTCAGGTCGTGATGCAACATTTAATGGACTTCTTACTCCGTGGAGTTTTACATTCCTCTCCTCCTGCGTTTGAAGGTGGGTTGTATAGCTGGTCGTTCTTGGCTTCGGGCGGTGATCGTGTTTTCTGGAAGATGCCGCTCTGTTTGCTTGAGATCACAGTGACGTGTGACAGAACACAGAAAATGAGCTGAAAAATAACCTGCAGCTTGACATTTCCCTTTTCCCATAGAGACTGTTTTTCCATGAAATGTCACTCATTTGAATATTTCCCCAGCGGAGCCATCTTCCTTCGAAAGGTTTTTACACGAACTGTAAACAGTCCTGAATGAATTATTACCCGCAAGAAAGTGCTATTTTTACCTCCCTGTGTGCAGTTACAGTGAATTATAGATGGACTTCCAGGCTTCTAATATTTATGATTCCATGTATGTCATTAAAAACTTAACATGGAAATAAAGCATCAGAGGGAATTGCGTTTTTAGATCTTAATATCAATTTTAAAAAAAGCGTTAAGATGCCATCAGAATGACTAGTGTTATTAAATGGTTCATTGGTTGTATGAATGCAGGCGGTATCAGGCATAGCGGTTAGCACATCCACCTCTCAGGGCTGAGGATTCAGGTTTGAATCCCGATCTTGGTGGAGTTTTCACGTTCTCCCTGTGTCCGCGGTTTTCTCCTGTTTCTTCCCACAGTCCAAAAACATGGATTTAGGGTTAATTGGTGAATCTAAATTGCCCCTATATGTGTCTGTGTGAGTGTGCGCCCAGCAATGGACTGGTGCGCTGTCCTGGGCTTATCTGCTTAGTGCCCAGGCCGTTCTCTCCTGGATGGAGAACAACCCCACCCCACCCCACCCGGTGGGGGTCCCTAGGTCCCTAGTATAGGATTATGCAGAAGAGAGTGAGATGAAACTTCAAATGCTTTAAATTTTAATGTTTCTCTCGTGTCTGTGCGGCAGAACCGTATTAAACTGTCAAAAAGCCCAAAAGTGGTTCGGACAGCGTTGTCTCATCATACCTTTGTGTCTTATAAAGATACTTTGTGCAGGACGCGTTGGTGATGATGATGATGATGAAACCATATGAAAATTAAAAACAAAAAATAGTTCTTTGGTTTAGCCGTTATCACCTCAGGGGCTCGTTCATACACTCTGAATGCCCCCCTCTCACTCTCATAACCCTCCTGACCACCTGGGCTGCAAAATCCAGACTCACTGGTCCATCGCTGTGGAGTCATTTATCATATCTGATTCACCATTAAACCTGTTATCAGACGGTGGGAGGAATCCCATGCAGACCCAGGAGAACATGTAAACTGCACACAGAAATGACCTTTTCTGCTCCCACTGGGATTCACAGCTTTTTTTTTTCCGCTTATAAGATGTGAGGTCTGGATTTTCACAGCTGATTTTATTATTCATTCTATTAAATCTTTATTTAGCTGAACCCACAGAATGTAGCATTGAAATGTAGGAGTGTGTTAAACTGTATTTAAGAACACGCACTTCGTTCCGGTCCCCCTGTTGTTGTGCTGCTTATTAGCTCGTGTTATTTGAAGTAAAGGTCATTTTTAGTGGTTATTTCTGGCTGCACGCTGTCGGGTTATTAAAATCAAAAGTCTCATGTCAGAGGAAACAATCTAATCCACTGTTCCATAAGAGAACCTGTATTAAAGACTCTGGACGTGAAACCCATTGTCTCGTAACCAGAAGCTGTGTTCGGAATTTAATGCCGTCATTAAACCCACGCCCAGAGAGAATGATTCAGAGTTTATCTGCATACCAAGCATTGAGAGACGGCGGATCGATACAACGCCAGGCTGCAGATCAATACTGAGCAGATGCTTTAAATTCTCCTTTGACATTTTTGCCTGTTTCATCTGCTTCTTCAGCGTTGGCTCCCGAACACACTGCAGGGTTCAGCACTGTGCCAGTCTGATGTGCACAGGATTTTACCTTTAATTATCTGTAGCCTTTTAATTATTAAAGTAAAATTTTGCGGTTTTTACTTTGGTTGTGGTCCAGATTCAAAAATTCAAAAAGTGCTATAGAGATTCACTCTCTATATCTCTGACCTCTGAGTATTTAATGCACCAGCCTTGTGAGAACCTGAGGGGAGGTCAGAGGACTGAAGTCCACATCTGTACCACTCTTATTCCTTGATCTGAATCCGAATTTCTAACATTACTCTGGAAGTCAATCTCAGCAGAATAGGCAAAATATATTGGACTATATAGGGGTAATTTAAAGCTGCCAATGTTTTTGGACTGTGAGAGGAAACCAGAAAACCCGGAGGAGACCCACGTGGACACGGGGAGAACATGGAAACCCAGATCAGGATTCCAACCTGGATCCCACTGTGTGTCCGGCAGAACTGCAGTTATAAAAACGAAACAAACCCAGTTATTTAAACGAACCGTCTGGCACCAACAACCATTCCAAACCATTCACGGCTATTCAGTCGCATGACCTTCATCAGCTTTCCCTCTGTGACTCCTCTGAACTCTGAACTCGTATCGTTTTGTTCGTCTGGTGAATAGAAGAGACCTGACTTATAAAAGTACTTTGTTCTTCTGTTGAACTTTTTGTTTTTATTGCACTGATGTGTAAACTCATCTGTCACTTTTTCATCATCTTAAGACGATGTGCATGCTCTAATCTGAAGCTCTCGCGTGATGGATTGTGTCTTTATGGTTCAGGTGGTTTTTATTTGGAGCCATACTTTCTGATTCTGTTGTTACCTGAGATGTAAGAAATTGCTGGCGTTGGCTCCTCAGCAGCAGACTTTCATTTTATTTCTTTTTATTGGAGGCTTGAAATCTCATTTTTCGTGTTTAGAGCTAAAATATTGTGTGTTGTGGCAAAACCGTCTGATCTGGTTGTAGAGGCTCGCTGATGTTCTGCATTTATTAAAAAATGGGGTTTGATGGAAGGGGGGGGTATGCAAATTAGACCATTAAGAATTAAATTAGAACCTGCAATTAGAAAAGTATTTATCATTGATATAGCAACTACTGGAGGAGGTGGACTGGGGAGTGGTGCACTTTTGAGTGCTTCCAACCTTATTGGAACAGTTTAGGGAAGGTCCTTTCGGTTCCAGAATGTCTGAATCAGGTGAAATCAGTTAAGGCCTGACTCAGTGAATTTCTTTTAATAGAACTTGACTGGGGCGGCACGGTGGCTTAGTGGTTTAGCACGTTCGCCTCTTACCACTAGGGATTCCCGGTTCGAATCCCCATCTGGGTGGAGTTTCCATGTTCTCCCCGTGTCCGCGTGGGTTTCCTCTGGGTTCTCCGGTTTCCTCCCACAGTGCAAAAACATGGATCAAGTCAATTGAGTTCCCCAAATTGCCCCATGTATAGTGTGTGTGAGTGTGTGTCCAGCGATAGATTGACGCCCTGTCCTGGGTGTATCTGCCCAGCGCCTGAAACGTTCTCCCCTGGATGGGCATGGGGAACCCCACCGCGACCCTAATAGGATATAGGATAAAGCGGAAGATAATGAATGAATGAATGAACTTGACTGGCCCACAAAAAGCTCCGATCTCAACCCAATCCACCCTGACTTTTGTAAAATGTGAGGTCCTCTCATGTAACATCGGGCTCTGATGTCACAAACACTTTTTAGGACAGGATTCTCACAGATTTGCTACAAAATCTTGTACGAAGCTTTTTTTTTAACATAGTGGAGGCTCTAATGCCTGGAAAAAAAGATTTAGAATAAGATTATAAAATGTCCTGTCGGTGTCTCAGTGTGGAGCGGCGGCGTGAACACACATCTTCAGTTAAACAGAGGAGGTGCAACATGTCAGTGTGTAACATCAAACAAAGGCATAAGCATGCCACATCAAAGGATCAGTCACATGTAACAACCATTTACATCTGTAAACAGCTGCATCATATATTTTTTTCCATCCTTAAGATCAGTGAAAACAGCCGACCTCATCAGCGCTCGAGCACGGCCTCCTCACCTCTTTAAAAGACAAACAAGTCGAAGTATCTGCTTTATGTTCTCCATTTTATTACCCAAACCCTTACTTTTATTACCCCCCCACACTAAACCCTCCATCCCGTTGCCGGCCCTTAAATGTTTCTATTATGTTCATTTGTAGCTCCACTGGGCCGGCACTTCTCCTTTGGACTTCGTAATGTGGTTTTTAATCTAATTCGTTGTGCACATGATTCTGCTGAGATGCCCTCGGGGGAAAAGGGCAGATTAGGGAAAAAATGAGGAAAAGAAAAAGCTGGTACAGAGGGAATAGAGAAGCTGTGATTAACGTTGACTGAGCAAGTGGAAGGAAGCAAACGAGAGAGAATGAAAATAGCTACTTCTCACCAAAGCAGCACATTAGCATCCCACTGTGTTTATAGTATCAGATTCATTCAGCCCTGTGCTCATCAGAACCGCTCGCAGTCCTCAGAGGAACCTGCTGATCCTTCATCACTCCAGCTTCAGATGCTCATGAGTTATTGGGCCACGGTTCTGTCTGATGCACAGGTTAGGGCTTTTAGTTTACATTGAACTTAGCAACAGTTATCTGCACATGGACTTTCATTTAATCCTAGTTTACATTTAATCTCTTAGAACCTTCTCGCTGTGAGGCAGTAGGGCTGGCCGCTGCGTTGCCATCCCTCCCTTTAATTCTTTTCTTACTGGTCAACTAGTAAAGCTTTAGGATTTTTCAGTAATCAAGTATGTAGTATACATGCAACCTCAGATGCATTATGTCCACCAGATTACAGACCCCATACAGATCACGATCACGGCTTTTAATTCGGTGGCTCTTTCTGGGGGTTTTCACCTTCTACACATATTCGGAGGGCAGAAGGTGATTTGGGTCGCAGCCAGTGATTCCGATCCTGTCTTTAATCACATTCCCAGTGAGTCAGACAGTAACGTACATGTGCTTGGTACCATTCGTAATCATATAATCATATAATAAACACACTGGCTTCTTCATAAAGCCTCACCGAGAAACCGAGTGCAAAAATAAAAGCACTTCACAGAACGGACAAAACTGCCACTGAATCCACTTAATATCCCTTCATTACCTCGTTTATTAATGCAGAAGGCATAGTGACTGATAATTAGACGTTGCCAAATATGAACCAATTACTGAATACAGATTTGATTAGATCTGCCTGCCAAATTACAGACCTTGTTAGTGCTGAACCTGGCAGCATGTGTGTGGAGAGGAGACGCACTGCAAGTCGTGCTTATATATATGTATTATGTATATATATATATATATATATATATATATATATATATATATATATATATATATAGAGAGAGAGAGAGAGAGAGAGAGAGAGAGAGAGAGAGAGAGAGAGAGAGAGCTTTAAATTCTACTGCTGGTTGAGAGCTGAGGGAGAGGCAGCAGTTAAGAGCTGAGTGCAGGATGAAGAGCAACCCGGAGGCTTTTGCCCTGATATTTCTCTTCCCTCACATTCAGCATGCTCCATTTTATTGATGCCATCAGCCCCCACCAACACCTTCACCTCACCTGCATCCAGCCTCTCGAAAGCGCTTCTGCCGTTCCGTCCGCATTACATAACGACGGCTATTTATACCTCCTCAACGTTTCCCATCTTTTGTTCTGTCCGCGGGTGCGAGGCTAATCATGAGACACCGTTTAATTTAAGAAATTGCAGGAAATAGGAGCTGATGGATGAACGCAGACAGTGAAAGTGGGAGTATATATCAGTTAAGTGTGTAGTTTTTCTCTCTCGCTCGCTTCCTCTTCTCTCCTCTCTCTCTAATGGCCGTCGTCGATGTAAATTATGGACGTTGACGGCCACCTGAACGTCCTTCTTGACGCTGTGTGGAACCGCTGATGAGAAAAACATGTGGAAAGAACTTAACATAACATGTTTGACTAATTTAATTTAATTTAGTTACATACCACACCATTGTGTGTACAGACATTGTGTGTATGTGATCGATGTGTGCGGCTGTGAGGTCAGGTGTCACCCCTCCCTCTATAGGTTTTCATTCGTTTTGTCCACATGGTGCATTATTTACATGGTGCATTATGGGTTAGGGTTGAGTTGATGCTATCCGGCCGCTGAAGGAGGAAACGTCCCCACTGTGTCTTGGTCCTTGGTCCTTGGAGTTTTTCCTTGCCACATTCGCTTCGACACGCTCTTTATTATTTTGTTCAGGCTTTTGAACATTGTAAATCTGCATTGGAACGATGTACTGATGTTAAAAGCTCTATATAGATATATTAACTTGAACTTGAATGAGAAAATGAGAACTGCTTGTTCATTAAAATCCAGATCACCTGCAGCTGACTGAAAATCCCACAGTCACTAGTTTATTATAACTGTCCTTTTATGTGACCCCCTCTCTTAGCTCAAAATGAGATGGTAACTCATCTACACAGATGGTAACTCATATGTAAAGCACACACATCATTGGTTGAATTAAGCCTTTAAAATTCACTTCCTCTACTGGTGAGCCACTGATCTTTCACTGCTTTTTAAATAAATGGATGCACATTGCCAGGAAGGAGTCAGACTCTCTCCAAACGGTCATGCATCATGCTTATATATTACCTAATAATACATGGCATGGCGCGCTGAGGTAAACCATTTCCTTCAGTTCACTGCTCCACCATTTATAGGCTACTTAAGAAACCCAGCTCAGGTCCATCTGGTCCCCACAGGCGAAACCACGATGATGTAATTGCTAGTTAATCTATCAGGGACAGGAAAGGTTTGATTGCACTATGACATTAATTGCACTCTCCTTTGAACAAATCACAGCTGGTTCTCCCCAAGAGCTGACACCTGAGACGTGCGAGCGGGGTTTGCTTTGATTGCCCTCCATCCGTCTGCTTAATGGGATGCATTGTTTAACAGTCCATCCATGTGTTGCTGCAAATGTGGAATAAAGAATTAGCTGGTGGTTAATACGGCATTCGGATGGAGGTGCCGTCAAAATGCTAGCTGACTAATCTTCTTCTGCTGTCGGAGATTCAGATTCTGATTGGACGTCCATAATGCACCCTGACAGGCACTAAATAAATACCCTGGGGGTTGAATTTGGTAAGAGGAAGATTAATGTGTTCAAGTCTCAGCGTTTTTCAGAGCAACTGCACTGAACCTTCAAACGGAAACTTCAAGCTTTTCTCGCTGTTGACTTTCCTCCGTGAGAACAAATGAAATCGACAGCAAACCGAATCGTATGTGATTTCAAAAGATCCTTAAGTGGTCAAGGGCTTCTTCATTTCGTTGCTCTCAGTCGTCTGACTCAAAGGCACACAGCTTGAAACTGAGAGCCTGTTCAGAGGAGTTTAGAATAAATACAGTGTGTCAGTCCTAATTAATCCACGAATTGTGTGCCAAATCTGATTTGTTTTAACACGCTGGCTCTGATGTCTGGTCTGGAATTGATCTGAACAACTGAACAACTCTCTGGAGTTTATTTTTAATATCTCTGTAAAGAAATTCAAATACGATTTGTGTTAAACTCTACCTCAACTCTTTATACCATAAGCCTTTTATACATCATACGTACTGTACACAGTCACTCTGCTTCATATACAACAGAATTAACATACTGAATGAGCAGCTTATGTAGTGTGCAGTGTAGTGTAATCAAATTTGGCTGTTTAATACATTTGATCTGATTCCATTCCTATTGTTCTTTCGGTCTTTCTGGATATCAGTGGGGGGGAGGGGGGAGGGGGGGGACGCAGGAGCCAGCTGATCCAGCCATTTTGGCTTACAAGCGGTTTTAAAAATCCTGAGAGCGTCATCGCAGAACGACACGTGTGTCTGGATCTGTACAAAAGCGAAAGGATTCTATGCAAGAGCACAGTTTATTAATGTAAAACACAAATCTGTGCAACATGTGCAGAATGGTTGAGGAGGCATAAGAATCGGGGTGAGAATGGGGTAAATATAAGTGCAGATTTCTAGACGAGAAACAAAAATCTATGCAAAGCAAAGTACAAAGACATTTGCGAGCTGAATAACTTTCTAAATACAAACATTGAACACTAAACAGTCAGCTTGACCGATTAATCGCCTGATTATTCGACTGATCTGTTTTTGATGAGCAGCTGTAGTGTGTGTACTGTATCTGAACTTATGTCCCTGTTGAATCATAACCATCACATTGCTGATTTCAATATGAAAAACTCTTAGCACCACATTATGTACCTCCATCTGAAATCCCTCACATGATACCTCGAATAAGCAACGCTCAATAAACTCTGTATCACTCCTTAAAGACCCCCCCCCCCCTCAGGTTCCTTTGCTCTAAAGGCATAAATGATAAATCATAATAATAACAGCGACGCTGGCTGTTAGACGCTGATAAAGTTATAGTTCTCTGTGGATCCATTGTTCTAAACGTAGAGCAGCATTTGTTTGAGTCATGCTTCACATGATGTGCACATTGCATCGTGGTCTTGTTTTTTTTTTTTTTTAAAGTGGCCCCCTGAAAAGCGTTGGGGTAGCAAAGCAACCTGTGCCAATAAACAAACTCCCGGAACTGTAGAAAATAAACAGTGGAGACAGATAAGGACTGCTGCTGCAATGCAGAATGCTATTTTGGGAAAGCGGGGGAACGGTGGTGAAGAGAGGAAACCAGTAGCAGCGGCATGTGCAAGATGGGGGGTTGGGGGTGGGGCTTACAGCCACTTTATCTAAAACGCACGTTTAGAGGGTTAAAAACAAGAGTATCTGTACTGGAGGCCTGTGTCTCGTCATGTCCAACATTTTCTGGACTTCTGTATCATTTCATTTGGCAAAAAAATAGATTTCAGTTCTAAAATCCGAACTGATGACAGCACATATAATTAAATTAATGATTATATTTTATTATAATAATGAGGGAGACGGTATCACCAACACCGCCTCCCCCCCCCCCCATACACACATCATTGCCCTTGCTGATGGCTGTGCACGCCACTGCCCAGTTGGGTGTCCGTTCTGAAGTTCTCCAGTCATTTAAGTGAGGCGCCCTGCTGATCTGAGTGTTCTTTATAAAACCCTGCTTCCAGATTAAAAGCGGTAATAACGTCATGACGCACATCCAAGCGTGTCGCTGTAATGATGGTAAATACCTGTCTACCATTGGGGGGGGGGGGGGTACATGCCGTTTCGGAACAGCGTGAGGAACACCAGTTCCATAATTCCATATAAGAGCCATTTCACCAGCAAAGTCTCATTTCAGCATCTTTATTCTTTTCAGACTCTGTGCCGTTTCTCAGTGTTTTGCTCTGGAAATGATTTATCACATTAAACTTCAAAATGGACAAAAGGCTCAGCCAATCAGATTTAAGGACCAGAACTACCCATGTTCTAATAATCTCCATCTCTCTCGGTCCTTCTTCGTGCTTGCTCTCCATCTTCTCATGTGAACCAGTGTTTACTGCTCTCGCTCCAACATCCAGCATGTTCCTGGACCTTCAGACACCTCGTAGCGGTGCTTTGCCGAGCCGAGCCAGTAGAGGTCTCTGTTGTGAAAAACATCCAGGGCTCCATGACGCAACCTCCAGTCTCATCAGGTCACATCACTTGAGACTGGAACGCAGATCTGCAGCTGTACGGTGTTTGTGTATTAGCCTCTTTGTGTAGCTCCCGCTGTCGCGTGCGGCGCCTCTCGAGGGCCTCAGGTGACAGAATTATTACCATGGGACGTGTGAGGTTCTGTCAGAGCTGCTGTGTTTCTTCTTCCTCTTCTGTAATTACCATACTGTTAAATGCTGTGATGAATCTTCATTCTTCTTTAATTATCGTCTGTTTATATGAAGCTCTGTATGTTTCCTTCGGGCTCTTTAGCGTTCTATGATTTAAGGGAGCGAAGCCGTCGTTCGGATAAAGAAAACATAACACCTCCTGTGATTTAATAACGAATCAGAATCTCAACTTTGCTGATTAGGATGCGAGAGATGCAACAATAAAAAGCTAATTAATTCACAGGAAATCAGTGTAGAATATGCAAATGATGATGTAATGTCATTATTGCCGTCGTGTTCTGAGGTGGGTTTAACACCGTAAAGGTTCTCGATCAGATCAGACTTCATTAGATTCATCCGACCCAAATGAGTGCTTTTGCAGCGCTTGCAGAGTCAGGGTACGAGCTCGTAATGCTGAAGTTAAACAGGATTATACTCAGGATTCTAAAATACTCAGAGTTTTTTTTTTTTCATTTAAATGCTGAAGCAAAAAGAAACGCCGCGATTTCTTTACAGATTTTTAGGATTTCAGGCCGATGAATGTTAGAAATGTGAAATGGCTACATGACCTGCCTTCTAATCCAGATGTGCACACATGCAGAGCTGTAACCGAGGCCTGGTGCATTCATTTGACTTTTCTCATAAAGTTTTTTTTTTTTTTTTTTTTTTTTTTTTTTTGAACCGTATGAACCGCTGACTTCCTGACTTTCTGTTTGAGATTTTCCTCGCTGTGTGAAATTCCTTACCCTGCGTTTTTCACCCAGCTCATTAAAACCAAGGTCAAATTTGAAGTAGTCCCCAGTTCCTGCCGTGACTTTGGGGCGTTCTCATGCCGTGTGCTCGTGTGGAATTACTTTGATGCGCGTCGTTTCACACTGGAGCGTTTGCGCTCTTTACTGGTGTAGTGAATTAGTGAGCGAGCCGATGGAAATCGCCTGCAGTCGTGGATCATTGATATGTTAAAGCTCCATCTGCTCCCGCTGTGCTGTGGGGGAAACACAGCTTGGTGAAGATGGATTTGAATAATGCAGTAAACACTGAGGATATGCACCAGTCTTCTGATGGAATTCTCTCTGTGCATGATGCTCCTAAGAGTGGCCACCGCGTGTTCAAAGTGGTGGAGAACATCCAGGTGATAAACCGGTGCGGTTCAATCGGACGGCCTGCGGGTGGAGGAGTTCTCAGGGCGTTTTTTTATTTTGTTCTCTGTCTGTCCTCTACCTCCCATGTGGGTTCCATCAGGTGCTGACGGCTTCTCCCACGTTTAAAGGTCTGACAGTTTGAGGTCGGTGATGCCCTCAGGTGGCCTGCGAGGTGGTTAAGCTGCACTTCCAGCTTAAACAGGGTGCATCTGTTAATCTCGAGTAACAGACGTAATAAGCTGCCATGATTATATGCATTATGTATTCTGCGCTGGGAGCGATAATTGACCGCAGGTGCAAAAAAAAATAAAACACAGCGGACGGAAGCACTGAGGATGCACCTGCATCCACTCCATCCATCACATCATCAAATCATGGTGTGCTGTATTTTGAAACAACTGTACGGCATTTAATCTGGATTAAGTTCAGCCTTTTGTTTCGACCGTCCTGAATAGTTCCGATGTAACCTTTTGAGAAGACTACGTGCTCAGCCTTTGCACCGTACCGTGCATCAGCACCGCCCTGATTCAGCATCTGATTGATCAAAAGACGAGTGACTCGCTTTAATATTTATCGCTGGGAGTCGGAAACATTGCCGAACGGTCAAAGGAACTAAAAGAGATCAGCACCGGAGCGGGGAGCGCTCGTGGCTGGAGGAGGACGGGCTGAGAATGGACAACAAAGGCTTCACCGACAGCCGTCAGCGTGGAAGAGGAGGAAACCCGCAGGTCCGAAGGCGCCGGCGTGAGGGTCAGGTTCGCCGCAGGTGTCGAGCTCCAGGGGGAAAGTCATGAAAGGATCGGCGAGCCAGAGGTCAGCGGTCAGGCTCGTTATCGGGGCAAAAGGATAAGCACATGACGCCAGGGGAAGCCAATCAAACTCCTGCATGGTCTGCTTCAGAGTTTGTTTCCCTCACACACACACACACACACACACACACACACACACACGGTTCACGTAAGAGCACGCACTCACATCCAGATACTTGCAGGCAGGCTAAGAGAAGGCCAGAGGGAGGAAGTGCTTCGTCACTGCTCTGCTGAACTCGCGTGTCTGCTCGCCAGGCGGCGGGAGGAAAAATGACTGGGGACAGGAAAAAACAAAGAGGCGATATCGTCACTGGGACGTGCAGCCGGATCCCTCCGCCCGAGCCCTCGCTAGAACGGCAGCCCATGTGGTGGAGACGGTTACTTTGTCATCCGATACCTGCCCGCGGTCGGGGCTTTCTGTTTCCCAAGTGGTTGTGTTTATGAGGGAGGAGTTCAGTAGCTTCACGAAGCCGAGCGCGGCTGCCCCGTAGGTTTTGCCTTTTTAAGTCAAGCGCCGAGTTTTTCCAATTCCTCTGAAATTGGCTGGACAGGAATGTAGCCTGGAGTCCATCTGCATCGGCGCCACATGGCATGATCCGAGAGCGGAACCATAACCCGGAATCTCACAGACGGAGGCATTTCGGTAGCGGCACTCGGACCTCATGAAGCCTGGCAATCCTCACAGGGTGCGACAGAGAAGGATGATACACTTGAGTGACTTTCCATTCAGAAGACATTCCTGGATCTGGTGAGATTGGTTTATTTTTTTATTATTTTTTTTTTTTTGGTGCTTGTGTGTGTGTGTTTTTTTTTTTTTTCTGCGCGCGTCAGATCACAGTTCGCCGCGTCTCGTCTCGTTTTAATTGGGATCACCGGTGTTAATTAACCTTCGTCCAGGAGCCAAATCTCCAGCCAGGGTGGCGCGACGGCGCCGCCAGAACTCGCTGATGTTTAATACGAGGGACAGGTGGGGGACAACTGAGCAGATCCAGTGATGGGGTGGGAGAGGCTTTGCTGTTGAGAAGTCTTTACCATGGCGACATGTGTCCACTGTATGGTCAAAAGTATTGGGACTCACGTGTTATCACTAAATTCAGGTCTATAGAAGCGTACACCTTCTCAGGCATTAAGGACAATGATGAAACGTCTGGTCCTTCAATCTGGAACTGTCCTCCGCTTTGCGTCCGGCCTAACAACACCTCTTTCCATGATATATTCATATTAAAGGCTTCCAATTCGGGCAGCATGGTGGCTTAGTGATTAACATGTTCTCCTCTCAGTGCTAGGGATTCCCGGTTCGAATCCCAATCTGGGTGGAGTTTCCATGTTCTCCCCGTGTCTGCGTGGGTTTCCTCCGGGTTCTCCGTTTTCCTCCCACAGTCCAAAAACATGGATCAAGTCAATTGAATTCTTCAAATTGCCCCATATAGTGTCTGTCTGTGTGAGTGAGTGTGTGCCCAGCGCCCGAGATGATACCCCCCCCCCCCCCCCCGCAACCCCAGTAGAGGATAAAGTGGAAGATAATGGGATGGGATATGCCTCCAAGTCATATTTTGGGGAAGATATTTTCTGATCCAGCATGAGGGGGCGCCAGTGCGCACGTGAGGTCCATCAAGGCATGGATAGATGGATAGATGTGTTGAAGGTGGAACGTCTGTATTGAGTTTGCTTCTGAAAGTTAAAAATAAACGACCTCGTCTGAGCGCGGCTGATGTTTGCCTCCCCCTCGTAAACTCTGTAATGGCTCCGTTAGCGCGCCGCCATGCTTCACACGGTCTTCACACCGCATCTCTAAAGAGCTTTATAATCTCTTCCTCTGTTCTGACGTCTGATGACCGCCGCGTTCCTTTTCATCAGAAGTGTATCTGAGCCTTTGTAGTCCTGTGTGAGTGCCGCGGCGCGTTCCGCACGCGCTTGATGTCTGCCTCTTAGCGAAAATTTGCTGTTTAATGGCCGAGTGATTTTCTGCCGTCCGCAGCATCGTTAAACACCCGAGCAAGTTCTGCAGGAAAGTGTAAATCAAACTCAGATTAGCCAAGCTGCTCAGCATTTCATCAAGCTGCAGGTCGCTCAGCGTGACTGAGGTCCTGAGGAAGATCCCCAAACGACTTTAACGGCGGCGTAGTGGTCAGAACGTCCGTCTCCCAGCGCTGGGCATCCAGGTTCGAATCCTGGTCTGGGTGGAGTTTGCATGTCCTCCCAGTGTCGGTGTGGGTTTCCTCCCACAGTCCAAAAACATAGATTCAAGGGCTCCCCAAACGACTGGATCCCCAAACGACTTTAATGGTGGCTTAGCACGTTCGCCTCTCAGCACTAGGGATTCCCGGTTCGAATCCCCATCTGGGTGGAGTTTCCATATTCTCCCCGTGTCCGCGTGGGTTTCCTCCGGGTTCTCCAGTTTCTTCCCGCAGTCCAAAAACATGGATCAAGTCAATTGAATTCTCCAAATTGCCCCGTATAGAGTGTGTTTATGTGTGTGAGTGTGTGCCCAGCGATAGATTGGCGCCCTGTCCTGGGTGTATCTGCCCAGCGCTTGAAACGTTCTCCCCTGGATGGGCATGGGGAACCCCACCGCGACCCTAATAGAGGATAAAGCGGAAGATAATGAATGAATGAATAAATTGCCCCATATAGTGTGTTTGTTTGTGTGAGCGAGTGTGTGCCCTGCGATGGATTGTAGATCCATGGTGGGCATGTAGAACCATGAGGTCAATCTCAATGTTCAGTGAAACTAATCTAGAATACATTTGATGTTTTATCCCTGAATAAATATAAATTGTTGATGATGCCATTTGTGACGGCATGGTTCTGGATCCGTAGCTCTTAAGCCGTTTTAAAGAACTACAAGAATGAGTTTTAAATGTAAAGTATTTATTGATTGTTTTGAGTTTGCTGCTTTAGTGACATGTTGATGTTGGACCTTTGTATCAACTTCCTTATGAACAATAAATCAGTGCTATTTTTTTTAGGTGGGTTTCTCCCACTTAAGTCATATCTACTTTCCATGCGTCAACACTCCCAACGCTGAACATGTTTTACACAAACCCAGGAAGCCGTTGAACGTGCAGGGAGGAGTGGAGTTTTTGACGTAGTAAAAAAAAAGAAATAAAAAATACAGCTCCATAATTGATAAGTGATATGTTACAAGTGTGTGTCTTTATATTAAAATGCAACCAGATCCCACTCAGCCGGCGTCGTCTCATCCTTTTGTGTCACTAAGCATTTGACTGAACATTAAGTTACCCGTCTCTCTCGCTCTGTTCAGCGGGAGGGAGCCGTAAAATCTCCCAGAAATCCTTCTGAGTCGATATCTGAGCGGAGCTGCATCCATACAGCACATTGTTCAGATAAAATCCTTCAGCTTCCAACAATAAACTCTAAAAACTACACTAGAGACGAAATTGACGACCTTTTAAATCCCTCAGATTATTCAGCTGGTCAACGTCGAGCCGTTGTTTCCAAACCGTGTTGATTTTGGTCGCTGATGTGAGTTTGTCCACTGAACAGTATCAGTTATCTGATTATTAATGTTTTAATACATTAATGCTGTGGAAATCGTCCAGTTCACTTTGTTTATTAAGTAGAAATAAAAGAATTAATCGGAATTAACAGTTAACGCCGCGGCGGTTTGTTTTCTCCTTGTTGCCTGGTACACAGCCCGAGGCGGCTGATGTTCAGCGACCTGGCTTTCCTCCATGAAATAATTTACTGATAATAAATTAATCCAATCTGAATTGATGCAAATGTGTCGGAATGGCAACCAGTACCCTGCTTTGCACCTCATAACCACTGGGATAGGCTCCAGTACCTAACACAAACAGAACAAATGGTTCACAAAAGGGCCGAAGCTCCACCCTTCCGTCTCTATACCTCCTTCAGATGATAATGTTCGGAGTTCAGAAACAGATTCACATCTTCAGTCACCACATCAGGGAGAAGTTTGCGTTCGGACCCGCCGCCCATCAGACGCGGTCAGGTGTGCCTGTTACGAGCGCCGCTAAGCTGGAGGCACCGCTTGAGGCTTGAAGACGATGTGCCACTCATTGGCGCTGGAGCAGTCTGAAGTGTGAAACGCCGCCGTGCTCACGATCACCGGAGATTTCAAAACTATGTAAGCAGAGCTTTAAATCCGATACCAACACGCTTTCCGTGCCATGTTATTGTTATCGTGAGCCACCCGCCATCTACTGGAGCTGCGTTCTCCCATTTCACCCATTTAAATGACATCCTGTACATCCACCTGCACGTCTGTGTAACCCCGGCGCTCGATGCGACTCCAGTCTGAAGAGGGTTAACAGTGTCATCACATAATCAATGGAGTGCAGTGAAGATGATTCAGGGACCGTCTGGTTTTTAATATTTATAAAAAAAAAAACAAGTGTGAGAGGTTAAATTATATCAGCTGGGTGTTCTCCATCCGTATTTCCTGCTCGCATCCGCCGTGTGATTGGTCGTCGTGCACGGCTGCAGCAGTCTCACTCGCGCAGATCTCTCAGGTGTATCTTAAGTGCCCGGGGTATTACAGTCGACGCGGGCGGCTGGAGCTGTAGATTTGATCACCTGATGGACACGTGGTCTGGATGTTTCATTATATCCCTCCCTGTTTTATCCCTTATTTATTCATTCATTCATTATCTCCCGCTTTATCCTCTATTAGGGTCGCGGTGGGGTTCCCCATGCCCATCCAGGGGAGAACGTCTCAGGCGCTGGGCAGATAGACCCAGGACAGGGCGCCAATCCATCGCTGGGCATCCCTTATTTACACATATCTAATTCCCGACCGGCGGCACGGTGGCTTAGTGGTTAACATGTTCTCCTCTCAGCGCTAGGGATTCCCGGTTCGAATCCCAATCTGGGTGGAGTTTCCATGTTCTCCCCGTGTCCCCGTGGGTTTCCTCCGGGTTCTCCGGTTTCCTCCCACAGTCCAAAAACATGGATCAAGTCAATTGAATTCTCCAAATTGCCCCATATAGAGTGTGTCTGTGTGAGTGAGTATGTGCCCAGCGATGGATTGGCGCCCTGTTCTGGGTGTATGTGCCCAGCGCCCGAGACGTTCTCCCCTGGATGGGCAAGGGGAACCCCCCCCCCCGCGACCCTAATAGAGGATAAAGCGGAAGATGATGGATGGATGGATAATTGCACACAGAATCTGTGGTGAAGTGACCAATCAGGCAATGTATTTTACATGAGATGCTGTATTTCAGGCTTTTTTTTGTATACATGAGCTCACGAACGCTCGTTATTGGTTAACTTGCTTTGATGCTGCTTCACTATTCAGTCTATTCAGAAATATTTTTTATTTCTTTCTGATTTAGCTGGAAATCCAACGTCATGCTCACTGTAGATTCACGAGAGAGAGCCACGAGAGAGAGCCAAAGCCTCTTTTTCCTATTATTTTTGAAGTGCGCAGTATAATTCCCAGGTTCTAGATTCACAGAGGAGCTAATAATATTCAAATCACCAGAATTCAAACCTCCTCAGAGATGGGAGCCTGGGCCACTTGGCGCTTCATTGAACATGCCGCCTGCCTCCTCCAAGGCATTGAGAAAATGGGGGGGTGGGAGTAGCGATTAGCTCGCTTCACAATAGGAAGGTGTTGTCAGCACAAATCCGCAGCCCGCAATCTCCCGTCGATTGCAGCGATCCTTCAGGAAGACGGAGCGAGACGCGGACCGGAGCGCCGCGCCGCAGCCGGTTTCATTATCGTTATTAAGACCTCATTAACATTTCATCTCATCTCATCTCGTGGTGATTTTCTCAGCCAGCGGGCTCAGCGGTGTGTAGATAGGTACAACACACAACTGAATATGCCCCAGACTCCAACCGTGGCATGCGGCATCACTCCGGTGCGGGGATGGGAGGGCGGGTAATTAAAACAGATTAGATGTTTGAGCGGCCAGTTTGTGTGAGTAGTATTAGTATTCCCCATCTTCACCGTGCCCTTTTCTCGGTGAGGCTCGGTAACCCTCCACACACACGGTTAGATCGACTTTAATTTGCAGGCGCTCGGCGCTCGGCGCTTTCGCCTGCACACTCTTATCACAGACACACCACTGGCATCTTCAAGGGCACTTTGCTCCGTCATTTCCACACATCACAGTAACACATTCTCATGAGCAGCGTGCAGTTTGTATTCAATTTCATTATCCTTTATGTAGTTCGTAGTGATAATTAAATCTTCAAAGGTGGTGCTCTGGGGTTCTGCAATCATCTGTCTACTGCACCGTCAGGAGGCATCCATCGTTCACGTGGTTCCCTCTATTAAGACAAAAAAAACTAACATTACATCATCATCCAGACACTTTCATTCAAACTAGCACTAGTCTAGAACCTGAGTATCTCAGCCTGATGGTTGGGTTCATTATTTTATTTATTATTGTATTTCAAAATTGTAAAATTGACGAATGAAGTTCTCTACCTTTTTTTTTTTTCGGGTTCTAATGGAGTCTGAGACCCGAGGGCTCGTTGAGTGGATGATGTAGAGGAACAGACCCAGTTCCAAATACCAGGTTCTCCGTACAGTCTGAGCTCAGTGTTGCATTATTCATGCTTTCGGAAGTGACATGTTCTTTCTGAGAGGAATCTGAGAGGAGCAGGGAAACAGTTTGGGGTCTGAATGCTGAGATATGCGTCTAAAGGAAACCCATTTACCATTTTGCTCTCCAGCTAATATTTGGCATGTTCTCGCCATGTCAGTGTGGGTTTCCAGTGTGTTTGTCAGTATGTTTTTAGATCTAAGTGGGTTTCTGAGCGGCTCCTCTCTGTGAGAATATCACTGACAGGTATGAAGACGGTCTGTCAGAACGGGTCTCCGGTCGACGCAGAACAGATTGCTCTCAGAAGATAAAGAAACAGGTTTGATTTTATTTTTGGAAAGAAAGGCAGGAGGATAAACTAGCGCTGAGCTGCCGTAGCTCCGGGTGGAACGTTGAGAAATGCTGAAGTATTGCTTTAATGACTTGCTTTGTGGGGCTGAATAAACCAGAAGCCTGCGTGACCTTTTCAGGATAATGACCACGGGTAGTACACGAGCCTCTGGACAAAAGACTACAAGCTGGACCGTTCCTATCCCAGTTCTTTGCAGACCTGGGTCTGTGTTTGTGAAATGAAAGGCAGCCGGTCATGTGACCGAGGTGAAAAATGGATTGGAAGTCACCATCGTTACTGACCGGAAGTTATCGAGGGGAGCGTTACGGAGTTTACCTTTACGCTGATGAACTGTGCATCTAGTACATAGAACAAAACTCGAAAAGTACGAACAACTCCTCTGCCAAGTTCATCTGGAACACCCTGTGCAGCTGAGTTTGAGTAGGAGTTGTAATTGAGCTTTAGCTGGAGAGTGGGAGTGCTGCCAGGACGCAGCAGGATCTGAGAAGGCAGCTCGATCATTGCGGGTTCCCCGGGCCAGCAGCGCTTGCAGTAGGATTATGAAACACACCTAGCTCATCGGTGACGCACAGCGCTGCACTTTAGCCTCGTCCTGCTGGGTGAGCTGCTCTCGTAACGCTGCACGGGGCTTCAGCTCGCGCTTCACTTCAACTTTTACTTCATTCTGCAAACACGGTCCTGGGTTGCATCCGCCGGGGTAAACAGAAGCGCGTTTCAAAAACTGCAACCCCAGAATCTAGTCTCTCGAATGTTCATTTGTGGGGAAAAAAAACAAAAAGCTGCCAGAGAACTCGCAGCCAGTGGCAGAAAGGCGACGTTTGTGCGCTGATGTTCCAGGGTTCTGCCTAAATCAGATTTATTAGTATTACAGGGAAAAGAATGAGATAAATACGTATGCAACCGAATCTAATCCTGCAGAAGTGCTGCCTCCTCCGTTTCCTTTACGGCGGCTACATGTAATCCATCCATCACCTCGGACAGTTAACCTGGTTATAGTTGGGTTTCCATATGGTTTATTAATTCAACCAGCCAAACCCTTCAGGTAAAAATATGAGCTGTCAGTTGCTCAGTACAAAGTTTCTAAAGAATTCCTCAGAGGTCTGTGGCGACACACCGACAGCAGAACCAGTTTCAGGATCGTCATCACATTCCTTAATGATCGAAAAATGATAAAGCCCCTGCAAAACAAATTTTTATGGTCTTATCCCACAGTGTCATTGTTTGCTTTTCGGGAAAACCCACTTCCTAATTGTGCGTCACTATTACTAAAACAATACCTTATCAGATGACATGACAACGCTCGCGTCCGGTTTCCAAAAGACCCACTCTGAGCGAAATACACCACACAGATGCTCACAAGGTTTCATCCGTGACCTTTACACGTACTTTCACGTCATGCACATTTTTTAACCATTTGAGTGCTTTGGTGGGTTTCTCATCTTCGAACCCGGTGCCATGTCACTGTTACAATCCGTCGGAAAATACAAACGCTGTTTTCCATTTTTACATTTACAAAAGTCACTATGAATGAAAAAAAAAAAACATTGAATATATTTTTTTGAAAAATAGCTGCTGTATTAAAACAGGCAGGATTTCTGCACCCCCCTCCCATCCCCACCAGCATTTATTTTTCCACCCAACTGCCACACCACATTTTCCTTACAGTGACGCACTCCCCTCGGAGGACTCTGTTGTGGACCTATCTGAGACCCGGACCTACATGGGAGGTCTCATCCTACCTGTCCATGGCTCTCACTTTAGTCTGTCCATGGGCTCCAAACATTTTGCTTAGGAGCACATGCACGTTTACTTTCTTCGGCTCATCTGCGTTCACACTTGGCATCAGGTTCCCAGCACTGGCAGGGTGCAATCCCCACACATTCCCCTTCCTCAACCATCTATTAGCTCCAGCCACTCCACTCTGAGAGCGTGAACCTCCAGCAGGTCAGTTACCTTCCCCATACCCCAAAGTCAGGCTCCTAACATCAGAGCTCACAGGTGCTCTTCTGGTAAACTGGCAGTCTGAAGTCACACTCCAAAATCTTGTAGGAAGCTGTTTCACGAGAGTGAAAAACGGGAGGATGGGGCAAAACATAGAATGTGATGTCATACAAGCGCCTGTAGGTGTACGGTGTAGTTAATACTAATGCTTTCGTCCACCTATTATAGTTTGATTTGTGCACAAATTCACCTTCATCAAAGAAAGAAATGGAAATGAAGGTTACACAAAAGAGCTGGTTCCCTTTGATCTCCTGAAGAACCTGAAGATATTGCCATACACTCAGACTTTAGATGTTTTCGGAGTAAAAAGGAAATGAAAGGAAAAACAAACCAATTCCTTTAATGTGGTAACGGAGGTGTGAAAACCACACCCTTCTACAAACACCTCCATCAGTTTATGAGCCTCTTCATTACTCCGCTTTATCAACCGGCTGAATTATACAATCAAATCCGATTAGCAATTTATTATGCTTCATATTATTCTAATTTGCAAAGACCACATTTATTTAAAGAGCATAAGATAAGTGGCCTGAATGAAGGAGATTGCTTTTTATTCATTAACACAATCTGTAATCAGTTCCTGATTTCTCTGGTGTGAGTGGAGCTCGTCGTAGGAGTTCTGTGTTATTTCTGTATTATTAATGACGGGAGTTCTGCCGGGCTCCTGCAGTTCTATCCACTCAATCACCCCACAGGCTCTTCACCGATGCCACGGCTTGCTTTCTTTCCACGTCACGTCACAGTGTGTTTGGGAGGAGCGAGAGTGGCGTGTGAGACCTGCTTAAATGATCTGGGTTTCAGGTTTAATTTCTGATGAAGCGATCCCGTGTGTATGCAGGTCACACATACAGTCACAACTCTGAGCTCTTAAAAGCTTTTCTGCTCTTCACGGTTGTACAGCGTTGTTATCAGTTACTGCAACCTTTCGCTCTGGACATTTTATGTTCACATCCTTCATCCCCCGCACTGAATTTCAGCATTCTTGGTAACTCTAAAGCTGAAGGACAGGAAACACTCTGCTGTTAGAGGCAGGCCTAACCTGGCACCAACAATCATGTCACAGTCGAAATCACTGAGATCACATGTGAGCATTTCATTAACATGTTTGCTGCAATGATCAGCTGTAATGATGCAATGATCATCTGTGTAAAAAATGTGCTTGGTTATGTATATATATATATATATATATATATATATATATATATATATATATATATATATATATATATATATATATATATATATATTTATATATATATATATTTAGATATTCATTCATTCATTATCTCCCGCTTTATCCTCTATTAGGGTCGCGGTGGGGTTCCCCATGCCCATCCAGGGGAGAATGTCTCGGGCGCTGGGCAGATAGACCCAGGACAGGACGCCAATCCATCGCTGGGCACACACTCACTCACACAGACACACTGTATATGGGGCAATTTTGAGAATTCAATTGACTTGATCCATGTTGTTGGACTGTGGGAGGAAACCGGAGAACCCGGAGGAAACCCACACAGACAGGGGGAGAACATGGAAACTCCACCCAGATGGGGATTGGAACCGGGAATCCCTAGCGCTGAGAGGCGAACGTGCTAACCACTAAGCCACCGTGCCACCCTATATATATATATATATATATATATATATCTGTAGGTATTAGGACTGGGAGTCTACACTTATCAATGTAGTGTAGTCATTGCGTATTGTTAGAATGTTAGTGTAACACCTTTTTTTTTAAGACAAGTGGAGGTTTTCGGAGTCGTGTGTTAACACTCATTACATGGATGCAGTCACTGTGAACGGCGTTACAGATGGCAGCTCGCGTCGTGACCGCAGTTTGTCTTTCCAAGTGCTTTAATTGTCGAACTCGATAATAATAAGAGAAATCAGTTGCTCTTTTCGTTCCGTGACCGGAGTAATGATGTGGTGTCATGTCCAAATGTTACCTGCACAGGATTCCTCTCCTCACTTCCCTCAGACCTTAACGGTTCTGGTTTGTTGACTTTTTGATTTTTATCTGCAGAAGAACGGCTTTCAATCTCTCCTGTCCCGGCCGTTTCGCAGGCTGATCTATCAGAGGCAATATCATTTGCTGCAGCCTGGCGCTGTCATTGCCCGAAGATGGAGTGGCCTAGCCTACATTTCAAGCTCTGCATTATTACAAAAGCATCATACTTCACATTAAGCAGGTCATTAGAATAATAATGGCTAGAACTGATGGTGGCTCTGATAACTCACTTTTGTGGCAGGCGTCTGCGTGTACTGAAGTTAACTCCACAACTCGAACTGTTCAGAACAAAACTGCATGGAAACTGATATTGGAACCCTTAAAAAATCCTTGTGAGGAAAATCCTTTCGTTCACACCCTGCTTTTTAATAGTGGATGATTTAGGAAGCCATATCGCCCTCCAGTTATTCATCAACAATGAGACTTTAAGAAATGAGCGTGTCTATGTGGAAGTGTGTTGAACTTTATTAATTAAGGCAGTGTTTGAAATTAGTCCAGTACTTTAAGATATTAGAAGTAAAGTAAAAGTTAAAAACTGTGTCGCCTTCACTGTGTCTCTATATCAATATCCACCTTATTGCTGCACCCTGAAGATGTGCAGTTCAAAGCCTGTACTCAAGATTCAAGAAAATTTTATCATTAATATCACATTGTTACATGAGATAGTAACGAAATTATGGGTCACAGACCCCGATTACCCTGTTATTTAAATTTAAATTTAAATTTTGAAGAAGAGAATTACACATATCGCTATGTGAAATATAATTTAGTATATCACTATGAATATATAATATATATAATGTACCACTACAAATATAGAATATTTAACTATAAATATAATATATAAATATATGTATATACAGTACATAAAAATAAATTTGAGAATATATATATATATATATATATATATATATATATATATATATATATATATATATATATATATATATATATATATATAAAAGTAGTATAGAATAGAATGGATATAAATATAGACTATAAAATATAAAGTATAAATATAGCAGCATATAAAAATGTATAACGGTACATGTGTCATGAGATGATGATGAGGTATTTTGGTGGAGTGATAAAAATGTGTGAATGTCTTATATGTTGCTGCACAGTTTGTTAGTCATCCTCTTAACCTTCATCAGTGATCACAGGATGCTGGTGGATGGATGTTATTGGTTGGTGTTTTGTGTTTTGTGGGGGTCCTGTGTAGACCAAAATTGCTGAGAAACAGATGGACTGTATTGTAGAACCACAATGTGTATCTATATGTTAATTGGAGCTGATATAACGGAGAACAAGTGTAGAATAAGGAGGTGGTCAGTGAATGTATTTGCAGAGTACAAATATAGATGCTTTAGCCAGGAAACTGGAATAAAACCATAAATAGACATTACAGCAGAACAGAAATCTGAATAATTCATTTCATATATAAAGCTTTACACAGGACCATCACCATCACCCGCCTCAAAGCGCCTCTGTAACCGCAGTCATGCCAAAGCTGAGACCTGCAGGATCAGAAGACAAACTTTTACGTTTTAAACGATTTACGTTTATTCTCTGCGAAATAATTACAAGTGCACAATTATTATGATTAATATGCAATAAATGAATTTATGTTAAGTAGTTGTAATGTTTTTAATCATGATTAATTGCAAAAAAACAATTAATCGTCTCATCCCTAGTCCTGAGCTCATCCATCATCCTGCAACTGAATGTGAATTAGCATCTGTCTGCTTTCCGGCACATTCCCGGAGCTCTGCTGATGATGTCTTGGATTTTCCCTCTGATCCTGTTGTGACTTCATTCACGGTTCAGTCAGTGTAATCCTGTTATCGTGGCCATGTGCTGCGCGTGCAAATCTGTTAACAGGCGCCCAATTACTTATTGGAAAGGCGCCTCCTGCAGGTCCTCTGCAGCGCACCCTTCAGTTATACACACGTCATGGTTACGAGAACCATGCATTGCTAATGACAGAATCTCACCTCACGCTACGTCTCTGGCTCTTTGTTTGGTCCGTCTTCGCTTTTCATCTTTCCTCACGCCGCACGATTCATGGCCAAGTCAGAGTACTTGAGTAGCCTTGGCAACGCTGAAAGGTCTTTGACTGTTTTGTCAAATCTGTTTAAAAGAGATTGTGTAATAAGCCTCGCTTCAGCCGCAATAGCATTTGCGGCTGAATTCAGACCTGTGGCAGCTGTGGAGGCCATTTGGTAATTATCTGTCTGAATAATAATAAAAACGAGCACTTGCCAATTATGTTTCTGGATGATAAGAAAAATGTCAAGACTGGAGCTTTGAGATGCACAATGGGAACATTCTGTTTGCTCTCGGTTTATGACTTTTGCTGTGCACTGATGTTTTTGTCCTGTGCACACCGGAAAGCCACTGGATTTCACCTGAGGCCTTTTATTTTACATACAGACTCACAAAATGGTCTGTGATTAATCAGTGTGTTTTGTCCAAAAGCACTTCCTCTTTACAAACTATACACTCACTGGTCACTTGGGGGCGCCACCTTGTTTCTTCTCTCATTTGTTTTACAAAATGCTTTTCTGCAAACTGGGTTGCCAGAAGGTTCTGGGTTCAATTATCAGGGAAGGAGAGTTGTGTGGTGTTTGCATGTTCTCCCTGTAATTGCATGGGTTTCCTCCAGGGGGACTGTGCTGTTGGAGTTCTACCCAACCGCTGTACGAACACTAAATGGTGCATTGTAAATTTTTTACAGTCAAATTCACTCTTGAACGTGCAATTTTTGAACGTGCAATACAATTTTTTTTAAAAAACGTGCAATATATAAATACAAATTCAACTCAGGTTGTACATTCTTATACACTATTGTAAATAAATTCTTTCTTTCTTTCAAAATTTTTTGTAAATTGTAAATTAGTGTACTCTTTTAAATCTCTTTATCTGTGTAAATTTAAGTATGTGACACCGAAAAGTATGGCACCTTAATTTCGTTATACCTGGTATAATGACAATAAAGATATTCTGATTCTGATTCTGAGTTGAACCTTCGCTATTCGTCCATTTGATCAGTTTCATACTATATCAGTATATTTCTATATCAATGCATACTGTAGTTCTACAGTTACAGTAATTGTAGTCCGTCTGTTTCTGTATATACGTTTTTGGTCCTCGTTCCTCTGTACACTCAAAATCAGAACCCGCACAGCACCACCACAGAGCGGGTATCTTTTGGAACATGGGTGATACTCAGCGTTGCAGTGATGCTGTCATGATGATGGTTGCGTTATTGTGGCTCACACTTGTACTTGGGTATCAGAGGCAGCACCTTAGTGTCACGTTTGTTATGCTGGATCCACCCGCATAGTGAGAATGAGACAGCATGGTGGCACAGTGGTTAGGGTTTTTTTTTTTTTTAGTGGGGCTTAGTGGGGGACTCCATGAGTGTTTTTTTTCTGACCACTGTCGCTTCGTCTTGGAGTTCTGTAAAGCTGCTTTGTAACTGTACTGTTGTAAAACACGCTTTATAAATAAATGTACCTGAACCTGTAAGTGCTTTACCTCACAAATTAAGCTATTACTGGGGCAACTGGGATACCCCTGTGAATGTGTGGTACAGGCTGGAGACCCGACCCGGGTGTTTAACCACCTTCTGAGCCCTGCGGAAGAGTCCTGCCGCTTACTTTACATCGTTATCTATTAATACTCCCTTTTCCTTATTCATGCATCATTCAGCAGTTCTGCCGAACACGTCGAGTTGCCGTTGTGTTGCGTCAGGAAAAATAATGGTGAAAAAAAACAATTGATAGGTTTTTTACTTGGCTTTATCTTAATTCACTGTGCACCCATGCTGTGCCGCTCTAAGCTCACCGAATCCCAAACTCCATCTGTCTTTTCAGCGAGCTCCATAAGGAAGAGAGTTGGGGCGCCGGAATCCACCGACTCTGTTTACTGAAAGCGTTCAGGTCCTTTTTTTTTCTGAGTATAGTGTAATTATGCATGCAGCGCAGCAAACTACTTTACTTTGATCTTCTGGAGCTCATTGTATCGGGGTGTGGCGTCAACCATAAATCTGTCTCCTCCGAGTTTTTGGAATAAATGGATTTCAGACGCAGATTCATCAAAGCAATTCTTATTATTCTTCTTCTCCCTTATATCTTATTAACCTTTAAAACCCGTGATCTTAAAATGTACATTTGAAATATTCGGTGTCTGTCCCTCTGCCTGGATCAAACGACGCTGTAGATTTATAAATGCTTTGCAGCGAGGCATTCGTTGTTGATTAATGGCGCCCACTTACAACCAGCTCAGCTTCAGACCTGCAGGATCGAGTAATGAAAAATGAGTTAGTCTGATTTAACTTACAAATACAGGACAATACAAAAGAGATGAACCCCTCCCTCCCTCCCTCCATCCCTCCCTCCCTCCACCTACATCCACTATTATGACCCTAATTAAACATTACCCCTTCCTGCAATGTGGGGTGGTACGGTTGGAACCTGTGCAGTGATCGTGATGGAAACGTTACAGAGGTGCTGATGCTGTTTATTATGATGTAACTGTGAGCTTTGCTTTTACATCCGTCCTGGTTTCTCTGTTGAGCAAACAAAAGATAAAGGTAAATAAACTGGAGCTTGTTGTGTTGACGGTTCTTATGCAGAAAATACAAAGCTGAACTGAATGAAGGTCAGATTTACTATAGAATAAATCTCTGTCAGCGGTTCTTAAATTCCTCTACATTACAAAAAATGTGTGACCTGAATGATGAATCTGCTTTTCTCTGGCGCTTCTGTATATTTACATAAAGCACTGTTTTATTCATGTGCACAAATGTAAAATACCTACACCTACAGGACCAGTCCAATGTTTGGACACGCCCCCTTCTCGCTGTATTGTCTCGCATTGGACAGACACATTTGTAACTAAAACATGAGACAGGATTAATAAACCAGGATGCTTTTATAATAAATACCTTTGTTTTGTGCGTTGTTGTGAACAGTGTGTATCGTTATAACTGGACTGCTGTGACTAGGGCTGTCTTCAACTAAGTATTTTCATAGTCGAATCTGATTCGTCAGATTTTCCCTATAGTCGACTGATGGTTGAATCAGTTAAAATTTCACCACAAGATGGTGCTATAATCGTGGTTTTTAAAAAAGATTTTTTTTAAAAATATTTTACTTGTTTTTCTAGAGCACCGTAAATGGGTTAAAGCGCATCATTTAAAAAAAATATTAACAGAAATTAGGATGATTTTATTTGACAAAAGGCTATATATATAACGAAAACAAAGACATTTCATGTAAAAACTAATGCTTAGCAGCAGCCATGGGCGCCCCCATGTGGTCAAAATGGTACATTCGACTATGAGGTTCATAGTCGACTACGGTTCTCCGAATCGAATCGTCCAATCAGCGAATATTGCAGCTCACCCCTAGTGTGAACTGCACATTGTTTGGCGCAAGTAGAGAATTACTGCTTTAATTATACTCACCGAGACGTAAAGAGAGGAACCACAGAGAGGAGAGTAATCAGATCCTGATAAGCCTTCAGCCAAACAGCAGTCTGTGAAGTTACATCATCCTTCAATCAGGTGCACAGCACATGGTCCCTGAGTAATTAGGAATCCGTCTCTTCTGCACAGAGCAGCGTTATGCTAATGTTACCCGGCTTCACAGAGATGAGTTGAAATCGGGATCAGGATCTGAAAACGGAGCCGAGCCGGTGTTTATTAAAAAGATCTTTTCCAGAGCTGGAGGACTTCACAAGTGCTGAGAGGCGGACGTGCGAACCACTATGCCACCTCGATGCCCAATGATGGTTTTCGTGCAGGATTTAATTTACAGATAAATTCCCTCGTGTTTGCATCCATGATTCATTTGTGTTTTGTAAGTATCGATTGGGGAGGCACCTCTTCATAACTGAAACCCCTGAAAGTGCAGAGGGAGACTTTATTCCAGGCATGTGGAGGGTGTGACGCTGCAGCAGAAGGATGCCTATTTCCAAGCAGATGTTCGAACATGTGGATGTGTGTACGTGTGTGTCATTAGGTTGTTCATGTGCTGGGATAGTCTCTTTCCGACGCGTATTGCAGTGATGAGGGACCACACGCAGTAGAAGTGGAGTAAGGTTGGCTCTTATTTATGGCCTGGCTAAAGGGCTCTGCTGGGGCATCTGACATTAAGACGAGGAGCAGAATAGGGTGAGGCAGATAAGCCATCCGATGTCTCACCCCCGGATGGAACTGTGAGATTGCCTGTCTCTTTTCCTCGGACCGCTGCAGCGCAATGATGGATGAATTCAACCAGCTCTCACACCGTGCACTTTATCTTCAAAGAAGGCATTTTGGAGCAGGATACAGCAGATGGAGTGCTTGCGCTCTTCTGCTGCTGGACATTCTCACAGCGGAATGTCGCCAGCTTTTAAAAACGCCATTCCTTGAAGGAGTTCTGCATTGGGCGGCTCGGCAGCGTATCAGAAAGCATTCGGTTCTGTTGAAAGGGCACGTTACGATCGATCACATTCTCTCCGGCGTTCAGCCAGACCACAGAGCCGTCTTCCTAACCGGTGACTGATTGCTCTCTAGTGGTAAAAACTAAGAGGGACAGAATGTAACGCTGCGGGGAAAACACCAACGCAGGTGACGAGCATGACGCTCAGCTCATCTGTCTCCAGCAGGCTTCACAAAGATGCTTACCATCACAGTGTTCACTCGAAACCCTGCTTCCTTTTCCTGTATTCTTTAAATTCTCATCCAGGCTGCGTCTGAAATCACCCACTACATACTACACAGTGGACAGAAGCTGTAGGTGAGAATAGTCTGAGTATGCAGTGGGCATCCACAATGCATAAAAATGAAGTTTTGTGTGTGTGTGTGTGTGTGTGTGTGTGTGTGTGTGTATGTTCCATAGGGTGTGTATGTGGTAGCTCTCTTGTGTAAGTTGTTTTCTTAGTTTTGTATTAGTGCCTTCACTCTTTTTTTTTTTTTAGGGGTTAAAAGTCGGATCCGGCGGCACGGTGGCTTAGTGGTTTAGCATGTTCTCCTCTCAGCGCTAGGGATTCCCGGTTTGAATCCCCATCTGGGTGGAGTTTCCATGTTCTCCCTGTGTCTGCGTGGGTTTCCTCCGGGTTCTCCGGTTTCCTCTCACAGTCCAAAAACATGGATCAAGTCAATTGAGTTCTCAAAAAAAATTGCCCCATATAGAGTGTGTCTGTGTGAGTGAGTGTGTGCCCAGCGATAGATTGGCGCCCTGTCCTGGGTCTATCTGCCCAGCGCCCGAGACGTTCTCCTCTGGATGGGCATGGGGAACCCCACCGCGACCCCAATAGAGGATAAAGCAGAAGATAAATGAATGAACAGTCGGATCCTTCAGCAAAAAAGGGGACTTTAAGTGTCCACTCCTCAGACACTAGCAACATGATCGATTATAAAATGATTATAATAATAATAATAATATAAAATGTCAGTAATAAAATGTTGAATCATGTAATTTTACATTTCTAAAACCTGTGCTACTGAAAATTCACTTTAAACCTGAACGAAATCCTGTGTGTATGACTCTGCTGCCCTCTTGTGGATTGAAATAGACAGTGCATTCACGCTCCATCGTTGAAAGCCCAATTTAAATCGACGTCAGAACACAGATGGATTCTGAGGAGGTGGAGGAAGGAGTTATGTTAAACAGCAGGTCAGCATTTATACAAAAAATACCTATTTGCTCGGTTTATATGTCTGTAATCCCTCATCTAACAGAACGAGGTTCAAGGAAAGTTTAAACTCTTTCGGAAAAATAAATAAAATAAAAACTAAATAAATGTTAATTGTCCCAAACCGAACAGTCAAAAAATATATTTTAGTCTTTATAATGACATACTCAATTCTATTTGTTAAAAATACATATATATATTTATGTATAACATAAATGATGGTGCAGAGCAGTGAACACTTCCGCCTGACAGCAAGAAGGTCCAGGGTTCAGTTTCCAGTTTGGGTGTCTGCATGTCCTCCCCGTGTTTATTTATTTATTTATTTTTTTAAAAAGTTCGTCACAGATTGTATATGATATATAACTCTACAGTGTGAACTACAGCAGTTCAGCGCTGTAAATAAATTGGAGTTTTACTGATGTTTGTAAATATTTGTGCTTTGTCAAAGAAATAAGAAATATTGTGTAAATGCCTGTGTGTGTGTGTGTGTGTGTGTGTGTGTGTGTGTGTGTGTGTGTGCGCATGTTTACACTCAGTGTACTGGTGATGGTTATGGGGGAACACGTCTGCATTATGTCACCCAATAAAAAATAGATTTTTACGCTGACAGGTTTAGAACCTGGGTATTTTGTAGTCATATCAGGTGTGTATTATTACCGCAGAACCATAAAGGACGAGATTCAAGAACCGAACGTAGAAGCGGTCGATGTCACTTGACTTTTGCAGACAGATGAATTCATGTCCCTGTTGATGGACGGCTCAAAGCTCCAAGATCGAGAAACTGTAATTGAATGTTTTAGATGCCAAACTGCTTTTTATGTTAAATTGGCTGCGAGCAGCGATGAAGTGGCAGCAGGTTTGAGCTGCTGGATTGATAATGTTCTCAGTGTACGTCACCCTCGCCTCCCTTATTAAGCTCCGAGACTTGGGACATAAAAGCCTTCAACAAATTGCTGTAAATTAAAAGAGAGTTCTAAGAAATCAGAGTAGAGCTGCGCACACACACACACACACACACACACACACAAACGAAATTATGTAGAATAATAATAGTAAATAAAATTATTTTGCTCGTGTTTAAAGCAGAGGTAAGGAACTTATGTGAACCATTAAAATAAATTATTATTTTTTATTTTTTTATAATCCCTCTGGTTTACCAGCTTGCTTTATTTTGATGGTTTCATGAAACAGAACATGCTCCTTTTCTTCTATAATTTTAGTTTCTCTGTCACCAGTTCCACGGTTCTTGCACCTCCACCGCTGCTCCTCTCATCACGGATTAAAACGTGTTGCGTCTGAATCTGCCACGTTCTACACCCGAAATATCTAATACCAGTCTGGTTTTTCAGACTGGGTTCTGTTCAGTATTAGTCTTAATTTCATAATTGATAATAATTCTGGATTTCAGTACCATCATTAGCTCTGAATTAAAATGTATCAGGTATCAGTTTCAGTATTCCGTTTTTCATTTCAGTTTAATTAATCGCATTAATCAGAACTTTAATCAGAACTAATTATAATTTTGTTTGTTCTTGTTTTGAATTTGTCATGTTTTTAGTTGTGATGCTCTGATTTAAATATTACTGCCCGTAATATTAATTACGGTATTACTAATGATTTTAGTAACTGGAATAGATTTTGTACAGATAGAGATTCTCTCCCATCCTCTTAATAAAGCCCCTAATTGGTGTTAGGAGTCGGTTCTCTCCCTCTCCCTGTCTCTCTCTTTCTATTTTTCTTGCTCTCGCCCTCTGTCACACTCACCCTCCCTTCACCTGGTTGCCGTTTCTTTCTTTCACCCGTTCCTGACTGTAAGAGTCTTTTTGTGCCTGTGGGTCTGAACCTGCACTGGGATTCTCATCGCTCCTCACCGCATATCCTTCTGTCAGCTCGACATGAGTCTGCCGGTGAGCTCAGAGCTCTGTTCTCTGGAGAGGGTCGCCCGCTACCGCAGCGCCTGCATCAACGGCTCTCCATATGCCATTAACAAGCCAATTGACATCAAGGGGCGAAGGAGATGGTAAAGGTCTTGATTTATATAGTGTCCGACTTCTTCGGTCAGGATGCTGAGTTTCTTGTTTCGGTGTTTTGACTCTTTCTGTGAAATACCTCTCCAGTGTTGTGTTTGTTTAGTGCCGCTGGTATTCGATTGCTTAATGTGCATAGAACACATTTAATCTGAATATTCACCTGCATGTGCGGCGTTTCCATCCTGTGTCTTTAACACTCCGTGGTTTTCTACAGATGGTGTGTGAAATAGTACCAAGCGTCCAAGTTTTCTAAGCTGATGCTGAAGGCACCACACATGAAGTGAACTGTGGGTGAAGGTATTGATTTCTTAGAACCAGTTTTAGCCCTGCCTCATGCTTACCGCTGCCTTATCTCTAATTCTTCGAGCTGTAGGGGGCTGAATGTCGTCTCATCTGGCTATCAAACCCTGTAATGACTTTTAATCTGCTCATATTTGACCTTGGCAGGAGGTTTAATCTGTGGCTCTGTGCTGGATCATTCGTGTTCGTGTTCTTTAAATAGATTACGAGAGTTTTTTTTTTTTTTTTTTTTTCTCTCGTAACGGATTCAGTTCTGTTGTTTGCATGGGAAAAGCAGGCATGGGTCAATATCAATGGTGCGCGCAGTAAGATACAGGGCGTGTTGGGGGGGCAACAAAATGCTGGGCAACAGCGCTGCTATCAGATATGTGTCCAGTGCTATAGTTATTAAAACGCACACACATAGCCGGTGCAAAAGCCTTGTCAAAAAGCAATACACACTCTCTAGAGTTGATAGCAAAAGAAAGGTCGGGCTGCATGCAGGCCTTTCATTTGGCACCAGGTTGTATCCAATGGCTTTATTATTTGTTTGAGTTCTGACAGGATTCACTGATTCGGCGTAGAATGGCTTCATTCACAAGGCTTTAATCTCTGCCTGCTCGTTTCTTCATATGCATCCAGTGTTGGTTCTGTAATCAATAAGAGGATGTAGGGAGCTATTAGCTTCCGAGGGAGCTGAGAGTATCGTACTGTATCGGATCTGAACCTGCAGACGGCACAGAGATCGGTCAACGAAATGTTATAGTAATGTTTGAGTTGTACTCTATAAAGAGATCAGTCCAAATGAACGGAGGTGAAGCTAAGAAAAATAAACTGTTAACATTCGGTACACTGCACCATACTGACGTACAGCATCTCATTAACTAATTAAATGATCCACATCTATCTTTAGTGGGTGTGGTTTATGTAAATAATGTAAATAACATAGATATGGGTGGGAGGGGGTCCATCCAGGGGACGGAATGTTTTAAACGCCAGGCAAATACCTTCCGGACAGTGCACCGATCCATCGCTGGACACACACACAATATGGGGCAATTTTAGAGCTGTCAAATTCACCTTGAATCCATGTTTTTGGATTGTGGGAGAAAACCCATGTGGACATAGGGAGAACATGTAAAACTCCACCCAGGTCGAAATTTGAACCTGGATCCCCTTATGAAACGTTTGGTTATGTTTAAGTTATTTATTCATTTGTTATCTTCCGCTTTATCCTATATTAGGGTCGTGGGGGGGGGGGTTCCCCATGCCCATCCAGGGGAGAACGTTTCGGGCGCTGGGCAGATACACCCAGGACAGGGCGCCAATCTATCGCTGGGCACACACTCACTCACAGACACACACTCTATATGGGGCAATTTGGAGAACTCCATTGACTTCAACCATGTTTTTGGACTGTGGGAGGAAACCGGAGAACCCGGAGGAAACCCACGCACACACGGGGAGAACATGGAAACTCCACCCAGATGGGGATTCGAACTTAGAATCCCTAGTGCTGAGAGGCGAATGTGCTAAACCACTAAGCCAGCGTGCCGCCATGTTCAGGTTAACTTTTGATGATTCCTTTGAAGTGGCTCTTTTCTGTTTGTGATTTTGATCTTTGTAACGATTAATCTCTTAATTAATGTGACGTGCTCGTTTGCTGTCAGTGGTCACAGAGTTCATCCTTCACCGTTGTCCATTTGTAATTTCCTACATTTCAAAATAATGAAGGGTCTTTATGCAGGTCAGGTTGTTGGTTCGTTCCAGAGCTGTAGATGTGTTTTATTAATTAGCGCAGCACAAGAAACCATATGCTGCATCCTGCATATTTAAAATGCATCTGTGTACTTTGGTGGTTTCAGGTATTTGATTTCACTGCATGTGAATATGAATCTGTGTTTCTCAGTTGGAGCTGTGACTCTGCACAGCTGTGAAAATGAGCCCAGTTTACCGTTCGGGTCAAAGGTCAGGGAGGACAAACTCATCTGTAGGGTCAAGCTTGTGCATAGAGCGCAGTGTGTCACTGTTCTGGTTCCTACAACTTCTCTTTGGCACGTTCTACCAACTTCTAAGTTAATGTTCTTAACTTCCATACTATCTGTTCCTCGCACTCGGTTAAAGACTCGGGGCGATCGAGCATTTGAGGCTGTTGCTCCCAAATTGTGGAACTCTTTGCCCCCTTTTTTAAGATTGGCGGACTCTGCGGACTCTTTTAAAAAACAGTTAAAGACTTATCTGTTTAAACAGGCATTTGGGCAAACGGGCTAGCCAGTAGTCTTGGTTGTTGTGCTTTTTATGTTTTTGATGTTTTATGTGGTGTAAATTGTGCTTTTATTGTGTTTATTTCTCTTTTATTTTTTATGTTTTATCTTTTTGTAAAGCACTTTGTGGCCTGTGCCTATGAAAAGTGCTATATAAATAAAGTTTACTTACTTACTTACTTACTTCCAGGTTTTTATTGGCGCGGTCTGAATCTGATGTGAATAAACTTCCACTCGTACTTTAAACTTGCGTAACGTGATATGATGAAGGTAAGGTGCAGCTCGGGTTGGCGGTACCACTGTTTGGTGTATGATGGTGAGGTGAGGCAAACCCTTGTCCTGGGGCATATCCCTCTCTGTACTTAATGTACCTTCACTAATCCCAGCTTACTCTGTTCATAGTTGGCGGTGAGCTCACCCTCACTTAGGTTCAACAGGTATCGTCTAGAGGTGAACAAGTTGTTCAGATCCCACTCTACCCTCTGTGTTAATAACTCCACAAAGGTCAGCTGATTAAAGTCTCTCATGAATCCTGCTTGTGATTGGTCAGGTTGATGATGGTGCTTTGCAATGGATAATATAATTCAGTAATGAAAGATATTCCGAAGGGGTGTTACGCATTAGAAACAGTTTGGCTGTCGGTTGTTGTAACTGAAAGTGTGAGGTGAAGCGTCTGTGTAAATATTTCTATATAATTATTTAATACAGTTTTAATAAAGATAATCATCTGTAAACTATTGCCGTGTTTATTGAATTATAACCATGAAATATTATTTGTGTTTGATTCTCTAAAAATTCTCTAATCCCTAAATTCCAAATTTGCCATTTCAAATTGGCTCTTTTATTAATTCACTGGACATCACTGACTCCCTTATTCCCCAGGCTTGTGATGATGGTTCCACAAAATGTGTAATCCTAAATTTACATGAAATTATAAATATCAGTCTCAGAATCGACAAGTAGATGAACATACAATGAACTGTGCATGTATGTAACATAAAGCGTACATTTATCTTTATATATATATATAGGCAGCACGGTGGCTTAGTGGTTTAGCATGTTCTCCTCTCAGCGCTAGGGATTCCCGGTTCGAATCCCCATCTGGGTGGAGTTTCCATGTTCTCCCCGTGTCTGCGTGGGTTTCCTCTGGGTTCTCCGATTTCCTCCCACAGTCCAAAAGCATGGATCGAGTCAATTGAATTCTCAAAATTGCCCCATATAGAGTGTGTCTGTGTGAGTGAGTGTGTGTCCAGCGATGGATTGGCACCCTGTCCTGGGTCTATCTACCCAGCGCCCGAGACGTTTTCCCCTGGATGGGCATGGGGAACCCCATTGCGACCCTAATAGAGGATAAAGTGGGAGATAATGAATGCGTGAATATATATATATATGCTACAGCTCTGTGACAAAAAAGGGAATATAGGGGGGAATATAAGAATATATAAAGTAATTAAAATCTGATACTAGGTAGCAGAATTTGGTTTCATCACTTTATTTTTGTCTTTATTGCTAAGTTTTTAACTTGTTTGTGTTTGTGGTCACACAGCCGTCCTTTAAAATCAGTAAAACGTGTCATCACAGTGAGGTCTGAATCTGAATAAAACCTTCCTCTCAGCCTCAGGAGCAAAGGAAGTCAGGCGCATGATTGACGGTCAGTTCCGTGTAGGCTGCCTCTGCTCCCTCCAGTTACATGGTGTTTTAGGAAAGGGAAACCTCGTCCAGTTTAAAACTGCACTTAGATACTCTCCAGCAAATAAGGACAGGCTGGGATTTGATGGGATTATAGAGGTAGGTCAGGCGGCAGTGACGTGAGTAGGCTCTTACAGGAAGATGGAGTGCTGCACTGTGCCCCTAGTCTCAGTTCAGTCAGATCACATCAGCATCCCAGCGAGCGTTTGAGTTGCCCTGTTAGCCTGTGCGTGCATTTGGGATGCTAGCCGGACCTGAACATGAACTCTCCTAAAGGCAAGAAGAGGAAACGCTACTTCAAATCGCGCAGGTACGCAGAACAGCCATCACAGATTAAAAGGTTAGAGCTGTAGAGATAGAAAATGATCCTCATATAAAGGCAAATATCAGTGTCATCCGACTAATGAGCCTGTAATTCAGACAGAATATCTGTTTATGGAGATTAATTTTATTATTCTAGCTTTGATGTTGATTGTAAACATTAATGTGAAGTGAATACTGTTCAGGAGATTATAGAAATTGGAATAATTATCCTCTGTAACAGTAAGAAATATGTGTACCATTTGCAGGCGAAATGTTGTTTGGACGATCTGCTCTCTCTATTATGGAGAGAAAATGCACATAAATACATTCTTCTGATGTAGTTCTATTTTCCCGCACAAGAGGGCAGCATTGCCCGCCGTCCATCATTTTGTATTCTCAGAAGTTTGTTCTTGTTTTTCAGCAGATTTTGTTGTTATAAAATTGTAATACTTTAAAACGCTTTATCCGCTTTATTAAGAGAGTTAAGGCTGTTAATGTCACTGTTGCACTGCAGACAAAGCTGTCTTAAGTCGAGCCGCAGTGTGCTGTAAAAGCTGACCCGTTTAATTATCTTTAAATGTTAATATGCATCTGATGAACAAAACATTTGGACTCAAAGCTTAATAAATAAATAGGCGATCATTTAGGGAAGGCCATTTTATGTTCTAGCTTGACGGTGCACCAGCACATAGTCCATTAAGGTATGGTTGGATGATGAGCCCTGATCATAACCCCATAAAGACCAGGCAGACCCTCTTCTCCAAAATCAGTCTTGGAACTCACAAAAGCTCTGTGTTGGTTTTTTTTAATGCATGTGTCATCCATGTGAATGTTTTCATATGAAGGCCACCTCTCAGTTCCTGAGCGGTTTGCCAGCATCAGCAGTGGCTCAGTAGTGTTGCATATCTGTACTTCATCTGAGTATTAAACTTATAATAATATAATGATTATCAAGCCAATATCAAAGCAGTGGTACACTAATGTATGTACAGTAGAGACAATGATCCGTAACTAAGGTGTAAATCATGTAAATCAGGGTGCTGGAGTACAGAACAGTTGCACATGTTCTCTTTTTGTTTGATTTTTTGTGTCATTATTGAAGTGTAAAGAATATTTGGAATCATATATCTATGTATGTGTGTGTGTGTGTGTGTAATTGTAGTAATTCAGTAATTGTATTCAGACATGAACAGTTTTACTTTAATAGAGATATATTTTGATGTACAGACTGATGCATATTCATATCCAAAATGCCACGATATTGATGGGATAGTCTACAATTTATTGATGGGATTAATGGGATGGGTTTTAAATCAGGTTTTCGTTGAGGGCCAGTAAGCTATGTATTCTATACTGACCATATACACTTTATTTAAATTAGATTACATATCATGGCCTTAAACTTACATTACAGTATGTACAGTTATAGATTATTTTCCCACTACATATTGTAATGTGATATTTAAGTAGAACACCCCTCCACCCCACCCCCCGTGGGTTGAACTGGGTTTTAGATTGAATTTGCTCTTTTTTTTTTGTCCCCTTGTTATTACCTCAGCATCACTGTTTTGTTACAGTACTCAATAGGTGTTGAATGGCAGGTCGTCAACAGTACACAGTGACACAGGCTCGTCAACAGCTGGGTGACGCAGGTTTATAGCAGACGAGGGTTTTTTTTTTGCGTCAACATGAAAGAGTCTTGCTTGAGTGTTTCTGACGCTTAGTGGGTGACACTCGAGGAAGGTGAAGAAGATTGTGGAGAACATGATTAGGGCAAGTGGTGCAGCAGCTTACAGTCAGGGGCATATTTGTATAATGCAGTTTGAAAAGGCGACGCACTACAGAACAAGCAGATGTTGTTTATCAGCGAGAGAACAGAAAGATGCAGTGTTTTAGTTCGCAGAGTCTGAACACATGATGAACAATCTCTGTGTTTAAGATTAATGTTTTAGGTTTGACAAGTTTAAGAATGCAAATAAAGATGTCAAATTAAGCAAAATATTAATATAAATGCTTTAAATAATGAGTATGGCACCGTTTATTATGAGAACGTCATTGACCAGCATCAGTCTGTAAACCCACATTGTAAATAACATTTAACATTTTTTTTACAACACAGACTTGGGACAAAGCAGCTTAACTAATGGCTTGAAACAAGCGTTGGGAAAAAAAAATCAAGACTACCCGGAGAAATTCACAATCAATAGAACATGAGCTCACGCACAAACAGACTTAGAGGCAGAAAACATGCGGGAAGCCATCAGAAGATAAAGGCTTGTATACAGAAGTCTAGACTAACAGATATCAATCTATAAACTGGAGAATATTTATCTTTAAGACTGAACATGAATCTCAAACAGAGGCAGAAAGGCTCTCCCAAATCCGATGCGCCTTGTAGAAAAATATTCTGCTCAGCTCATTTATTCTAGTGACTAAAAGAAAACCTGCACCTTGTGAGTAGAGCTCACGTTTAAATAAAAAGCTCAGTCAGATTGCAATGTTTTTCTTGGAGTCATGTAGTATTTTTTTAAAATTGATTGAAGTGACATTCATCCAGGAAACTTTACACGTGTACCTTTACTTTTTACCTTTAATAAATAAGATGAGCAGGGGCAGTAATGTGCAGTAGAGGCAAATCGGTGTTCTTGCTCAGGCTTTCGAAACGTAATGTTCCGGTGTAATAGTTGAATGTTTACATGATGTTTTCTCAACTTGACGTGATTATTAACCCAGAATTTGAGTGTGATGGCAGCTTTAATTTGTGAATTTCCGCCACCTGAGAGGATCCCTGGAGGTTGTACGTGAGACGCACCCTGCTCAAGTTCCTGTCAGCATTATATTACTACTGAACAATGCAGTATGCAATCTTCAAGAAGCTAAATGTGGAAGTAGGAGGGAAGGAGGGAGGGCGGGGGAATGAGTGAACATGAGCCCCAGTGAGTGAGTCGGAGTGGGAAAGAGAGAGAGAGACACTCAGAAAGCAGAGAGAATGCAGGGTGGACGCTCCTCTCACTGTAGTAACACGGACGGCGGGACGGCATGAGCAGTCTGAGTGCGTGAGGATTCGGTGAGGTCAGCGCTGAAGGAGTCGGTGCGAGCCGAGACCGGCCTCGCTCAGCCTGGCAGGAGTGAAGAGTGAGGGTTCAGCTGGCGCTTAGTTATGAGCATTGTTATGAAGCCTCGCTCACGTTCCACCAGCTCGCTGAAGGGCGTTGAAGGGTAATGAGAAACTTTTTTGTTTTTTTTGTTGCCCACTTTACTGTTGGGCATCGTTTCCCCCGTAAACTTTCTCTGTTTTGTCTTTGTTTTTTAACGTGGTAGTCGTCTCTCAGTGGCAGATATTTCCTTCTGCATCTGCCTGCTTCCTTAAAAGCAGACTTGTAAAAAACCTTTTTGTTAAATGACCAACTTTTTAAAAAATATATATATTTCAGCTCAACAATTAACCTGTGAACTGTGGTCCTATTTACTTATTTATGTGCATGTAGCTAATTAACCGACACTTTACATTCTACTTAATTACCCCGGCGTCATGCAGTTAATTACCACGGCGCTCGTTGGCAGTGCTGATGATGATGCTGTAATGATGTAAAGGTGGACGGTGTGCTGGGAGCTCGTGTACAGTCACGGGTGTGTGTGAGGTTTCCGTATTAGCACACAGGGGCTGTTTACTTGCTGCAGGGCAGATAGCTCAGACTCCTTCTCCTGCCCTGTCTTGTTATCACCCTGTGCTTATTATAGACTAGTCACTAGTACACGCTGGAAGAGTTTATCTTTGTTATTACTGCTGCATTCGAATCAATTGCTAGTCCCTTAGGCTTAAAGCTAACATGCTACCTATTAAGTTATTATGTTGTTAGGGTACAAGTTGTACAAATATGGTGATTCTGCGTTCCACAGGGTTCAATTTGTTTTGTCTGGTGAAGTTCTAACACCCTCGCACACACACACACACACACTAACTTTCAACATCCCCTCCCCATCCCCCAAACAACCTCCACGACTAGCTTTTGGAATGCAGCATGTCACTTTGATCAATAAAGTCTTTTAGCAGTGTGTAAACATGTCTTGGAGAGGGTGGGATCTGGGGTGGGATTTGGGGTGGAGTTCGGGGCGCATGGCAGCGTTCGGCAGTGTTTGTGTGCTTGTACAAGAACGTCTGGTGGTCTGGAAGTCATGAGGAAAGGATGACCTTATTAATGCCACCACTCAGGGATGTGGTTTGGTCTAAAGGTCTCGTTCCCGGTTTGGGGTTTGATAAATGTTGAGTGCTGAACTTTGAACTTTCAGTTGAATGCATTTTGCCAATCTCACAATAATTAATCAATTGATGCAAAAAACAGTAAAGCATCTGCAGTTTCAGTAAAAAGTTTGGACACGCCTCCTTTCTGCTCCAATTATTCTCAATGTTCTCAGTTCCATGTTCTGTAAAGATGGACTTTGCAGTTCTCTAAATTTCAGACTGTAATCTGTTTGTGTTCTACAGTACATACTGTGTATGTCCCCTTTACTCTGTTGTATAACGGTCAGGACCCCAATAGTACCACCACAGAGCAGGGATTATGCCTATCCCAGCAGTGTCACTGAGGTGTTTAAGTGAAACTCCAGCAGCACTACTGCACTAAAACCCACCTCACCACATCAGTGTCACTGCAGAACTGACAATAAACAATCCACCACCCAAACGATACCTGTTCTGTGATGCTCCTGACCAACAGAGAACCAACAGGGGACTAAACACAACACAGATGGACTACAGTCTGTAATTATAAAACTACAAACTCCATCTGTATGATAAGTGCAGAGAACAGACAGTGTTGTTGTTTTTTTTATTTTAGAGAACAGTATGTAAGAAAGTTCAATTCCTCATGAAGAAGTCAAACTGCTGGATTTGATTTTATCTAGATGCTAATTAGTTTGTTTTCCTGCCAGGATGTGATTTGTTTATTCCCGCTGAAGGACGTGAAGGTACTGGAGGCTATGGAAATGGCAGGACGTGTCTTTTTTTTCTCGAGCAGAACAGCAGTTTACGTCTAAAACAAACGAGTGGAGAACTTGGATTCTGCGCTGCAGTCGCTACAGAAACAAACCCCTTCTGTAATGATTCTCACAGGGTTTGAACTTTGCCGTGATATTTGAGAAACTCATTTACGACCGAATTCTTTTCGTCCCGTTTGTATTAGTATTCTGACGTCATCACATTGTGTGAAATATACAGAGGGGCATCTTTTCATGTATCTGGGAGGAGTGTTGAAGCTTCAATCTCATTTCTCCTGTTATATCATTTTCACACGGCGTTGTGAGCGAGGGGGGGGAGGGGGGGGACGACGAAAAAAGCATTCAGATCCTTTACTGAAGCAACAGAATCAATACAGCAGTGTGAAAATTCTCCCTCACAGTTTAAAGGTCTTTTAAAAGTTGACTGCAGATGTAAAGCAGCAGAACAAACTTAGAACAATACAGAGTCCTGGTTTAATTGTTGTGATGTTTCATACAGCAGTTCGTTTCCACCTCACCATCTGATTGGTTGAGAAGTGTTGTCACTGTGACCTGTTGACATCACAGCCTCTTTACAACAGAACTTTAAAGTTGTTCATGAGTGCAATGGCACAACTTCCTGATCCTCGGAACATCCCATCACTGACACTCCGGTTACGCAGCGAGGATTAGTGGTGACGGCTAAAGACCCGGATTCCCTCAGGGTTCTCTGGATCTAACTGTTCTCATTCACTTTACTCCTGATAGTAGAACTAGAGGTTTAAATTACTATTTCAATTTTATTTTTGGGGCTGCAAGGTGGCTTGGTAGTTAGCACCTCCACCTCTCAATGCTGAGGGATCCAGATTCGAATCCTGATCTGGGTGAAGTTTCCATATTCCCCCTGTGTGGGTTTCCTCCAGGTTCTCCGGTTTCCTCCCAAAGTCCAAAAACATTGATTCAAGGTGAATAGGCTGCTTTAAATTGCTCCTATTTAAGTTGCCCCTATATAATGTGTGTGTCTGTAAGGGTGAGTGTGTGCCCATTGATGGATTGGCACCCTGTCCTGGATGTATCTGCCCAGTACCCAACAGTCTGGGCTCAGCTGGATGCTCATGGGTAACCCCCCCCCCACTCCCTGCAGCCCTGGTAGAGGATTAAGCGTAATTTAATCAGATGAGATGTTTTTCCACGTTATTGAAGGTGCAAAGCAGATTAAAATTCTTTTCATTGGTAAACATCATGAGCCCTTCGACTTACTGAACACAGATCAGGTTAAAAAGCCACAGAAAAATTCCTTTAAAGGCCGCATTTTTTTTGTTTGTTGTTGCATTCGACTGTAATTCATAACTGCGTCGTTCAGACCTCGTGTCTTTTATCATCTGTGACAGGAGGGGAGTGAAAGTTTGGCTTGCGGAATTCCAGAGCAAAATGACCCGTCTTAAAGCTGTTATAACACACGCCTTCTGTTGTTAGGACTTGAACAAGCTGTTTGATGTGATGATTGTCATCATGTTAACTGTAAGTGGTTCACTGTGATTAAATACGGTGGGTGTGAGTCCAACAGGGTGTCGTGTCTACTTAGAGAGACTTGACATGGTTTACTTTGATTAGTCACAAAACAATTTAACGAATCTACACCTGGTGTGTGTGTGTGTGTGTGTGTGTCCATGCTGGATGGTTAAGTACCCCACATTGTTCAGTCTGTAGTGACCACCTGATGGTTCCACTTCAGGGTTCCGCATTTGGAGGCGTTGTAATGGAATATGTTAAAAGGTCCGTCATTAACAGAAATGCGTCTATCAGGTTCTCAAGGTAAAAGAGGTGAAAGAACAAACAGTGCCATGTCTTTAGCCACAGAGACTGTTTGTGCGTGTGTGTGTGTGTGTGTGTGTGTGTGTGTTTGCTGCGGGTGGGTAACATAAGCCGACTTTAAGCATGAGGTGATCCTTGTTTGAGGAACGAGGGGAGGCCATTGCTCGATGATCTCTTACTAGCGATGAACGAACGGCACATTTTGTCTTCTTTTCACATTGAGTTCTGAGTCGAGACGTGCTGCTGCTGCTGCTGTTGGTTTTAGTCAGCGTTCTGGTTCTAATGGCTTCTTTCTTTGCTTTGTTTTTCAAAGCAGCTCAATGCAGTCAAAATACTTCAGCTGATAAGACCGAATGCTTTCAGATGCACTCCTGCGTCTGTCACACAGTTCTGCTCTAAATCAGATGTGTGTCTGATTATAGAAAACATTTGGCTTTGAGTTCATTAGTTTCAGTCACTTTTAATAACTTATTTAGGTTTGTTTATTACACTGCAACAATTTAAATTAATGGTTGCTCTTTTCACTTGGCATAAACTGGAAGACCAACTGCTTCGCGCGCTATAATTTTGGGGTTCCCCATGTCCATCCAGGGGAGAACATTTTGGGCGCTGGGCAGATACACCCAGGACAGGGCGCCAATCCATCGCTGGACACACAATCACTCACACAGATACACACACTATATAAAGCAGTCAGTTCACCTTGAATCCAAGTTTTTTGGACTTTTTGGTAGTTGTGGTTGTTGGTAGCTTTACGCCGGTTGTTTTAATGATAAGTCCTAGAAGGGATTGCATAAGATGATCGCATGTTTTAAAGAAATAAAGTTCTCAGACAACAATCAGTCATTACAAGATAACAACCTGCTGTCATCTTCGTAGTAGTGACGTCCAAGGAGGATCTGTGCACATGGTCGCATTTTGTTTTCTCAGCACCGGTGTGATACCAATCGTACTGCACAACTCTGTCCCAACTCGTTCAACTGAGCGGATTACTCAGAATTAGCCATTCAAATCCAGAGCTGCACCCGTCTGTGCAATCGCAACGACTGCAGCGCTGGGGTGTGGCGCTGAGGTAAGCGAGGGGCCGAGAGACGCAATGCCGCGTCCTGTTCTACGTCAACACAGAGGGAATCCCGGCAGATTTGGGATTGAACTAATGCGCTCAGGGGTTTTCTGGGTCAGCCCAGGTTGAAGCGTTGCAGGGATCACCAAGGAGACCTGAGCCGGTTACGAGGGAGTGCGTCTTAAGAGGGATAAGCCCACCAATTAAAAAAGCAGTGAATGTTATAACACTGATGTGTCCGTTCTACACTGGAACCTTAGTATAGCATCAGTGGGTAGTGTGGGAATCAGTGGGAATACTGATTTAACATCATGCATCTTTGAAGGCGTTGATATAAATATTAGTGGGTTAAACTTTTGAAACCTTAAAAGTTGGTTTGAAACTTGGTTTGTTTAGTCTTCCGTCTGTCTATCGTTGTGTTTTGGATTTTACTTGGTGCCCAATGAATAACTGTGAATGAAAATGTGTTTTGCAGCTTCGATGTGGATAATGGCACGTCGTCTGGACGCAGCCCGTTGGACCCGATGGCCAGCCCCGGTTCGGGTCTCATCCTGCAAGCCAACTTCGTCCATAGCCAGCGACGGGAGTCTTTCCTGTACCGCTCTGACAGCGACTATGACCTTTCGCCAAAGTCCATGTCTAGAAACTCTTCAATTGCCAGTGACATGTGAGTTCACCGTTTTGTCATTTGTGTAGTGTATATTAATAATCAAATTTGTATATGCAAATTATTTTCACATTGACTTATTTATTCATTTTATGTTTTATTGAAATTTATTAGGGGTATGATGATTTTCTATAGATGAATGTTGCAGATTTGCTTTGGTCAGTGCATAGTAAACTGTTTAAGAGTGTTCTTATCTTCTGTGCAGACATGGAGATGACATGATTGTTACCCCTTTTGCACAGGTGAGTTAATACGGTTACAAAATTTTAATAAGGTGAATTATTTTGGTCATTGTTAAGATTGCAAGCCATTTTATTGTGTGCACCCCTGGTTAAGAGTGAGAGTTTAACCTCATTGGGTTCTATCATACACCCTGCATGGGGCATTTGTGTGTGTGTGTGTGTGTGTGTGTATATATATGTGTGTGTGTGTGTGTGTGTGTGTGTGTGTGTGTTAGTTTATTTTAATTTAAAACGACAGTAAAGTTCTTTTATGTTAAGATATGGTTAGCAGACTAAGATTAACAAACATACAACATACATATAATACATTATATAATCAGATCAGTATGCAAATGAGCTGTGATGATCTGATTTGTACACTGAACTTTAGGTTCAATTATATAATATTGCGTCAGTTATTATAGGGAAAATGTTAATAAGTTTGTGGACACTTAGTGGAGGCTGTGATTCGAACTCTGATTTAATTATTTGTGAGGACCTTTGGTAAGGGACATTTGTCTTTGCATTCTTCTCCAATTTCACATTATGTGCAGCTTGATGATTGTTCTTTATGTTATTATCTTTATGACTTTTCTTTTTCTGTCCTGCTCTTCAGGTCCTGGCTAGCTTAAGAACTGTACGGAATAATTTCTCAGCGCTGACAAATGTCCAGCAAGAAAGGTCGTCCAACAAGTAAGTAAAACCACTTGTTTAAGAATATTTTGTAAAAAGCAGGCAGCTCTGTTGCTCAGACAAACTTCTACTGCTGACTAACTGCACAAGAAGGGACACGAGCAACGTTCACACAATGCCTGTTAATCCAGAGTCAATTCCATTCCACTGTGTTCTTAAGCATGTTCTGAGAACATGTCCGGTTTCCCGTTTTTAATTCCGTAACGTCGTTGCTTTTTGTCAGGAGATCACCCATGTGTAACCCTCCTCCCATCACGAAGACCTCGTACACAGGTGCAGTATCTCCATTGTTTTACAAACCTGTCATCTATGTGTGTGTGTGTGTGTGTGTGTGTGTGTGTGTGTGTGTTGCACGCCGTCTGTGTGAGTGGTGTGTGAGTGTATGAAGTTAATGTACACAGCTTTAATCCTGATGAATGTTAATTCAGGATGTGATGTCTAGTTTGTGTTCCTGTAGTTCAGATCTAAAGGTCACTAGATTGGTTCCCTACGTCCACACGGCCACGTTGACTTTATCGCAGCCATCTCTGCAATGCACCTGTATGCTTTGCTTATCACAGATCTGCATGCGGCATGCTGCCAGGATTCTCACACCCTTTCCACAGTGTCTCTGCATAAACATCTTTCAGTCTTCTGCTTAAAGAGTTCATGCAGAAATTCGGCAGTGAAGCTTGTTGGTGTCTACGGGGCATCAGTCAGTGAAGTCCTCATAAAGAAACGCTTTCATTCACAGCTCTGCGCATGTGACTCGAAACTCGAAATAATTCGATGATGTTGCGCTGATTCTTGTGGTTTATTGTTAATAAGAGATCATTAGTTTGCAACTGAGTCATTTTAATATGACAGTGATTCTCCCTAAGATTTGTTTTAGTGAGTCAGTATAAATCAGTGAATCATTTAGCGGGTTCAGGCTGATTTCTGAGTTAAATACGTCTGAGTTAAAGGTTGGTTTGAGTCAGTGAATCTACTGTTTGTGGATGATTGTTGAATGTTGAATGAATGTTTAGTGAGACGCGGTTTGATTCTGTGAATCTTTTCTGTACGATGTGATTCGCTTTAGTAAGTGAGTTTGAATCGGTGAATCTGAATGTTCCTGAATAAATTCTAATTTTGTTTAAGGAGTCAGAACTTGGACTGAGTTCAATCAAAGCAAGTCTGATTTTCTAGATCAAAGCAAATCATTCGCCTTATAAAGAAAATCTGAATCAGAGAGTTTAGTGAGTCAGCATTTGACTCACTGTAATTATTACATTAATTCTTAATTAGCTCATCAAATGAGTCTAAATTTGAATTAGTGAATCGTTTATCACAGTGCAGAATTTCTGAATGACTTGCTTTAGTGACCTTAAATCATTGAATCGTTTATTGGTTACAGGAATTCTGACTGGCCGACTGATTTGGTCACGAGACACTTGATTCTTAATGATTTGATTAAGCGAGTCCGGGGATTTGGTTCAGTGAGTCTGGGCTTGATTCACCATGTGAGAAGTAAAAGGCTGTTAGCATGAGATAATCCGACAGTTACGCTGAGATCCACCGGAGCAGTTTCCAGGCAGAGTCCCAATCCACTTTGTGCTGATCCGGTCTGCAATTTCCAAGTAGCCTTGCTGTCCACAGAGCTAGTGGCCTCGCTCGCTCTGGTGTCTGGTGTCGCACTAAGCATGAGAAGAATGCCATTGACGTCAGTGCAGTCCCTTTCAAAGAGTGGCACCCCAGTCCTGCGTAGCAGTGAGAGAGCGAGGGAGCGAACCAGACAAAGAGACGGAGGAAGGAAGGAAGGAAGGAGGGAAGAAAGTGAGGAGCCGAGTGTGACGGGCATAATCTGAGCTTTGTTAAACGGGCAACCATGTGCTCCTGGTGCCTCGTAACTTCTGCTTTGTGAGCAGCTTGCACATTCTCACAAGCAACGTGAGGAAGACTGAATCACGCATAGTTTTTTTTTTTTTTAATAGCATTAAACTGAGACGTGAGGATAAGTGCTTTGTCGGAACCTGCGAGATCTACTGCAGTTTCATTTGGATTGATCAGGGCGAACCTGTCATGCGCACCTTTAAAGTGATTGCCTAATGACTTTAGGAATCCATTTCCAAGTCTTACAGGCAGGTTAAGACTTCAGCAGAAAAGTCTTAATGTCCTAATTTCATTTCACATAACCCCACAAATTTATCTCACCGTGTTTCTAATGCAACATGAATCACTGTAAGACCTGCTGGAGCTCGACTGTGAAAGCGGAGCTGAGGGCTGATATGGTCAGAGTTGGTGGTAATTGAGGATTGTAAGACGTGAGGGGGAAGGAGGGCTGCGCTCGATGACGTACACGACAGTTTTATAAAGACCCGCCTTGAAGAAAGGCATTTTAGCTAATGATCCGAGTTAAAAATCCCTGGTTTGCAACAAAGGTTTTCCTAATGATACTGTATCTGAATGATGCAGTGGTATTTTGGTTGCCCACGGTGAGATCTCTGACCCTGCACCACTCTGTCACCCCCTCCAGATGGCCCTCAATGCTTTATTTTTCTTCTACCAGCACAAAAATTATAAAACATTTAGCTAACAATGCTAAAAAAATATAAGGCAACATTTGAACCAATTAAGTCCGTTTGTTGCCCATGCCTAGAAACACCCTTTTATAAGACTGTATTTTAATGATTGATGTCAATAAATGAAACAAAGGTCAGCCAATAGCATTCTTTCATCTATTCCAAACCTTTAACCATGGGGATGTTCTTCCAACGTTCTTTCCGAGCTTTCATGGCATCCCATTCCCTGTGCATCACTCTCCTCATCTCGCCTTCCATCCCTGTCCAAGATTGTACAGGGAGGGGTCCCTGTGTTCACTCTGGAGGGAAGCAGAAGATAGAATGTTGCTCCTTTACCAGGTTTAATGTTTTCTGATTGAGTAGAAACAAGCGGAGGGAAAGGAAGCACATGCTTTACGTGAGGGACATGATAAATGCTGACACATGGACATTGGTCATAACTAAAAATCGAATAAAAATAACTATTACCGGTTGTTTAAATGGAGTTATGTTGTGGTGGATGGATATAATTTCTTTAGTTTAATTTCAAGCTCATGGGGTAAAAAAAAAAAAAAACTGAAAAACCTTGGACAGTGATGGAGGGTGTGGTGCTGTCAGTCAAACACCAAGTCCAACATAAAGCTGCCAATGTGGGCCCTTGAGCAAGGTCCCTAACCCTTATGGCTTGAGGGTCTGCATTCTAATTCATCCCAAAGCTGTAGAGAGGAATTGCTGTAGAGAGGAGGTTCTGTTTGAGTCAGTCCAGTTCTCCCACTTCCAAACTCATGCGTCCCTGGGAGTATTGAGGGAAGCTGCTGAAACGTCGTACCTTCCCCAAACTGTTCCCAAAAAATATGGACGCAGACTGTTGTTTGAAACGCACGGCTGCATGCGTGCTCTTCTGAATCTGCATACAGCGATTAAGGTGGTGTCCCAATATTTCTGTTCGTAGTGAATGTCATCCTGTTATTATCTTATTATATTATACTGACTCTGTGTCGTCTGGTTGCTCACGCCGGTCGGAGTTTTGATTGGTTAAACATCCTCACGCAGTGCACGCTTCCTCCCGCTCGAATCCTCTTCACTCCAAGCCACGGTTTCTTTGCAGCCGGCTCACTCCTTCCACAGCGCAGCTCTGGCAGCATTCAGGCTTCTGTTTCAGAGGGAAGCTCTGCTCACGTTCGGCTAGCGACGCGCCACGGCCGCCCCCTGCACACGCAGGGCATCGGCCACGCTAACACATACGGCTGACACTTTTGCTGTGTGTGTGTCTGTCTGTCTGTGTGTGTGTGTGTGTGTGTGTGTGTGTCTCTGTGTGTGTGTGTGTGTGTGTGTGTGGCTGTCCGTGCTTCATTACTGCTGGAGACCGAGGGAAGCCCAGTCATCTGTTGGTGTCAGCCCTTGATACAATACGCTGTGTGTGTGTGCGCGCGCCTGTATGTGTGTGCATGTGTGCGCGTGCGACGCTCGAACATCATGCCTGTAGCTGTTGTCTTGGGCCGATCTGCATGGTTGTGTCCGTAGAGGTGAATGTGGCAGGCGGAGATGGGCCTGCTTATAACGGAACTCCTCCAGCATTGGGACACTGCACTAAGCAGCACTAACATGGATCTCTGGATACATCACTGTGAGCAGTCATACTGTGTGTGAGTAAGAACGAGAGAGAGAGTGTGTGTGTGTGTGTGTATGAAGGAGAGAGAGCTCGTGCATATGTGTGTGGTCCCTTTGCGTTTTTTTGGCGGATATACAATTGCCTCCTCATGAGATTTGACCATGATCTGTGGCTTCACGTAGCCCTGCGAGGATTACCGCGCTGAGCTCCGAGCTATATTCGACCATCTTTCCACTTATTTTTCTTGCGGGGGTATTTTTTTTCCTTTTGGCTCGCTCTGGGAGCCCGGACGTTCACCGTGGAGGGCCTAAGCACAGCATGAAGAACCACCCATGCATCCAGCCGGGATACCCCACCATGACACTGTATGGCCGTTTGGGCCCTCTGCTGGGAGCCTCAGTTAGTCCACTGAAGGGCCTCAGAACTGACCCCTCACTCCCCTCTCATCCTGCAGAAGAGGCCTACCAGAAGCTGGCCACCGAGACATTGGAGGAGCTTGACTGGTGTCTGGACCAGCTGGAGACCCTGCAAACTCGGCACTCGGTCAGCGAGATGGCCTCCAACAAGGTAAGACCGCAACTGCTTTTTTATTTCCCCTAATTATATGTCTGCTTGGCGGCATGGTGCACTGTGTTCCACCAGTCAAGACCCGGGTACGAGTCGTCCCCCCCCCCCCCCATGTTTATATGAGTACAGTGTTGTGAGGTGACCGCAGAGTAATGTCTGGTGCCATCACCATGACCGGAGTGATGCTTTGGAAATCGTTCACATTTTCCATTCTTTGATTTCATGTTGGGGTACATAGTTATTGCCTTCCCCTTAACCCCTCGCGCCCTGTCTGCTGGATCTGTCCATCATAATCCCTGTAGAAACCCACCGGCGTGTTAGACGATCTGCAACTGGTTTATGACCTTGCATCTAGCTCGTCCTCGTCACCTATTTCCCCCGCGGTCCTGAGGCAGCCCTGCGTCTGGTTACGTCTCACTCAGAGCGTCTGATCTGCTGCATGCTGAAGCCGGCGCTTTTGTGAGCTGGCCTGAGTGTTTACAACGATTGCACCGAAAATCTGCACTGAGCATGCTCACACTCCCCTATCAAGGCCTTAGCACACATCCAGCATGCTAATCAGCCTCCACCAGTCAGCTGCGCCACAGCATGCATCCATGCGCGATTAGACGGCTCCCAGAATGCCGTTTCCCTCGCACACATGCGGGCGAGGATCTCCGAGCGATGTTCGACTATTAGCGTAAAAGCACATAGCATTCACTTCTTGTTGTTTCCACTTCGACTGCCTGTCCTGTCCTCATGAGGTATCCATGGTAACACACAAGGCCTGCGAGCTTGCTTTGTTGCACAAGACTGCCAGCAGAAGCGCCCTAACACACAAAAACAGCTCCAGTTCTGAGGGTAAAAGTATTTCGGGTTAGCACTCGCTAAAATACTAAGAAACCATTTCTCTTTTGTGTCATGACACCAGATGATGAAAGAGATTCGGTTGTATAGATTCAGAGATGATAAGATCTGAATGACAGGATCATTTACATCAAAACATCTTTTTAAATCAAACCTGCTTTTATTATGAACTTGCAACCGCCGCATCACGATACACACACAATCAATACACTATACAGTACATCATCAACTTTGTTTATATTTATCGATTACAATTTAATTATACTGACATAATCCGTGTTTATTTAAGGTGCTTAGCATCTGATGTCCGTCCATATTACGTGTCCAGCATCTAATCTCTGTTTATATAAAGTACTGTGTATATTTATGTAGAGAATTCAATAATCTAAGGTTTGTTGACAGAAAACACTTTAATCTTTGTTTATATATATCAATTAAATCGAAATTGGCTTTATATAAAGTCCTCCCATCTAATCTCTGTTTATATCCATCACCCTAGCAGCTAATCTTTGTTTATATAAGGCACTTTTATTATGTAAAGCACTTAGAGTCTAATCTTTATTATGACACCCCCCCCCCCCCCATCTGCACTTTGTTTATGTTGCTTATTCAGGATTTACCGTTTCTTTACATGAAACACTCATCATTATGTTTCTATACATAACAGACTGGAATCTGTGTTTATATAAATCAATAAGAAAGAATCGAATGTCCAGCATCTGATTTTAATTTATATAAGATTATCTGCACCTAATCTATATTGTTTTTACATTTATATTATGTTTATGTAAAGTGCTCAGAATCTAATCTTGGTTTCTATAGAATGCTTAATAAAATGATTAGTGAGAAAATAATCGTTCATAAAACTGTTCTATGAAAAACAAATTCATTTCAAAATCAATCTAATCTCATATAAGGGTCTCTAAATCTAATCTTCGTTCATATTAATCACCAGCGGTGAATCGGTTTATGTTCGACCCTCAGAACCTCAGTTTAGTTTAAATAAAGCAGAATCTTACATTTATTTATATAAATTCATCAGAATCTGAAGTGTTTATTTAAAGTGCTCAGAGTCTAATCTTAATTTATAAAAAGTGCCAAGAATCTAATCTCAGTTATAAAAGCACTTGGCAAATAATTAATATATAATGTAATATATCTAATTCTTGCACTTTTTAAATAATTTGTTTATATAAAGAACTAAAAGTCTAATCTGTGTTTATATCAATTCCTAAGCAACTGATATTAGTTTCTATTGAGTTCTTATCTAATCTTAGTTTATATAAGCACTAAAAATCAAATTGCTGTTTAAGTAAAGAATATAGTCTGTTCTAAATGAATTAAAACTCGGCATGGCAAAAAAATATTTACACATAATAATATAATATGTTGTCATTATTAACACACACACACACACACACACACAGTTTAGGTTGTTATATATATATTTAACAGGTAGTTATATATTTGGCATTGATTCTGTGTGGTGTTTTGAATGTTCTCTATTTGCCAGTGGATACTACAGTTCCCTAGGTGTGTATGTGTATGTGGTTCTCCATGTGTCTGCCCTGCGACTGGCTGGCGACCTGATCAGAGGCTCCAACACCCTCCGTGCCCCGGATCAGTATAAACTAAAAGATGAACCCAGGGCAGATCGCTATCATCTCTGATGTGATGGAGATGTTAAGACGTGTTTAACGCCTCTCTTGGTTAATGCAGGATTGGATTTTGAGTTTTGGTGATATAGTAAATAACTCCTTGTTCTTTGTGAGGTTTATTTTCGGACCGATGCCACACGTTTAAAATTGAGTTGCTATTTAGATCTTAGTCCAGGAAAGAACACATTTGCAGAGAAGTCACAGCTAAAAATTGACTGGATTGTCCTATTTGTTTCTTTCCCCGCCGAGTGTGAGCGTGTTAACACCTTACTGCTGCAACAACAATAGAAACACACTCTCTCTTGTCCACACGGGCCCACACTGGCCGATTATGGCTGGCTCATCTGCTCCAACAAAGCTGTAAATGAGGCGGCCTCCCGCTGCTGTCTCTGAGGGAGCAGAAGTGTGAAACAATCCTGCTCCACCAATTCTGCACTGCCTACTGCATCCCGTCTCTCTGTTACTGCAGTCTATTTTAAGAAGCCCCTTTATTGGGAATCACACAGTCGAAATCCACAGTCAGTGGGTTGATTAATAATCATGTCCCACTCATGACATGGTGTACTAATGCTCAGTTAGGTGTCGGGCACGGAAACCAAAAGACACGGTCATCTACAACACAGCTTTCATTCATTAGATACACCCACTTGTTTGTACACTCATTGGCTGCGTCTGAAATCACCTACTGCCCACTACATAGTGTTAAAAGCTGTAGGGGGGAACAGCTAGTACGCCTGAAGGAAAAGTAGGTGAGAATTTCATAAATAAACTACTGAATTGGAAGCCATTTATTTTTAAGCATGTATCTGTAGAAAACCCATCCCATGATTTAAGATGCGAGATGAAGGGATGAGATGATACATTCTTTTCCGGTTAATCGCGGTTAAAAACTTTACAATTAATTTAATCGTAAGAGCGTCTCAACATCATCATGACGATATTCATAAGAAAAATGTGTATTGTGCTGCTAACCGGAATCTTAGACCAATTGGCACAACTCACACGGAACAACGATAAAGTTCCACTTGCCGCACACTAGTCTGTTTGCTTTGTACTTACAGGAAGAACCTCATTTTTCTTTTAAATGGATATGAAAATGTACTTTAAGGGACACTGATTTTTTTTTACTTTAATTTTATTGAGCAAAAGCCCTGAATTGTTTTAACAAAATGTTTTTTTTTTTTTTATGGTTACATTAAATAAATAAGGGGGCGGCACGGTGGCTTAGTGGTTAGCACGTTCGCCTCTCAGCGCTAGGGATTCCCGGTTCGAATCCCCATCTGGGTGGAGTTTCAATGTTCTCCGCATGGGTTTCCTCCGTGTTCTCCGGTTTCCTCCCACAGTCCAAAAACATGGATCAAGTCAATTGAATTCTCTAAATTGCCCCATATAGAGTGTGTTTAAGTGTGTGAGTGTGTGCCCAGCGATGGATTGGCGCCCTGTCCTGGGTCTATCTGCCCAGCGCCTGAGACGTTCTCCCCTGGATGGGCCACCGCAACCCTAATAGAGGATAAAGTGGGAGATAATGAATGAATCAATAAATAAAAAAATAAGGAAGTTAAGAAACCGTGCATCGTTCCTGGGATTTCTGGTACATTTTATCTAAAGTTAATATCGCATAAGAATCCTGTAATCATGATTATTTCTTAATAATATTTCCTAACAATCGTCTCATCCCTAATGAGAAGCTACTTACTTAGTGTAATTAAGATACACACACCAATATATCACATCACATTCGAGGAGGCATGGATACTGCATACTTTGCTAACAGAATGTACTAGACTAAAACTAGTACCTACAGGTTAGTAGATGATTTCCGAGGCAGCCTTTATCCATCGTATCTGATGCTCAGTGTGGTTCTACAGAATGATATCAATCAAGTTCAAGTTCAAGTTATTTATTTATGTCGCGCTTTTTACAACAGTACATTGTCACAAAGCAGCTTTACAGAATGAAAAGCCTTTAGACCCCCAAAGAGCGAGCCGAAGCGACAGTGGCAAGAAAAAACTCCCTTTTATGTTGTTATTTAAGGAAGAAACCTTGGGAGGACCAAGACTCAGTGGGGGACTCATCCTCCTTGAGCGGCCAGGCAGCAACAACAATGTAGGACAGCCAGGTACAGATATTAAACAAATGGAAAAACTAACAACTGGAAAACTATGTGAGTCCATTAGGGGGCGTCCTGCAGGACCGCCAGTCCAATTGATATTCAGGTTCCATCCAGTATTCGTCGGCAGAGCCATGGATGAAGATCTCCAGGAAGCCGGGGGACACCTCAAAATCCATTTGTTGTTGACTTGAATTCAGACAGACTGTGTTCTAATCAGTCCTATGCAGAACCTGAGCATCTCCGCTGTGGGATCAGTTTTGAGCTGACGTCATTTTAATGTACCTTCCACATATGTTCTCAACATGGATGTGCGAAGTTGCCTCCTCACTGAATATTTCATGCCTGAGGATGATACAGTTCCTACGTATCTGTTATGTCACACTGATTACCGAAATGTGTCTGACACCAGCATGCACACACACACACACACACACGTATATACACACACACACACACCGACATCACCTACAGTAATCCGGGGTTATTTGATGATGAGGCTATATCATGGGAATTTCTTTGTGGTCTGAGGCGCTCATCCTCCAACAAAGACGAAGAGGAGGGGGGAGGGGCGTGAGAGGCAGAGCCCGCCTTTTGGGTTCGCATTAAAGGCTCGACCAATCGGCTGCTGAAATGTAGTCGTCCTAAACCGTGGAGGGAGTGTGAGTGGCATCTCGGCGAGGACAGGGGGGGGGGGGGGGGGGCGGCTCTCACCTGAATGATGATGGTGTGAAACAGAGCCTTATTTGGAAGCTGTTGATGAAGGATTTTCTGCCACCCGGCGGCTTCGGCAGCTCAGATCCGGCAGGTTGCTTCGGAAAGATGCAGTGGCTCGCTCATTTTGTCCTCGGATCAGAATCGGTTCAGTCCAGCAGGATACAAAAGGGGCAGGCTGCGTTGCGGGAGGACGGGGTGGTGTTTTCGGAAGAATGTACTGTGCAGGCTGGACTGTTCTAGATCTCTGTGATCCCGGGATCGGTTTGTGATGAGGGACGGTTCTGCTGTGATGCTCAGGATGGATTCTCTCTGCAGATAGATCGTCTTCTTCTTATTGTTTGTTTAAAGGACTAATAGACTCTCAAAATGCCTGAGGCAAATTACCTGCTAACCGTTTCTTGGGGATACATAAAGGTAAGAGGAGAGAACATCTGTATGCTCACACACTAATACAGCTGTTTATACCCTCAGTTTGTGGGGTCATTGTTGTCCTGTCAGTCCATTTGGAAATGAATGGGTTCGTTTGTTTAAATGTCATTACGGGGTTCATTTAAAACCCTGACAGCTCTCAATTAGGATTGTTTTAAAATGTTTATTAATGAGCTTTTATGAATTACCAACAGAACCCATTTACATTCAGGAACATTTTGGTTCGTTCCTCCTGTTCCTCGCACAGTTCCGCTGTTAATCCCATGACGGTTCCTCAGATAGTTCTCTAAACCATTACATTTTTCGGAGACTTGTGAAGCCATGTGATTACATCATTTTGAACTGCTGCTCATGCAAAGCTTCATGTCTTCCCTGATTGGCTACTGTAGCTGTAAGTTTGTGATTTAGGTTTGAAGGGGGGGGGGGAGAGCCTCCCACCCCTACCTCCGGGCCAATCCACTCTTCTCGGACTGTTGAATAGCTGTGGCATTATCGGGATCCACAAACATGTCTGTACTTGAATCCTCCGAATTCTCAGAGCACCTCAGAAAGCTGCGGCTTGATTTAAAATTAAAGTGTATTTTTAACTCGTGATGGAAGCCACTGATGATGCGCTCAGTGCAGATCTGGGCTGAACGAAGCAGTTACTAATCAATGCTGGGGGTGAAATCGCAGTGCGCATTGAGTAAACAGTGCAGGACAGGTTTGTCCGTCACAGGGCAGACATACAGACATGTTTACACCTGGGGTGAATGAGTACCTCTAATTCACCTGACTTGCATGTTTTTGGACTATATGAGAAAAGACATACGCACCCAACATGATGCGATTCCTGAATATCCAGAAATTACACCCAAGAACTACTTTTTGTCTTTCTTGCAGCATCACGGTGACACCATGAACCGTTATCTGTTTTGTCCCTTATGGAAAAAAAAAACTATTATTTAAATAATACTTTAAATTCCTCACAGAATCATTTGACACTCTGCGTATGTCGGCTCCATACTATACGTCCATACTCAGTTAAAGCGTCTGAGGTGTCTATTTTAAAAATCACAATATATGAGGATTAACAGGAGATTTATGGATTATAAATACATGAGATTTGATCAGTTAGTCTGATCTACATCTCGTTGTAACTGCTGCTACTTTTCAGATTATTCTTCATAATTATTAGTGATATATTTATCTCTTTCTGTGGCTTCATCAGTCTGTTCTCACTTCTGTTTTCTCGACATCTCAGTCTCACGCTTTAATATATATATATAAATTAATATGTACATACATACATACCCATGTCTGAGTGTTTAGAACTTTCTTTTCTCATTTTACAGACAGGCAGTTCATGTTACGGATCGACTCGTTCTCTGTGAATATGTTCAAGTCTGTGTTTATCTTCTGCCTCAGTCGATCACAGTGACCTCCATTTTTCTTTAACATTGATAGTGCGAATCCTGTCCTAGTCTTATGGTTATGTCTCCACCATAAAAAAAAAGCCTTAAAACTGGAGTGCAGACCTTCTGGAGCCGAGCAGAAGACAGATAAAATAAGATTCTGTGTGTATTGTATTAGTGTTTGTAATTGTGCGTAAGGGCAAATAACATTTGCCACATTAACGCCACTTGTTCTATTAATATCCCATGCCGACTGAATGTGGATAATAACACCACATCTCAACAGCTCCCTCTCTGACCAATAACACATTCTCATGTGTGAATGGAAAAAATTCAGCATGCTAAATTTAAATCAGGAAGCCCTGGATTTCCATCGAGTTCCAAGCTCAGTTTAAATGTATATCTGTATGTATAGTATATATTTAAAATTATAATCCTAATTATGTTTCACTTTAAATCAAATTCCCATTATTTTAAATGCATGAAGAATTACAGTGTACATGTGCGACCATTTCTGAATGATATAAATGACTGGCTTCTTTGAGCAGGAGTGACACTTCAGCTACGGTTTGACTCGGGATGCTTAATATTGAATTAAGAAAAAGTACTTCCATTCTGCAATATGAAAAAATACAGGAATTCTCATTAGATGACTTAAACTGCTCTTTCAGGAAATGATTGAATGACTGTGGAGCATTAAAAAAAATGCACCAAACACTAAAGCACATGAGCACCTCGATTCCTTAGACGCGAGTCTGGAGGGAAAGGAGCTGGAATAATACAGTGCACCATGACACCATTGTATTCATAATTCCATTTATGTTACATTTCACTAATCGAATATTTAAAACACTTTAATCCAAGTGAGAGAACAAAACTAAATGAAGCAGACACCAGATGAACTCCAGTATCATTAAACAGGATCATATACAGATCTGGTTTCGATGCCTGACCCCCCCCCTCCCACCCCCCCTTTTTTTTAAGAAAAAGAAAGTGCTTCCAGGAAAAATGTATCTTGAACAGTTTCTTGAAAACTCAAGTGACTCATCATTACGGACAGAGTTAGGAAGATCATTACACCATTTAGCAGTGACGAAAGATTTGGAGTGAGAATGGGCCCCTGGTGTGGTTGGAGCAGGGGTGACAGTCATCACTGAAGTGCAGTGAATGAGTCGGGGTGAAGATTTGGAAAATAGACAGTGTAGGTAAAAGGGAGCAGATCCAGAGCATTGTGTTGAAGCTGCTACATGAAACCAGTGGAGATGACGTGAAGAACATTTAAAATCAGACCTTATCATTTTTTAAATTACAAAAATAACCATATGTATTTTATTTTATGTTTTTTATTCATTAACTGAAGCAAACTCATCAACTCAAATGGTTTTATTTTTAATTTCCAGTTCAAAAGGATGCTGAACAGAGAGCTGACGCACCTGTCTGAGATGAGCCGTTCTGGAAACCAGGTGTCTGAGTTCATTTCCAACACTTTCTTAGGTGAGTGTCACGAACTTGTCATCATCACCAGCATCCAACAGCGCCGCCTTATAAACGTCACGACCGGAGGAAACGATTCATTTCTCAAGCCGGTGGCTTGTGGAGGGGCTTGGGCAGAGCGGGTGCCTCAGTTAGAGGTTCTGATGTGGTTCTGCGAGTCGTTTTTAACCGTACGTCTGCATGTGTGCGTCTGCAGACAAGCAGCACGAAGTGGAAATGCCGTCGCCACAATCGCAGAAGGATAAAGAAAAGAAGAAAAGGCCGATGTCCCAGATCAGTGGTGTGAAAAAGCTTACACACAGTTCCAGCCTCACCAATTCCAACATCCCTCGCTTCGGAGTCAAAACCGACACAGAGGAACCTCTGGCGAAGGTGAGGGAGACGTACAGATTTACACTAAGCATGTCACTTCAGACTCCAGGCACTAACAACGAATGGAGGGATAGGTGTGACAGGACGGACGTCACAACTCTGTAATCTTACTCAAACCGCGGTGGGAGGGCGAGCAGTAAGAAACACTGACTCATAGGGGTCGGATATGAGAGATATTTAGGTATTTATAAAAAATGGGAGAATATTTTCAGTAGCTTTAGCCTTAAATTACAACAGACACAAACTATAGAGGTTTGACTCTATAGTTACATGTGGGTCGCGGTGGGGTTCCCCATGCCCATCCAGGGGAGAACGTTTCAGGCGCTGGGCAGACACACCCAGGACAGGGCGTCAATCCATAGCTGGGCACACACTCACACAGACACATACACACTCTATATGGGGCAATTTGGAGAACTCAATTGACTTGATCCATGTTTTTGGACTGTGGGAGGAAACCGGAGAACCTGGAGGAAACCCACACAGACACGGGGAGAACATGGAAACTCCATCCCCATATGGGATTCGAACCTGGAACCCCTAGCGCTGAGAGGCGAACGTGCTAACCACGTGTAATATATATATATATATATATATATATATATATATATATATATATATATATATATATATATGTATATGTATATATATATATATATATATATATATATATATATATATATATATATATATATATATATATGTGTGTGTGTGTGTGTGTGTGTGCGTGTAAGCGTGTATTCTCTCTTGTTGTAAGTGACATTTGGTAAATCCCTCTTTTGCTTTGTCTGTACAGGAACTCGAGGATGTGAACAAATGGGGTCTTAATGTTTTCAAAGTCACAGAGTTCTCTGGTAACAGACCTTTAACAGTTATGATGTACACGATATTTCAGGTAGAAACTTTTCTCTGTCCTTCTCCTTGTTTTTCCATCATACTGGTTGTTTTCATATTACAATTTTTTTTGATTTGCTTCTTTCTAACAGGAGCGAGACTTATTAAAAACATTCAAAATACCACTCGACACCTTTATAACGTATCTGATGACTTTAGAGGACCATTACCACAGCGATGTGGCTTACCACAACAACATCCATGCTGCTGATGTGACCCAGTCCACTCATGTGCTGCTATCCAGCCCTGCTCTCGAGGTGCCTCCACTCACAGCACCGCTGTTCTGCTGCCGAGCACTTATTTCTGTTAGAAGTGTTTATTCGTTTTTATTGTCAGAGCTGCTTTCGGGTCGTGCGTTTGCGGTTCTGTGTTTTGGTTCCAAGTCTTTTTGATGTTTATTGTGTTTTTGGGTGCAATGCATGAAAAGCCTGTTAGACAGATGTCACATGACGTCATCACCGACGCAGAAAGTTTAGTTTACAAGCTGAAGAACAGATGAACATAAACATCTGAACGGTTACATCATTTCGCAGATGCTCTTATCTGAAGTGACTTTCAAGTATCTGTATTTGATAGCACAAGGTCAGCCAGGATTCAGTTAAAGGGGATTGCACAAGGGAGCACGCTGGAAACTTTTGGAGACTCAGGATTTTATACTTTAAACCCTCTAACCGCTGAGTAACCGGTCAGTGACCACCGAGCGACCGCAGAACAGACACACCTGATTATAATTAAAATAATCCGGCTGAATCAAAACCTGCAGAATGATTCCTTCGACATGATGAATCTGAAGTGCTGAGCTGCGTTTAATGAGTTGCAGTCTCAACATGTTATCAATAACAATGGGATTATTCTGATATCATCCTAATCTTCCTGAGAGTAATATATGTTTAGGATTCTGCTGCTGAAACGATATAAAGAGTGGCCTTGAAATACAGAATCAGTGAAATGGAAGCGATTTCCGGAGCGTCATTTTACATTTAATCATTTAACAGACTTTTATCCGAAGCGAGAGAACAAGACACGTAGCTCGGTCCAGGTTCTCAGCAGTGTGCTTCCTATTTATTTCATTAAAGCGTCAAATTCAAGGTCCTTTTTTGAGAGCGTTCGACCTGAGCTCAGAACCTGAGTTTTGTTTATTCAGAATTATTTGGTCACTTTATTAAATCTCTTATGAAACCAGGTAGATGCTAAAAGCGATTGTGTCACATAGCAAAGCATTATGGGGATCAGTATAGCTTAACCAATCAGGATAAGCCATCCCTGTTTGCCACTAAATCCTTATATGCTGCGAGTCTCCTCTTTTGCATCAATGTCTTGTTTAAATGTACATCCATGTTGTGAGAATCTTCTCTAACGCCTTTTTTTATTGCCTTTCATGTATCCGCAGGCTGTTTTCACAGATCTAGAGATTCTTGCTGCCATATTTGCCAGTGCCATACATGATGTCGATCATCCTGGCGTCTCCAACCAGTTCCTCATTAACACTAGTAAGTCTCTCCTCTGCTGGCAGCACAGTACACCTCAGTGACAGAGTGAGAACGGGCTTATCAGTCAATATAATGTCAGCACAACCCATTATCCATCGTGACTCTGCCTCAGTCTCTAAATATAAACCAAGTGTTGAGTCCAAGCTGCCGTGCCTAGAATAGCCAAGTATTGCTTTTCTAATTTTATTCACTTAGAACAGGTGCCGTGTTAAAGGAGAACTTTAAAGCAGTGACCATCTATGAGGAGTCTGTTGTATGTGTACAGTTTATAATACGAGAGGAGGGTGGGGAGGTCATGCAGAATGAGCTGCACTCAAATGTCAGGCTTTAAGACTGGATTAGTTACTAGATGCAGCCACTGGAACTTAGAGAACGCAGTGTAAACACAGTGGCTGAAAGGATTCAGGATCCAAAATATTTTAACTATAGTTCTATGTATCAAGCCTATTAAGTAAGGCTGCAGGGGTTCTGACTTCAACCATCAAGTGGACTGACTTTATACGTCGATTCGGGATAAAAGTGTCTGCTAAATGACCTCGTGTAATGTGTCCACTCCCTGCGCACTCTGTCAGATGCATAACCCTCATCACTTCACCTTTAAAATCACAGACAGTCGCTCATCTGTTGCTGCAGTTTGTGTTAGTCAGCCTCTTTTCCTTTATCAGTGCTCACGGGATACCAGTGGGTAGATGTTTTTGGTTGGTGGGCTATTTTTAACCCCACAGTGACACACCATCATCACCATTAGAGCCACTGCAGTTCTGAGAATCATCCACCAACCAAAGTAATACCTGCTCTGTGGGGGTCCTGATCATCAGCAAACAGCAAGACAGGGACCAACAAAATATGGACAGATGGACCAGTCTATATCTCTAAAACAATTTATGCTTTTATTTTAATTAAATGGAGCGTCGGTCCAGAAACAAAGAGATTTATTTTAATGAATCGGCCGTTTGTTGTAAAATTTACGAGATTTGTTAATAATTTAAAAAAAAACTGTACTGCGTACATTGCCCACTAGATGTCGCCCTAAGACTTTGAAAATGATAGAGGTTTTTTTTTAATGAAACTTTTAAAAATCGAATAGCATGTATCATAATTCATAAAAATAAAAGCATTGATGGATTTCCCTTCCCTTTCTGCCGTAGACTCTGAGCTGGCTCTAATGTATAATGACTCGTCTGTGTTGGAGAACCATCACCTGGCTGTGGGTTTTAAGCTGCTGCAGGAGGAGAACTGTGATATCTTCCAGAACCTCACTAAAAAACAGAGACAGTCCCTGCGGAAGATGGTCATCGACATTGTCCTGGCAACAGATATGTCCAAACACATGAATCTGCTCGCAGATCTGAAAACAATGGTGGAAACCAAAAAAGTGACGAGTTCTGGAGTGTTACTACTGGATAATTACTCCGACAGGATACAGGTACGTGATCACAGAACCGTACTGTTGTTTAGTTGTGTAAACATGGATGCAGTCACTGCCTTTTTGAACGACTAAATGAACCAAACTCAACCACGGACTAAAGCACGTCATCTCTTCAGGTGCTGCAGAACATGGTGCACTGTGCGGACCTCAGTAACCCCACCAAGCCGCTCCAGCTGTACCGACAGTGGACCGACCGGATCATGGAGGAGTTCTTCAGCCAAGGGGATCGTGAGAGGGAGCGTGGCATGGAGATCAGCCCCATGTGTGACAAACACAATGCGTCGGTGGAGAAATCGCAGGTACCATCGTCTCAGCCGACATGAAAGCATGCCGATGTGTCGTAAATAATGCATTATTTTTACATTTAGGCAAATGATCTGAGAATGGATGACTGATTTGGAAGAGACTGATGGTGCGAGGTCCAGTGTCACAGCAGAGCAAAGAGGGTTATTTGAATAAACTAGTCGTTTTTATGAAAAGTAATGACGCAGTGTAGGGCTGTATTCAACTAAAGATTTTCATAGTCGAATCTGATTCGTCAGATTTTCCCTATAGTCGACTGATAGTCGAATCAGTTAAAATTTCGCCACAAGATGGCGCTATAAGCGTAGTTTTTAAAAAACGATTTTTAAAAAATATTTTACTTGTTTTTCTAACAAAAGAAAACCTTTTTTTTTGTTTTTCTTTTTTCTTTTTTTTTTTCTAGAAATTAGGATGATTTTATTTGACAAAAGGCTATATATATAACGAAAACAAAGACATTTCATGTGAAAACTAATGCTTAGCAGCAGCCATGGGCGCCCCCATGTGGTCAAAATGGTACATTCGACTATGAGGTTCATAGTCGACTACGGTTCTCCGAATCGAATCGTCGAATCAGCGAATATTGCAGCTCACCCCTAACGCAGTGTTTAACTTCACTTCAAATTCACATTCCTCATTTACTTTGAATGTCATTCATTCATTCATCCATTATCTTCCGCTTTATCCTATATTAGGGTCGCGGGGGGGGTTCCCCATGCCCATCCAGGGGAGAACGTTTCTGACGCTGGGCAGATACACCCAGGACAGGGCGCCAATCCATCGCTGGGCAACTTTGAATATCAGTGAACCCATATAGAGGCGAATATTCAAACATAAGAGATTTAGGAAATGAATTGGTTTTATGGGTAACTAAAGGTTAGGGGTGTCTTGGTGTGTGTGTGGGGCTTTGTGTGTCTCTAAGTTTGCATGTTCTCCCCACATCTGTGTGAGTTTCCTCCTACCTCTCGAACATGTATAAATTAAACATCATAAATTAGCCCACAGCTCAGTTTAACAGGTGTGTTTCATCAGAAAGAGCTTCAGGTCTGAATGCCAGTGAATCGAATGCGATATGTGACTCACTGATCCCACAAGGAATCAATTTCACACACACACACACACACACACACCCACACACACTTCTGACCTGCTTAAAGCTGAATGCTTAATCCATTTTCCCATTTGAAGGTTGGCTTTATCGACTACATCGTGCACCCGCTGTGGGAGACCTGGGCTGACCTGGTACACCCCGACGCCCAGGACATCCTGGACACTCTTGAGGACAACAGAGAGTGGTACCAGAGCACCATCCCACAGAGTCCGTCCCCCGCTCTGGACACGAGCACCGAGGGGCGGCGCACCACCACCCACGACAAGTTCCAGTTCGAGCTGACGCTAGAGGAGGACGGAGAGTCGGACACAGAGAAGGACAGCGGCAGCCCACCGAACGAGGAGGAAGAAGCGGAGGAAGAGGAGGAGGAGAACAGCTGCAGTGACTCTAAAACCCTTTGCACACAGGACTCGGAGTGTACAGAGATCCCTCTGGATGAGCAGGTGGCAGAGGCAGAGGAGGTGGGAGAGGAGCAGAAAGAGGATGAGGCTGAACTATCAGAACCCTGTGTTTTAGAGGAACAGGAGAACGAGGAGGAGGAGGAGGACCAGGAAGAGGAGGAGGAGGAGGAGGAGGAGGAGGAGGAGCAGGACACTGCCAATACGTAACACAGTATGAGATAGTAACCAGACTTCTTTTATACTAGAGATGAGAGCCACTAATTTATGGTTAAGCTGTAGGGTTTTTGTTCCCTGTCTGTTTTCTGTACTGTACATCCTCGTTTCATTCTCATTGCCATCTTCGTCCTTTGTTCCTCTTTTTTAGCCATGACTAGTGCCGTTCGAACTGTTTTTGTACTCAGGAAAGTCTTTTTCACTCCTTCATCCGCACACAACCGAACTCGCATTACTTTGTTTTGGTTTTTTTTATCACTGTTGTCGACTGTTTTTTTTGTTTTGTTTTTTTTACTAGGGTCCTTTTAGAAAATGTAGATAGTTTGCCAAAAAATCCGAACCGAATTGTTTTGCCACATTCGGTTTGGTGGAAGCTTCATTGCATGGAGACACATGCAGCTGGTAGACATTCACTACACACTTCGAATGTTATTTCTTCCTTGAAGCATAATACACTTTATTTGCAGCTTAGCTAGAACCTCATTACCAAAGTTAATAGAAACGACTCACGGCACAAGATCAGTTTTATAACCGGCAACTGCCAAAGAGAATGGGTTTTGTTTTTATTTTATTTTTTTATTTTTTTATTTTTTTTTATTTGAATTTTGCTAAGTTTTCTGGTCATGGGACGTAATTAAGCGAACGCATTGCCGTGTCTCTGCTTAACGAAATGAAACCGTGCTCGCTCTCTTCAGTACAGGCCTTCACTCTCACCACCACCTTCTTACCTTATTTATTTTCAGTGATTAGAAAATAATATCTTTTGTTATTTACATCGCCTAAACGAGACCTTTATTTTGTTGCCTGTTGGAGGAACTACAAATCTTTATGAATACTAAGATCACGTAATGTTTTAGATTTAGTGAGAGATGAATACGTAGACCTTATTTTAAGATGTTCGTCCTGAATCACCGAAATAATTCAAAGCGCCTCCGATTAGCATTCTGGGTTTTCTTTATTTCTGAAGCTGAACATCTTTGGGGTTTAGAGTAAGTTGTTGTTCTACATCAACTGTATTCCATCTGTTACTACACACAACTGGTCTTCCACCCTCCCACTATGTAACCGAGGTGCATTGCAACTGAATAACACAATGCACAACGACCGTAAAGTGACCGAGGATCGTCCTGCTTCTCCTCTTGTAATTTATCAGGATTTTTAATTAATTATTGGCTTGATACAAAAACCAAAATAATAACAATGAACCAAATCTAGTTAGGGGGGGTCTTTAAAATGTGGCTATTAATTGTACAGTGCACAGCACACTGGTCAGTGGTGGGGCTCTAGTAACGGGTCCAAAAAACAGTGTGTGGTAGCAGACTGAGTTCAGTTGATTGATTATACATTCCCGACGATTTGCCCTTTTGATTCTTCTGCTCATATGTTCTTATGACTCTCTGGCTTTTAAACCCATGAAACTATTTAACGTGCACTGATCTGATACTGAACATCCCATCAGATCTGAGACAAAACGACTCATTTTCTCTTATTTATGCAGCAGAAATGTTGGATTTCGGTTGATTTATGATGTTACAATTCAGTTCTAATCACATCGACAACGATATTTAATTTTAAACACACATAAACATCCCTCAACCTCATCCCTGATCCCCTCCCGTCTGACACCATATGTAAAGATTCATTCTGTACTCATCTTATCTTCATTTTGCTGTAAGAGCAACGAAGCCAGGTTTTTACTGAAAATCACCTGCTGCTCCACGACATGATATCACAAAAATGACAGGGCTAGGGCAATTAAAAAGCCCAACATCAAAGATCCACCACCATAATGAACACTGGGTACCAGAGGTTTATTTTTGTAAAGATAGTATTGCTCTAAAATGCCATTTCAATCCCAGCCACATGCTTACCTTCATAATAAAAACATGAAAGAAAAAATTATGACCAGGTCAGTCTTCCTAAACCAGGGGTGGGTCGTGTCTGATTTATTTGGACTCATTTGGACTGCAGTAGAATGGGATTTTTCTCCAGTTTAATTTTCAAGGTTGCCAGTAATTCCGCAAACCCACATCGTCCCCGCCTGTGTTTCATGTTGTCATCGTGACGCCGACTGACGGGACTGATGTCAGTATCAGATCAGTGCTGGTTTATCGGTGATGTAAGAAACAGGACACGGACTGTAGGTCAGCACAGAAGCACATGTCTCTTGCATGCAACCTGCTCTTATGGGTTTCTGTACAAATAGTTAAAGGACAATCAGCTTCAGCTCACAAGCTTCAGGCTTCGCATTTTAGATCTGTGGTTACTCCAGATGAACTCGCCAAACTCTGGAAGCAATGTCATCTTTGCCAGTCAACTGTTGCGCCAGTATTCCCATGGATTATTTTCTTCCTAAATATAAATAATACTAATTTATTTCCTTCAATTTAATTTATTCTGTGTTTTTTTTTTTTTTTTTTTTTTTTTTATTTAATGTGCTTGTAGCATTTTTAAATATTCAAGTGAAACTGTAGCACCAGAAAGCTTTCTAGTCTATTTTGATTATGTATGCAGTAACTGTGTAATCAACTGTATAATGATGTACAAAGACCCTGCCTTTAGAAATGGCCCTTCCATCCTTTTGATCTCATCTCATTGCCAAATGACTAGATTCTTTGACCTCACCCTAGTACCTTACTTTTAGTGGTTTCTCATTTCTGTGCGTTTACATGTATTTATTGTGCTGTACAGTACATACTGTCATTCTTACCATGTTGTAAATGATATATCATCCCTAATGGTGATGGTGTTGCTGTATTATGGAACTCTTATTGAGAGAATGTTTATTAATCTTATTCAGTATTTTAAGGACCCATCTATAAACATCTCCTGTGAGATTGTTTGGTGTGGAAGGCTGGAGAAATCCAAATTTTCCTTTATTTATCTCTCTTTTCGTTTCTTTTTACTAGCAGTCCCTTGGCCAGAGGGTTGTGCCTTAATGAACTTTATTATTTGTGTTTCTTATCTTCTTGCTGCACTAAAAAAGAAAAAAAAACTACTGGCTGTAAACTAACCTTGTGTTTTAAATATTTTTTATTTCTCTGTTAGTTTAAGGGATAGTGCTTATTCTTCTCGGTAACGGCAACGGGGGCAGTGTGCAGGAGCAGTCGTTGAGGGTCTAACACCAACATTAGGTGGCACACCACGATGCTGCGTCTTTCTTTTTGAAGACGGGGATCGTTGTGAGCGTGCGAGCCGCCCACCCGCGGGATAAGCTGTAGACACGTGTGTTTCACGGACGTGTGCCAAAGCAGATTGGAGTGATGTCTGTTTTGTTCTGAACTGGCATGTTCCATCACCCTGACAGAAATGACACGCCGGGTCATCGCGAGCGGTTCGGTCATCAGTTCGGCATCCGTCTGACATGCAATATAAAAAACAACAAAGGAGAACATTTCCACCGGAGGACATGGGGTTCTGTTTTGGGGTAAAGGATGGAATGTCTTTATAATCCTGCATTTGAGAATAATTTTGACACATATACTGTAGATTTCTAATCGCCCTAAATGGATAGAATCAATGGCTCTTTTTGTGTCATGTCATCTTTTTACATCATCAGACTAAATAAAAAGAGCATATTTAGGGAGAACTATTTTTTGTTATGTGACTTGAATGCCAACTTATCCGGAGGTTTCACAAGATAATGTAGTTGTTTAATGGATTCCTTATTTATGGCAGTCTATTGGATAGAACTGTAGAAATAAACTTGTAAAAAAGGTTAAAATGAAATAAAAATGTTTTATATGCACCAGAATAAATGAAAGCATGGGTTGACTCTGCACATTTCATCGCCTCTTCTGTGGTTTTTACTCAACATGGGAATCTGTATCTAGTTCTAACAACTAATCCACTTAACACAACGATTTAAGGGCCCTTACTGAATGTTATGGGGCCCTTGCCTCACTGATAAGGGTGCTCCTAATTAAAAGTTTGGGGGTTCCAAATGAGTCCACCAAAAGTTGCTAGTGTGGGTTCCTGAGTAAGGCACCAAACCTTCATTGCTCCCGGTATGCTGAATTATGGCCGAACCTTAATTTAGAAAATTTGATTTAAGGGCCTCAACATTGCCAATTTTTGATAAACTTGAGTGTTGAACCTGATTTATAGCCCAACATTGAGCGAGTGATTAGTGATTTAGTTATATATCTATTACATTATAAAGAAATTAAACTGTAGATACTAAATTTCCTGTCTGTGTAAACATACCTGTCTGCCCTGCATTGGATGGGTGTCCTGTCAGGAGTGTTTCCTCACCTCTCACCCACTGGGGTCAGGTAAGACGCATACAAAAATGAAAACATGAATGTATTTTGAACTGTACGTACTAAAACTCTCTCTCCTTCAGGTCATCTCTGTTTTCCAAGGTGTTGTGAGGTAAAAGTGAAAAGTGTTTCTTATATATATATATATATATATATATATATATATATATATATATATATATATATATATATATATATATATGGGGGGGGGGGGGGGGGGGGGGGGGGCGCAGCATCAAATAACAATGAGGTTTGATGAATTTACAGTGTAGTTGGTTTTCTGCATAATTTCTGACTTGTGTTATTCTCATTTGTAAGTCGCTTTGGATAAAAGCATCTGCTAAATGACTAAATGTAAATTATTTTAAATTAATATATATATTCATTCATTATCCTCCCGCTTTATCCTCTATTAGGGTCGCGGTGGGGTTCCCCATGCTCATCCAGGGGAGAACGTTTCGGGCGCTGGGCAGATAGACCCAGGACAGGGCGCCAATCCATCTCTGGGCAATATATATATGTATATATATTTATATATATAATTTTATTTATTTATTTTATTTTATTTTATTTTATTTTTTTTGAGAACATTGTTTAGTAGCTGGTTGGTTTCCCACTGTCACTATTTCTATAGAAATCTTTTAAGTCACTTGAAATCTTTGAACGGTGTATATTTTGCTCACAATGTTTTTGTATGAAGGTTTATTTTTAAGTCATTTTAAACCCATGTGCAGTTTCACCAAACTTTTTTCTAAGCTTTGATGGATTTCTTTCAGTACAGCTGCTAATTCATTCAGTGCATTTATTGTTTTATTCACTTTTAATTACACGAATTGAAAATGTAATAATAGGTTATTGTTTCTAAACCACTTGCAGAGCAACACACTCTGTACTAAATGTGAAGATGTGCTGTAAAAAATGTTCCAGGTCTAATGTAATATAATAACTCATGTTTGGACTGAACGGATTTCAAGGCCACATTTATTAATCTGTCATAAGTTACAGCTTTAATACAGATCATCACACACACACACACACACAAACAATAAACTGCCAAGTACATCACTTGTTTGGCTGATCAAAAGCTTTACATGAAAATTAGGTAGAAAGAAGGCGAGGCACACGTCCCCCTGAGAGAAGTGGGAATAAAGACAGCTGCTGAGTTAGTTTAGCACTTTTTAAAAGGACAGACAGTATTGCACAGTTCAGAAGATCTACTAACCTCAATGCATTAGGTAAAGCCTTCACAACAACATAATGGCTCATCACCCATCATAGAAATAATTTGGCACATTACGATCCCCTGCTGGCAGCCATTTTCAAGACAACATTTTACTACAGATCCTACAATTTTGTTTTCATCTCTCAGAGGAATCCTGTCTCTGTCTGTTTCAAAATTCATTACAAGCTCCAGGTCTACCATCTGGCTTGGGCTTTGCCAATGTGTTCTGTGTTGAAGAACTTGGCAACAGCACTGTAATCACTCACAACTTCAGCTAGCAGCCACAGTCAGACTGCTGGGGTGGTACGGGGTTGTTGCTCAGTTTGGTTGTGGGAGTTCCTGCAGTTACCGCAGGATCACTCTCAAGACTGTCGGCCATTTTATCGCAGATAACATCCACCAGGCACTCGAATGTCTGCTTGACGTTGATGTTGTCCTTAGCGCTTGTTTCAAAAAACTCAAAACCTGTAGAAAGGTAAATAAACATGCATTAAGTGTGTCTACATCCAGAAAAAAATAGGCATTTCCCACCCAGAAGTAAAATGGTAACTCAAGAGACTGGAATCAGGCCCGTTGCAAAGGGGCAAGCAAACCAAGCAATTGCGTATAGCCCCGAGTCGGCCTGGGGCCACCAGACAACGGGTTATCTTTATTACAGTGTTATCGAAATCCCCTCTAAGGGAGCCCGCTTTCTCTAACAGCTTTAAATTTCTACAAATCATACACTCTTTTTATTTATTTTAAAGAATGTGTGTGTTGTTTCAGATTGGAGTGTTTCGTTTAAAGGTTTCCTTTTATAGATTACTTTTGTTAAATTAAATTGTATTATTTAGTCACTCTGCCGTTTTGCTTTTGAACTAGGGCTCACATATCGGAATGTAAAGTTTATACTGTGAGGCCGGATCATGTTGTATTTTGTATGTTTTGCAGAGTATTATTTAATTACGGAAACAAAATTTCCAGGTCATAAATTTAACCCCCTAACGTTCATCATCTTGCAGCCAATATCACAAAAACGTTCATGTTTTAAAGCCTGTTTAAATTGAATTGTCCTCGATTTATTAAATTAAGCCCTCATAGCGACAATATGAGGCAATAAATAGTTTTCTCATTTCTGTTTGAGCGTTGAGTTGTTATGTCACCGGTTACAATACAATCATAAGTGCGATTTCTCACCCAATTGTTCTGCCAGTAATCTTCCACTGTCCACAGACACTATCCTCTCCTCCTCCTTGTCACATTTGTTACCAACCAGAACCACTTGTGCGTTGTCCCAAGAGTATGTTTTGATCTGCGTTGACCTGAAAGCAAACAGTTTGAAAAGACACAAAATCGTGAACGTTGCGTGTTTAATTAATTCAACGTTCACGTTGCCTGCAGGGCCACTTTAAATGCCACAGTTACACAAAAGGTTTAAAGACTACATGAACAAAGGGCACTGAGGCATGTACATATGCCGGCTACGGGTTCTTGTAGGATCCTAGCTGGTCTATTTTAGATGCTTTTGTTTTTTAGAAAGATATTTAATCATTTTGCCCTGCTATTCAAAAGAGCATTTGTAAAGTCACACACTGAGAAAGCTGTAAAATAGAAACTATTTTTCAAGTATTTGATGTTTTCCTCACCAGTCTTGCACGGCAGCAAAGGACTCCTCATTAGTGATGTCATACATGAGGATAAATCCCATGGCGCCTCTGTAGTATGCTGTGGTGATGGTCCTGTATCGCTCCTGTCCCGCTGTGTCCTGTCATACATCACAGTTAAAGTGCAAGTCCAAATTAAGGGAATAATGTAAACACAAACAGACATGTCATTTATATTGGGCAAGCTTTCTGGTCACATTTTGATAAAACCTTCCCTCTTCCAACCTAACGGTGTCCCTGTGCACAAGGTGAGCCCCACAGCATCATATTTATGTGCATATCTAAATTCAATGCTGAAACACTAATCACTAACTTGTCAGTTCAGACAGATGCAGTGGTAACTGTAATGAGTGAAACCGGCTGACCTACTAAACAAACAGTCGTATGTGTTCTGGAGTGAAAGCAGTGGACGGCAGAAAACGCCGTTTGCTGTGATCTGGCACACTTGATACGTTACAAGCTGTCTGGTTTATAACGCAACGCAGCAGCCTGTAAATGGCCATCTGCAGTAGATGCTTATCTCACTTTCATTATACCCTGTTTTTCCTGTTCTGATCACCATTGCGCTTGTGCTCTCTGTGGTTACAGCTCATGTGCTTACAATGCGCCACATTTTTGGTTTTGCAAAGTGTATTAATGCATTAGTTATTTAGAATTTTGTTGGTTGTGCAATTCAAATATTTTAATATAATACGTGTGTCAATGAGCAGTTAGTATTATCTTTCCATTTCTTTATTTATGGATGGATGGATGGATGGATGGAGTAGTGGTTAGCTTTGGTATGTTTCCAATGCACCTAACATATTACATGAATAATTGGTCTTTTACCCAGATTTGCAGTTTGATGCTTTTGTCTTTTCTGTACACAGTCTTGACCCTGAAGTCGATCCCCACCGTGCTGACAAACGCCGACGTAAAGGAATCGTCAGCATAGCGGAACAGGAATGAGGTTTTACCCACACTGCTGTTTCCAATAATCAGCAACTTGAACATGTAGTCAAAGTTTTGCTCCGAGTTCTCTTTGTGTTTGGCATCTTGAGTAGCCGTCATCTGGAAAACACAAACACCACCTGTTCACAAACTGTAAGTGAGCCACTATTACAATTCTTATTTTAAATAATCTGCCTGTATTGAATTAATATTATAAACTAAAAGGAAAATAGCACTGGGACACTTAAAGCATTGAGTCTAACCATGCATTTCATGACATGTATGTGTCCAACGTTGTAAAAACAGTTTCAGGAAGGCCCTTCTTTGTTCCAGCATGACTAGCCCACACAGAGCCCTGGGGACCAACCTAAAACAGAATCTCACAATAGCTCCTTTAGGTGTAATGTGTAGGTGTCCATCGAATGATCTCCCGCTGAATAGTGTTCTCTAATCTCTAGCTCTTCTAGAGATATAAAGATGTCCATTGGTCTTAGGATTAATGCACTGTGTAAGCCAGGCAAGGTCTTTCACACCAAACCAAGTTTCAAACATCTGTTTAATTCAACAAGTTTTTCTCACAGCTTACAGGAGCTAGAAGATCTCCTGCCGACATCTTGGTGTCAGATACCACAGCACACCTTTATGGTCTAGTGGAGTCCATGCCTCAAGGGGTCAGGGTTGTTTTGGCGAAATAAAAACGGGACCAACACAATATGAAGAAAACAGTAATAACGGTATGCCTGCTCGGTTTTATATAATTATATTTAAATAAAGGAGCCAGTAAAGTTTATTAGGTTGTAGAATCAGCACCGGGAGCTGTCCGGCTGTCACGAGCGCCTCTATACAGGAAACGAAGCTCTCTGAAGCTTTAAACATAAACATGATAATAAACCCAACTTTAATTAACCAGTTTAAGAAATGGCTTCACATTTACATTATGAATTACGTTGCAAATAAGGATAATCCATTAGAACCTGTCGCTCCCTTTTATATTTCCGTGAAAAGCAGAAAGCCCACCTGTGACTCAGTGCTTTTACAGAATCCTCATTATTAAAGGTTTTCAGAGCGAAATGTCTCTGTTTTCACGTCCCGTCGATAATCGGTGGATCCACACGCCGCGTTTGATCTTACCTTCCCATACAGGTCCATCAGCAGCTTTATTCAAAAATAAAAAAAACAGGCTGCTGGAATAAAAGAGCGATGCTAAAGCTGGCCTCGGGCGTCAGCAGCTCTCTGCTGTGCTGCTCGTCGCTCTCCTCCCTCCTCCATTCAGCCTCCCTGCGCAGGCCGGCCGGATGGGAGTGGTCGCAGGGGCGAGATGCGCTCGGAACACTGCGCGTGCGCACCTCGCGTAGCCTAGTGACCGGCGCAGTTTTTTTGTGTGAGCCTCGAACAGCAGCCCTCGCTTTGGTTTAATGAATATTGAGTGAAGGGTGAAGAGCAGATCTCAGCATTAACCCGGGCTCATGTTGCTGGAAGAGAAGGTTGAAACATGTGCGAGCTAAAGCATGATGTTAAAGAGGCGTCACGGGTAAAGGTGGTTGATTATTGGTTAATGGATGTGATGGGGTCTTGCTGGTTGGTGGTGATGCTTATTTTTAGACTCTGTGTTCCCATTGTGCAGCTACAACCTTTTTTTTTTCCTGATTGTTTATTTCATTCATTCATTCATTATCTCCCGCTTTATCCTCTATTAGGGTTGCGGGGGAGGGGGGGGGGGTTCCCCATGCCCATCCAGGGGAGAATGTCTCAGGCGCTGGGCAGATACACCCAGGACAGGGCGCCAATCCATCGCTGGGCACACACTCACTCACACACACACACACACACTCTATGTGGGGTAATTTGGAGAACTCAATTGACTTGATCCATGTTTTTGGACTGTGGGAGGAAACCGGAGAACCCGGAGGAAACCCACGCGGACACGGGGAGAACATGGAAACTCCACCCAGATGGCGATTCGAACCGGGAATCCCTAGCGCTGAGAGGCGAACGTGCTCCTGATTGTTTATTTATTTTATATTTCATCATAATGCATTTTTTGTTGGAACCAACTGAGAAAGCCACACAGATAGATGTTGTCCAAATCCTCATAATCTCTGTTTGGCAATCTTTCAAAATGTACAACCAGAACTCAATAGCTGTGACATGACTCTCACAAGGGGCGGCACGGTGGCTTAGTGGTTAGCACGTTCGCCTCTCAGCGGTTCGAATCCCCATCTGGGTGGAGTTTCCATGTTCTCCCCGTGTCTGTGTGGGTTTCCTCCGGGTTCTCCGGTTTCCTCCCACAGTCCAAAAACATGGATCAAGTCAATTGAGTTCTCCAAAATTGCCCCATATAGAGTGTGTCTGTGTGAGTGAGTAAGTGTGTGCCCAGCGATGGATTGGCGCCCTGTTTTAGGTCTATCTGCCCAGCGCCCGAGACGTTCTCCCCTGGATGGGCATGGGGAACCCCACCGCGACCCTAATAGAGGATAAAGCGGGAGATAATGAATGAATGAATGACTCTCACATGCTCATCTCCTGTATCTTATCCTGACACTGGTCCCAGTCTTTGCTCCTTCATTCCTAGACTTTTAACCTTTCAGCACTTCCCTTTAGTCATTCCACCTGACTGAGACCAGTTCAGTTCCCTCACTGTAAATGGGGAAATGATCTTCCTAGTGCAGTCTGGCATGCAGAGACCCTCCATCCTCAAACATTTGCTAATGTTTTTCCATTTATATTTATTTTTATAAAATAGAAACAGATAGAGAACTAAATAAAACAACTGGATTCAATGATTAAGTTGTTTGTTTTAAATACTTATGAGTAAATTGTATGTAACCTGATAGGAACTGAATAAAGAACTATATTTATAACTTTATTTGACATCTTTTACAGAATACGTTAAGTAACTCATAAAAATAGCGACATCTTCTGGTGGAAAACAATATTTTTTTTTGTAGACGCTTTTATTCAAAGCTACTTACAAGTATAAATACAGGGCCACAGGAAGAGTGAGGGTTAAGGGCCTCGCTCGGGGGCCACACATGTAACTACAATGAGCTCTGGACTTGAACCCACAACCTTTAGATTGAGAGCCCTCAGTCAGAAGAACGATTGTGTGGTTTTACAACATATATTCGTATCTGTCGTGTTTATGTTTTTAACTATAAACGTTGGTGAAATTCATTCATTCATTCATTCTCTCCCGCTTTATCCTCTATTAGGGTCGCGGTGGGGTTCCCCATGCCCATCCAGGGGAGAACATCTCAGGCGCTGGGCAGATAGACCCAGGACAGGGCACCAATCCATCGCTGGGCACACACTCACTCACACAGACACACTCTATATGGGGCAATTTTGAGAATTCAATTGGCTTGATCCATGTTTTTGGACTGTGGGAGGAAACCGGAGAACCCGGAGGAAACCCACGCAGACACGGGGAGAACATGGAAACTCCACCCAGATGGGGATTCGAACCGGGAACCCCTAGTGCTGAGAGGCGAACGTGCTAACCACTAAGCCACCGTGCCGCTCACGTTGGTGAAATTGTATTTAAAATGTTTAATGATGGAGAAATAAATGATGGAGAAGTAAAGCTCCCTGTTATGGTTCGCGGGGGGGGGGGGGGGGGGGGCGTTTCTAAACAGCTGCTCTTCCATTGGTGAGTTTGTGGCCACGCCCATTTGGCATGGATTTGTGGGAAACGTTGTTTTCAGGTAGGTCATGCAGCAAACCAGTCCTCTATACCTGCTTGGTTTTAAAGTTCTAATATTATTCTTTTTATTATTTTTTTGTGGGGCATTTCTTTCATTTCTTTTATTTGAGTGAATGGATCACCCGTTAATCTGAAGTTCAGCATTAATGTGTGATATAAATGACGCAGTTGTGTTGACTGCATGCTGCACGCACAGTTTGCACTCAGTTTATTTACTGTGCGCACATTTCGCACCCGTGTTCGCACTGTGCTGCACCTGAGATGTCGTTACTAAAACATAAAGTGTGGTTTTGGTAGCAAAACTTGTGATTTTATAGTAAACAATCCTTTGGCGCCCTCTTCTGAATCTACATTGTTATTAACATCCTGTAAATACTGACCTTAAGTTTGAAGATCTCTAATAAAGCATTAATAACTTCAAATGACATTCACCTTGTACATTGAAACTCATTCATTCATTATCTCCCGCTTTATCCCCTATTTGGGTCGCGGTGGGGTTCCCCATGCCCATCCAGGGGAGAACGTCTCGGGCGCTGGGCAGATAGACCCAGGACAGGGCGCCAATCCATCGCTGGGCACACACTCACTCACACAGACACACTCTATATGGGGCAATTTTGAGAATTCAATTGACTTGATCCATGTTTTTGGACTGTGGGAGGAAACCGGAGAACCCGGAAACCCACGCAGACACGGGGAGAACATGGAAACTCCACCCAGATGGGGATTCGAACCGGGAATCCCTAGTGCTGAGAGGAGAACATGCCAACCACTAAGCCACCGTGCCGCCAACATTCACCTTGTACATTGAAATTCATTCATTCATTATCTCCAGCTTTATCCTCTATTAGGGTCGTGGTGGGGTTCCCCATGCCCATCCAGGGGAGAACGCCCTGTCCTGGGTCTATCTGCCCAGCACCCGAGACGTTCTCGGGCGCTGGGCAGATAGACCCAGGACAGGGCGCCAATCCATTGCTGGGCACACACTCACTCACACACACACTCTATATGGGGCAATTTTGAGAATTCAATTGACTTGATCCATGTTTTTGGACTGTGGGAGGAACCCGGAGGAAACCCACGCAGACACGGGGAGAACATGGAAACTCCACCCAAATGGGGATTCGAAATGGGAATCCCTAGCGCTGAGAGGCGATCGTGCTAAACCACTAAGCCACCGTGCCGCCAACATTGACCTTGTACATTTATCCTCTATTAGGGTCGCGGTGGGGTTCCCCATGCCCATCCAGGGGAGAACGTCTCGGGCGCTGGGCAGATACACCCAGGACAGGGCGACAATCTATCGCTGGGTGTACATTGAAACTCATTCATTCATTATCTCCCGCTTTATCCTCTATTAGGGTCGCGGTGGGGTTCCCCATGCCCATCCAGGGGAGAACGTCTCGGGCGCTGGGCAGATACACCCAGGACAGGGCGCCAATCCATCGCTGGGTGTACATTGAAACTGATTAATATAAACTGTGATATCGCACAGTCATCATACTCTCACTGGCCACGTTGTTAGTTACAGTCCTTTGTTTAAATAGCAGTTTCTCTGATATGGATGCACATTGGTGTTCTAAAATTACAGATTGTAGTCCATCTGATTTCCAACATACTCAGGAGCTACTGTCTGAGTTATGTCGACATGGTGGAGCAATAAGGCAGATCTGACTAATAAAGGTGCACAGTAATGGAGGACAGTTAAAAAGTCAGAGAGAAGCTCATCTGTTGCATTTTAATCACTTATTTTTGCACATTTTTAGGAGATAATGGAAGACTGTATTGAAATTATCCTGCAGGATCAAAGTACCAAATATTCTCATCGCACCCAACACAACCCGACCCTCACCGCTGCCTCGGGAGCTTTGCTCACTGCCTTTTATGGTCTGTGGACCTACTTTGCTCTCCCTGGGTTTCGAAAAGTGCCAATGAATCTGAAGGTACTGAATTAACAAACGGATATCTGTTAAAGAAGCATCATTTCTTTAGATGGTTTAGAGCATCACTGGACTCCAAATAAAAATTAGAATTGTTAGAATTGAAATGGGACAATATTAAGCTTTAACTTTTACTTTGTTTTTTGGTCGCCTGGTTCTCTGAAGCCGAGGAGGACCTGATGATGAGCACAGCTTTGAATCTTCTGTTTAGATAATTATTATTTTGTGTATGGTGTTCAATCAGATGTGATTGTACAATGAAAATGAAAAGTGAGAGGTGTTTGCCCTGTGACACAGGTGCCCTACTTACCTTCGAGTGCAGCACAGACGCAGAATGTCGTGAGGCTCCTTCAGGGCAGAACAGGCTTACTGGCAGATCTGGGCTCTGGAGACGGAAGACTTGTGAGCCATTTTGAGCGTAACGACATCACAAAATCATCACACATTACAGTAGCCTCTTCAGCTGGCCCTTTGCCAGCATGGTGATCACATCCGTACACTAAATAACATGAACAGATTGGTTTGCATTAGATGGAAATGTAACTGCTACAGTATATGAGTAAAGAAAGCTGCATTCACAGAATCCATTCCATGAAGTTGTGTTGATGTGTGAACATGTTTGTTCTTTAAAATGTTTCCACCACAAAACAATTAGAAAATAATACTTTATTTATCTGATTATTAGGCTTCAAGTTAATTACATGCCATTCAGACACAATTTAAACATGTTTTTCTTTGCTTTTATAATATACAGGTATTCTCAGCCTCCACGTTGGGCTTTCAGTGCACTGGATTTGAAATCAACTCTATCCTGATCGGCTACGCCCGGGTCAGAGCTCGCTGGCTGGGCATTCCAAGCACTGCTGTAAGATTTGTAAATCAGGACTTTTGGAAGGTCTGTAAGTCATTTCTGTTTATTATTTTTCAGTTAAATATTCTGTTTTGTAATTTGTAATCAGTAATAAAAGCTGCTTTTTAAAGTATTTATGTTGGTTAAAGATAAACACAGAGAACATGGAGAACATACAAACTGTAGTGTCTCTAAACTGTTTCCTGTTTTCTAGACTGATTTGTCTCAGTTTAAGAATGTGACTGTGTTTCTGGCGCCTGGGGTGGTACGTACAATCATATAATTCAATGTTCAATATTTGCAAACAAAGGATTTTTTTTTTTTAAAAACATTTAATGTTAAAGGTTTTACACCCACACACATGTTTACAGAGCAGTGTGACGACGCCATAAATCATTTATTTTAATTAGAATCATCAATACTGGACAGGAGTCTAAGATAATAATATTGTTGAATACAGATTTAAAACTTATAAATGAGGAAAGTGTGTTTTTGGATTGCTGTCAGATTATCAGTCCCAGTTTTCACACAGGACTTGTGATTTACTGCTTTCATTTTTTATTGTTGTACAATTTGCAAAATGAAACATTTAGGTATTTTCTTAAAAATAAATACACAAAAACAACAAAGTATATAAATGTGTGCAAATAACTATATATGTATACTGTATATACATGAGAAACAATGAGGCAACAGTGGTCTTTTTTTTATTTACATTTACATTTACATTATTGGCTGATCTAATATAGACTGTATGGTTGTTGTTCCTAATATTCGCCACAAGGTGATGCTCTGTCTTCACTGTATTTTTTTCTACCCTGTCCTGGCTCTTAATTGTTGCATAGTGAACTGGGGTTCATTCATTCATTATCTTCCGCTTTATCCTCTATTAGGGTCGCGGTGGGGTTCCCCATGCCCATCCAGGGGAGAACATCTCAGGCACTGGGCAGATACACCCAGGACAGGGCGCCAATCCATCGCTGGGCACACACTCACTCACACAGACACACCCTATATGGAGCAATTTGGAGAATTCAATTGAATTGATCCATGTTTTTGGACTGTGGGAGGAAACCGGAGAACCCGGAGGAAACCCACGCAGACACAGGGAGAAAATGGAAACTCCACCCAGATGGGGATTCGAACCGGGAATCCCTAATACTCAGAGGCGAACATGCTAAACCACTAAGCCACCGTGCCGCCTGCTGTTTGATTAATTAATTATATTCATCATGGGAGGCAGGGAAATGGCTTTAAGATTTACTGAGAGATCATATTGCAAAATGGAACAGTAATAAGAGCAAAGTATTAGGTTTGATAATTATGATAATTTCACATATTTGCGTCTAGATGGATGTGCTGAGCGAAAAGCTGGAGACAGAGTTGGAACATGATTCCAGGGTGATTGCCTGTCGGTTTCCTTTCCCTCACTGGCAAGCCTCAGCATCAGAAGGGCAGGGACTGGACCGGGCCTGGGCCTACGACATGGCCGTATTGCAAAAATCTTGCAGTGCCAGCAAACGTCCTTAAGTATTTTTTCAGCCTTATTTACATTTGCTTTGTGTGAGCAGAGCTGAATACTGATTGTGCATTTGAAATGAGTGCTGTGCAGCCGTCTGTCCTTTTCCGTTCACACAAATGTGATCCTCAAATGGTGACTCACACCTGTAATAAACACCAGGGGAGATTCTAATGAAAGGACATTGTGAAACCTGTGGAGAACAATCAAGGCCACTTCGGTGGATCATTCTTTTGGGTGATGTAACTAAGCTCTGCACATACTTCCAAAGCTTTGAAGGAACTTAATGTTAGTGCTAAACCAGAATGAGAGGACGGGGCAAGGTCAGGTCATCCTGCTCATGTAATTTGCAGAAGTGCTCACATCCTCAGGTACAAGATGTACAAAAACATGCCTGTGTCGGTGTTCTTCTGGTTAAAATTTGCTCAAAGTAAAGGATTAAATCCCTTAAAACAGTTTCACTCTATGTTTATCCACAGTGTTCATGATCATAGCAGGTGGTTGGATTCCTGCTAATTAAGTGCATTAGCATGAATTTGTTAATATAGTGTTGATTCCGCTTTCACATTTAATGAAAGTATCCAGGCATTAAGATTATTACTTTGATCCATTATTTTTGGGCAGCACTGTGGTGCAGCAATTAGGACATTTGCCTCACGGCAAATGGGTTCTACGTTCACTTCCAATTTTAATCTTTTATGTGCGGATTCTCAGTGCATCTCCTTGTGTGGCTTTTCATCAGGGATTTCCTCTCATATTACAAATACAGGCTGACTGGAAAATTGGAAATACTAGCAAAAATAAAACCTTGTTTACAGAATGAACCACATCAGAGCCTGGAGATAGACCATACTGAACTTAGCCATATGTCATTATAAATACAGAGCACACTGTATATTCAATTTGCAATTTAAAAAAATGCATTTATTTAATCAAGATTTTACAAACTGGACAGCTCAAAGTCCATTTTCTCAGCAGGAACAATTTTGAGTGCAACAGTAATAAGGGGTTCAGTTATGTGCCTCCACACAGGTAATTTCGACAGTGGGAGGTAAAATCACACAGATACACAGAGGACAATCAGACTCTTCCCAAAAAAAAACAAAAAAACTTTTATCTGCTCACCCTTGAATCAAACCCAGGATGGGGTAACACTGTAGTGATTGAAATACAGTTGATCTCTGTGTGGTTTGCATAATGAATTAATTAAACTAATCAGAGATAATGAATTTTTGATGTTGCCCTGAAATTAACTACCGATCCTTTCTTTCAGTAAATGCTGGGATAGGCTCGTGCATCACATCACTTTCCTCCTGGGTGCATCTGTTCAGCACCCGAAATGTTCCCCCCTGGATGGGCCACCTTTGTGTCTAGTATAGAATTACACGTAAGATAATGAGATGAGAACAAACCCAGGTTTTTAATAATTCATTGATTTATTTCACAAATAAACACGTCAACTCTAAGAGTAAATCGTACAGTAAACTTTAATACAACTGGAACCAAACAAAGCTCATGTGGACTTGTTTTGATATTCACAAGGTGAAGGTCTTTACTCCTGATGAACACTGGAACGTTAACGAACTGCTGTGATTTCAAGTCCTTTGATAGAAATAACATACTCATTGCTCCAATGGTACTGTGTCATGCTTGGACCCTAACCCCAACCATCCAGTTGGGATGCTCGTGAGTCGCTGGATATATAAACATCTTTAAAAAGCCATATATTTAATATAATTCCTAATTCTGATAGTTATGGAAAACCAAGCATGTTGGAGGATTTTTTGAGGGTGTTGTATCTTAGTGTCGTAGGTATTTGAGGGTGTTGTAGCTCAGTGTCGTAGGTATTTGAGGGTGTTGTATCTCAGTGTCGTAGGTATTTGAGGGTGTTGTAGCTCAGTGTCGTAGGTATTTGAGGGTGTTGTAGCTCAGTAGGTATTTGAGGGTGTTGTATCTCGGTGTCGTAGGTATTTGAGGGTGTTGTATCTCAGTGTCGTAGGTATTTGAGGGTGTTGTAGCTCAGTAGGTATTTGAGGGTGTTGTATCTCGGTGTCGTAGGTATTTGAGGGTGTTGTAGCTCAGTAGGTATTTGAGGGTGTTGTAGCTCAGTGTCGTAGGTATTTGAGGGTGTTGTAGCTCAGTGTCGTAGGTATTTGAGGGTGTTGTATCTCAGTGTCGTAGGTATTTGAGGATGTTGTAGCTCAGTGTCGTAGGTATTTGAAGGTGTTGAAGCTCAGTGGTTAGAATGTTGGAATGTTAGCACTAGGGTTCATATCCCAGGCCAGCTGATGTTAGCAGGGTGGTTTTTTTGAGCTCTTAACGCCCGATTCCTCCCAAACTTCTGTATGTAAACCTGTTTTCTAACCCAAACCATTAAGTTGCCATACAAATATGTATATTCAGGCAAAGTGTCCACTAAATGACCAAATGTAAATGTAGGCTTTATGACCTGAGGCTTTTATTTTTGGGAGATTTTTTAAAATTTAAATACTTTGATGATTGAACCTGAATATTTTCCAGGGGAGATAAAAAAAAAATAATAATAATAATAATAATTCATTCATTCATTATCTCCCGCTTTGTCCTCTATTGGGGGGGGGGTTCCCCATGCCCATCCAGGGGAGAACATCTCGGGTGCTGGGCAGATACACCCAGGACAGGGTGCCAATCCATCGCTGGGCACACACTCACTCTCACAAATAATTGCCCGCGGGCGGCACGGTGGCTTAGTGGTTTAGCACGTTCGCCTCTCAGCGCTAGGGATTCCCGGTTCGAATCCCCATCTGGGTGGAGTTTCCATGTTCTCCCCGTGTCCGCGTGGGTTTCCTACGGGTTCTCCAGTTTCCTCCCACAGTCCAAAAACATGGATCAAGTCGATTGAGTTCTCCAAATTGCCCCATATAGAGTGTGTGTGTGTGAGTGAGTGTGTGCCCAGCGATGGATTGGCGCCCTGTCCTGGGTCTATCTGCCCAGCGCCCGAGACGTTCTCCCCTGGATGGGCATGGGCATGGGCATGGGCATGGGGAACCCCCCCCCCCCCCGCGACCCTAATAGAGGATAAAGCGGGAGATAATAATTGCCCAAGAATTGCGCAGCTGACTCTTACAGGTGGACGGAGTTCGTGCGAAAGCGTTTGAAGCGCTCACAGCCATAAATAACGCCAAGTGCGTCTTTCCGCAAACGTGAGTGCCACTGCGCGTGCGCGGTGAGGTCATCTCTCCAGGTGCGTCAGAGAGAGTTCCTCTCGTCGAGCTGAATGGGAGTCTAGACGGAGCGAAAGGGGGCGGGGCTTAGTATAAAGGCGCGCGGCAGCCGCGCCGCTGCAGGAGTCCCGCGCCGACGCTCAGCATGGAGACGCTCTCTCACCCGCTCCCCAACAGCACCGACCGCCCGGCCGAGCCGAGCCGAGCCGAGCCCAACCGGGCCGAGCCCAACCGGGCCGAGCAGCGGCGCAGGAGGGACGAGCACAGCGCCAACGTGAGCGACTTCTCCCGCATCATCACGGACCCGCTGACCGGGAAATGCTACTGCCGCGGAAAGGTGCTCGGAAAGGTGCGGGTCTCCTCCGGGCAGCACCGACCTCCCGTGCTGCCCCCTCTGCTTTCTGCATGTTATTATTATTATTATTATTATTGTTATTATTATTATCATTATTATTGTTATAATAATAATTATTATTATTGTTATAATAATAATAATAATAATAATAATAATAATAATAATAATAATTATTATTATTATTATTATTATTATTATTATTATGAGGGTCGTGTCCGCAGCTGCACATACAGATGTGGATGAAGTGCGCGCGCGGCTGCACGCGCCACTTAGATGAGTCATGAAGCGCATGCAGGCAGCGGCTCGGGGCAGCAGACACAGGGGAAGCAGACACAGGGGCAATAAGACCGAGACCTCATCTGTACCCCGAATTCGGCCAATTATCTGCATAATCAATTGAGCTTAGGGTGACATTAAAACACAGCGCGCGTGGCTGGCTGTTGGAGATCTCCTGGAAAACAAATAATAATAATTTTTAGAATATTGTATTTTCCATAGAGTTTAGACTGCTCTGTTCATTACAGTGTATCTATATGTTCTGTAAGCTCTCTGTTATCATCTGTGGCTCTTTGGGAAACAGATGTGTGGCTGAGACATGCGGTGGGTGGTATGTGGACTCATGAGCTCGGGGGTGTGAAGGATTTTTGGGAATGTGGAGTGTGAATGTGCAAGAAGGGACTGGTTGGGGCATGTGGGTTTTTTTTTTAAAGGTTGTGGCTGGTTGGTAAGCAGAAGAATGTGCATAGAGTTGTGTGGAAACTGGAGCTCTCATGGGAATGAATACAGTGCACTTGGAAAACAGTTGTCCACAGGTTTTAACACATGGAGAGTTTGAGGGGTTAAGTTTTGTGCTAGTAGCTGCAGACACATGGTATTGTATTTATAATGATGCATAATGTTATAAACTTTTAAAACTTTGTGTATAAGTATAAAATCTGTTTAATGGTGCTGCAGTGTTGCTCGTCTGTGCTGCATCTATTTTTGATGTATTATTTAGACAGTAACCGAATCGACAGTTGGGGATGGTGGGGGATTATGCGGGGGTGCTGTTGGGGAGTTCTTGGATGTTCTATTTGACTTGGAGTGTATATTTTGTTTGAGGTATAAACTCAAACACTTTATTCTAGGACTGACATATAGAAATGTATCATTCAGTTTGTTTATATACAAATTTTAAAGATTTTACTGTTAAGCCAATTATCAAGCATGAAATGAAGATGATCATGATGAGCACGATGACTTCTTAATCACTCTGGCCGTCAATAGCGACAGAACAAAAGGTTACTGTGAGGCAGCTGAGATGGAAGTCGCTGTGCACAGGACAGCTATTTCTTTGACATTCGGAAAGCTGGGAGCTTAATGGAAGAAAGTGGCAGAAAGGGGAGGGAGAAGGCTTTTTAAAATCACATCTGTAGTTCTGGAAGAAGGTTACATCGGTTTGATAAAATAAAACTAACCTTTATCCTGAGTTCTGTGTGAAGTGCGTGTACTGGAAAACACCATCAGCATGGTGGTGAGAACATCATGTTGATGGAATGTTTATGTATTTGCAGGGGAATGCTGGAAAAACTGGGGCTGTTCTAGTCTGCAACAGGGGGAGGAATAAAAAAAAATCTAATGATCAGGGTGATATGATCAGGATTAACAAGCCACCATCCAATAACAGGGCAGACACACACATACACATTCACACCAGAGGCAATTTAATGTCATTAGTGAACCTGCTGGCTTAGTGGTTTAGCATGTTCGCCTCTCAGCGCTGGGGTTCCCGGTTCGATTGCCCATCTGGGTGGAGTTTCCATGTTCTCCCCGTGTCTGCGTGGGTTTCCTCCGGGTTCTCCGGTTTCCTCCCACAGTCCAAAAACATGGATCAAGTCAATTGAATTCTCCAAATTGCCCCATATAGAGTGTGTCTGTGTGAGTGAGTGTGTGCCCAGCGATGGATTGGCGCCCTGTCCTGGGTCTATCTGCCCAGCGCCCGAGACGTTCTCCCCTGGATGGGCATGGGGAACCCCACCGCGACCCTAATAGAGGATAAAGCGGGAGATGATGAATGAATGAATGAATGAATGGTGAACCTGCTGGCATGTTTTAGAACTGCAGGAGGAAATCTACTTTTCCGGGACTCGAACCTATAAACGTTTCGAGGTCTTACCTCATAAGCTGTGGATTGTAAAGTATTCTTTTTTGTATTCTTGTGCACAGGGAGGCTTCGCAAAATGCTACGAGCTGACGGATTTGTCCGCAGGAAAGGTGTACGCGGCCAAAATCATCCCGCTGGCACGCGTGTCGAAGCCACATCAGCGTGAGAAGGTAAAGAGTGTTTTGCCAATAACAAGGCGTCAGTCAAAAACCTGAGCTGAGAACCCGTGTTTAATTTTCGACGCTTACCTGCTTCGCAGATCAACCGAGAGATCGAGCTGCACAGAGGACTGAGTCACAAACACATCGTTCACTTCTACCACCATTTCGAAGACACAGATAATATCTATATCCTGCTGGAGTACTGCAGCAGACGAGTGAGTCATACACCTGCAGGAGTGCTCCTCACCATCACACTCGGTCACTATAACTTCCAAACACTGGACCTTTTCTACAGCGGGATTTCTTTTGTGTTGAGAAATGAAAGAGGGAAGCTCAGAGTGCAGGGGTGGGGGGTGTAGTGCTATGCGGAGTGTTTTGCTAATCAGGCTGTCTGTTAATGCTGTCTTTGTTCAGTCCCTGGCGCACATCCTGAAGGCACGCAAAGTGCTAACGGAGCCGGAGGTGCGGTACTACCTCAAGCAGACGGTGTCGGCCCTGAAGTATCTGCATGATCAGGAAATCTTACATCGAGACCTCAAACTAGGTAAAGAACCCAAATCCATTCATTCATTCATTCATTATCTCCCGCTTTATCCTCTATTAGGGTCGCGGTGGGGTTCCCCATGCCCATCCAGGGCAGAACGTCTCGGGCGCTGGGCAGATACACCCAGGACAGGGCGCCAATCCATCTCTGGGCACACACTCACACACTCAAACACACTCTATATGGGGCAATTTAGAGAGCTCAATTAACTTGATCCATGTTTTTGGACTGTGGGAGGAAACCGGAGAACCCGGAGGAAACCCACGCGGACACGGGGAGGACATGGAAACTCCACCCAGATGGGGATTCGAACCGGGAATCCCTAGCGCTGAGAGGCGAACGTGCTAAACCACTAAGCCACCGTGCCGCCCCAACCCAAATCCAAGAAAACAGAAATCAGGGTTCACCATGAAAAAACGATTCCTCATTCTGAGCAGAAGATGCCATTTTAATGGATCCTGGTTCGCTCCTCATGTGTGTGTGTGTGTGTGTGTGTGTGTGTGTGTGTGTGTGTGTGTGTGATGTAGGAAACCTATTCGTGAATGACGCAATGGAGCTGAAGGTTGGCGATTTCGGCTTGGCAGCCAAACTAGAGCCGGTGAGCAACAGGCGAAAGACCATCTGTGGCACCCCAAACTACCTTTCCCCAGAGGTGCTGGAGAAGCAGGGACATGGCTGGGAGTCGGACGTCTGGGCTCTGGGCTGCGTTATGTGAGTATCATGAGTAGACGCAGTTCTTTTGATCCAAAACTCTTATGTAATATTCTCTTATATAACTTTGAGTGCAATAATATTAATCCTGAAATCAGAGTACAGGGTCAGAAAACCTGAAGCAATGGGAACTAGATTGATTAAACAGGATCTAGATTGAAGTTTGTAAACCTCACAAAGGCTCCTTTCAATCAGTGACACACTCCAAAATCATATACAAAATTTTCCCCTTAAAATGGAAGCTGCAACTTGTATATGAATATGATGTTAAAATCCTGAAAGTGTCCCGATACTTTTGTACTCAGTTGCAGGCATTTTTACGTTGCTAGTCAAACACACACGTATTTCACCAGGCCACCTGCATTAGACTGGGATAACACCTAGACTGAGAAAGAGGAGAACATGCAAAATCCACACCGAAAGGACTGGGGTTACCCACCCTGGGAATTAAACCCAGTACCTGGGTGACATGACGGACATCCACTGAGCCACGTTTCCCAGAATACTGATGTTGTTCTAGTACTATAAATAAAGTCCTCATACTTTTGGTCTTGAAGTTCCCTGATACTTCACAATGTAGAACCTGTCTGTGTGATGCTGAACTTGTGCATTTCGGCAGGTACACTCTGCTCTTGGGCAAACCTCCGTTCGAGACCAATAACCTCCGCGAGACGTATCGCTGTATTAAAGAGGCTCGTTACTCTTTGCCTTCCACGCTGTCGCTTCCTGCCAGGCAGCTCATTGTCAGCATGCTCTCTCGTGACCCGGCAGACCGCCCACGACTCGACCAAATTGCACAGCACGAATTTCTCTCGCAGGTGAGCGCCGAGCGCTGCTCTCACTCGCTTCGTAATGACTAAAAGGTTGAACATGAACATTAAATCCGGTGCTTTCTTCATGCAGGGCTTCATGCCTGAGACTCTGCCATCCAGCTGCTGTCTGTCTGCTCCTGACTTCCACATCTCCAGCCCGGCCAAGAGCTTTTTTAGGAAAGCTGCGGCTGCCCTCTTCGGTGGGAAACGAGACAAAGCCAAGTACTATGAGAATCTTAGTAAGTTCCTTAGTACGTTACAGTAACAGAGCGGTTCGGGGGTGGGGGGTGTGTTAAATGCACATTAATGATGCACTATAGACCATAATTGATATTCATTGCAAAGGAAATGGGCCAAACCAAAATTAGATGAGTATTTGGAAACAAAAATTGGTTAAGAAATTGGTTTGAATTTAACAACCACACTATATGGGCAAAATTATTGGGATGAAATTTATTGTATGAGACTTTCTTTTTATAAGTGCTTGCTTCAGAATCACCAGATTCTCCCAATATGAGTCAATCCCAAGCACCTCGGGATTAAAGCAGTCCTCCTGCCTCACTCATGCAGGGCGCTTGCACCGGTTCAGCGCCGATGCCGTTGCTGGCTTGTAATTATTAAACACATCACGATTTTCCACCACAAAGCAGCTGATGATTATCTGAAAAACCGTATCAGAAAGTAGCTGGTCTGAAGACAAAATCCCGTGACATTGGCAGCGTGCAATCAGTGAAGATAAACATCACAAAAATCAGCAACTCTGACAAACCAACAATGCAGCTCTGTTTCCTTCCTGTATGTATGCACAGGCACTTTTACCAGATGATTGAATAACATGATTTGATGAGAATAAATCATTTTAGAACAAACTGAGTGATTTTTAATCGTGAAAACCTACAAAGTAATTTAAATTATTAGGCAGGCAACACATCTGGCCCACATCCCCCCCAATTTTCATCTGGCCCACATGCCACATAAATTGATGGCTCCTGTAAAAACCACTCCTGATTCATGACCCACAGATGGGGAGCATTACCATGTGTCAGCCAAGTGCGGACCTGATGTGTTTTGGGACATATGGACAATATTCATTTAAAGGTTGCTTTTTGCTGACATGCAATTTGTAGTGGGCCTGCAGTGTTATGCTTCAGCCAGAGGTGGCGCTCACCCTTTTGGAGTGAATTGCTTTTTTTAGGAAACGTTTTTCCCTTAAGTAGAAAATTGATTTGATGGCTTTGATGATCCACAGCGCTAACAGGTCGGTTGGACGGTTGCTGTGAATTTTTCCGATGATAAAATCTTTTTTATGGTAATATTTTGTGTGAAATTAACATTTCTGGGTGATTCGCTGCGTTTTGCATTGGGGACATATTTGCACAGATAACCAGCTTGCTGTACACAATTTCTCATTGCAATTCAAATGAATTAAACTGGCTTCTATTTTCTTATTCAGTTTCTTTGTATTTGATTTGTCTTTAATGCATTAAAATGCTTCATTATACTGCTGTACTTCAGTGCTGCATTATGAAAGACTCCCTGATTTACTGACATACACTCACAACTTACTTACCATGTAGATGGACGTTGTAGTTTTACAATTTACAGCCTGTAGTCCTTTTATTTTAGGTCAGTGTCACTTTAGTGCTGAGTAGTATTCACCGCCTAAATAATATCTGATGTTTTCGTGGGGATCCTGACCATGAAAGCACAGAGCAAAGGGTCTAACATAGTATGTAGAAACACAGATGGACTACGATTTGTATATGTAGAACTACAAAGTTGATCTTTATGGTCAGCTCTAATAAAATGGACAGTAGAACATGGTCATGAACCTAATGTATTGTCACTTAGATTGCAATAAACTGAATATGATGCCTACAGTACAAATTAATAACGGCTTGTTGAGTGAATGACAGATTTAGTTCTCATCTTTAACTTCAGGTCTTTTTGTCTTTTTGTAACAGATAAGACCGCTAAAGAAGAAGATGACATCTACAAACTTTGCCACGACCTGAAAACGACCAGCATGAGCCAGCTTCCTGTTGCACCATCCGCAGAGGTGAGGGGGGGGCGGCGGGGGGAGCGTGACATTATCCAAGTTGGGTACAGGGTGTGTATAAGAGTGATGGAGAATAAATTATCATCCTCACACGTTCCCTCTCGCTTCCTTTTGCCTTTTTAGGAAAGAGGCACGCCGTCACTACCGGCCGTAAAGCCTGTTTCCCAGGCAACCGTCACACCGACAAAGTCGGAGGCTCGAGACACCATCCGTATGATCGTCAGAGGCAGCCTGGGGAGCTGCAGCAGCAGCAGCGAATGTGAGTGCGTGTGTGTGTGTGTTTGATCAATCACATGATGGTCAGTCATTCGATTGTCTGGCGGTACTAAGTGAACTCCCCATGCCTTCGATTCGTAGGTTTACAGGACAGCACAACCGGCTCAGTGGCGGAAGCCGTTGCCAGCGTCCTCCGTGGCTGTTTGGAGCACATGCCCACATGTAAGAGCACTTTAAATGAAATGCCCCCGTGTCATCCGAACGTCATTTCAGTTCCGGTGTAATTAACGGCCTCCTATCCACAGCTGAGAAACTCCCGAAGGCTGGTGGATGCAGCAGCCTGCAGTGGGTGACCAAGTGGGTGGATTATTCCAACAAGTACGGCTTCGGCTATCAGCTGTCCGACAACACCGTGGGCGTCCTCTTCAACAGCGGAACGCACATGAGTCTCCTGGCTGACAAAACGTAGGTGCCGGGACTTGTTCAGTCGCCAACACGTACCCATTGATGTAATGAGCACTTCTGTCAAGTGCCGAATGTTATCTGTGACTATCACACAAGACGCGATGGTTACGCAAGTACTCACTTACTCGTGTTGGGTCCTCGTAGCTGACACTTGCACTGTAATCAGTTGCCTGACATCAGCATCTTTGTGGAATGACCCAATATACATGTAGATATACACTCCAAAGTCCACTTTATTATTTAGCCATCCATGTTTCTACACATATTGTCCGAAAGTTTCTTACTTTAAAGCCTTCCATCTGCTTTTTGCCTTTTTTAAGCATTCCTTTTTTTTAATCTTTTGTACAGAACCGTTCTCCAGCACGCTGAAATGGGCCAGTGTGCCGTAATGTACACGACAGACATCCCTGAAAACTGCGTGGGCCAGGTCACCATTCTGAAGTACTTTGCCCACTATATGGAGGAGAACCTGATGGATGTGAGTTCCCACACATGTAACGGACATTTTAATGACCAGGAGTTCTGAACATCCAGAATAATTAATATTGTAAAACAAAGGTTATTTTTTTTAACCTTCACTTCATCCAACGTCTTTATCCTTCATATTCATTCATTCATTCATTATCTCCAGCTTTATCCTCTATTAGGGTCGCGGTGGGGTTCCCCATGCCCATCCAGGGGAGAACGTCTCGGGCGCTGGGCAGATACACCCAGGACAGGGCACCAATCCATCGCTGGGCACACACTCACTCACACAGACACACTCTATATGGGGCAATTTTGAGAATTCAATTGACTTGATCCATGTTTTTGGACTGTGGGAGGAAACCGGAGGAAACCCACGCAGACACGGGGAGAACATGGGAACTCCACCCAGATGGGGATTCGAACCGGGAATCCCTAGCGCTGAGAGGAGAACATGCTTGACCACTAAGCCACCGTGCCGCCATTTATCCTTCATATATTAACTAAAATGAAGAACCTGCTTAATTACAGAACTCCTTTACATTTAAATAGACATTCAAGCCACTTATTCTTATTATTGTTATTATATAATATTTATATATATTACATTTATAGTGACATACATCAGACCGAGAGTGATAATCAGTCATTTATAATAATCAGATAATCAGTATTTGCTTTTTCCATTTTTAAATTTTATAGTATAATTACACTTTGTTTTTCCTCATTGCTCTTCAGGGAGGTGATGTGGTGATCGACACAGACACAGACAAACCCAGGATCTATCTGCTGCAGTGGCTGAAGTCAGACCGAGCTCTGATGATGCTCTTCAATGATGGTACATTTCAGGTAAACATCAAGCCAATTTTTTTCGAATGTTCCTGCAGAAACCCCACACCGACAGGAAGCTGGTAATTTTCCCAGGCTGAATCACTATAATTGCAAAACAAAGCAACAAGCATAACCTTTTCTTTAAAACTCCTTCCATTGTAAACAAGCTGCAACCCCGCTTACTCATTGCAAGTACTTAAAATTCTCCAAGCGGCTCCTGTCATTACATACTTCAGGGTGTATTTACATTTGCGCACTTTGCGTTTGGGTTTTCTGTTGATCCAGCTTGTGTTTTGAGCTCAGAAAGAAAGAAAAAGAGTCGGCGGAACCCGTGACTCACCCCTGTTATTACAGTGTTCGACATCCTGCTTCAGTTTCATCACCGCAAACTTCTGCTCTCCCCACAGGTGAACTTCTACCACGACCACACCAAGCTCATCCTGTGCACCCAGCAGGAGGACTACCTGCTGACATACATCAATGAGGAGCGGACGTCGGCCACGTTCAAGCTGACCTCGCTCCTGAGCTCCGGCTGCTGCTCGGAACTGCGCAGCCGCATGCAGTACGCACTGAACATGCTTCAGCAGAGATGCAAGAACGAGCCGTGAGCCGAGCAGGAGCCTGCAGGCCTGGGCCTCTATGCATGCTGGACGGTGGGACCACAGGCCTGAATGTCAACCCGAAGGAGAAGATGGGGACGGTTCATCGGCGGACCCACAGGAAGGCTTCACTGCTTCCTTTGGGAGTAAACAGACTGAATGTGCAGAGTTGTGAAGGGAGTAGCACATGAATAATGTAGCACTGTTTGGAACATTTTTCATAGACTGGGCTGGAACCACTGGGAGAACATTTCAAAGGAAAAGAACTTGACTTAAAGCAAAAAAACATTAGTGTTGTAAATAAAGCCAGTTTTGTATGATTGCACTCGGGGTATGTGTGGGTGTGTGTGTGTGTGTGTGTGTGTGTGTGTGTGTGGGTGTCAAACTGAAGATCGTGAATCACCTGAAGGGACTCTGGCTGTTATTTATTATGGAAAAGGTTCTGTATTAATTTATTTCAATAATAAATCATAAGTTGAAACATAACTTTTCGTTCCTTGAGGGTTTTTTTTTTGGTATCTATCGATGCAGTAATTTCGCGTCGTATTCATTACCCATAAAACCCGAAACAGGAGACCTTTCCTCATGCCTATCCCAGCTACTCTATTCACACTTGGGTCACTTCATTAAATCTATATTCATTGGATCGGCGGCACTTTGCCCAGAATAAAGCTGAGGAGCAGATGGGTTTGAATTAAAAAGCTTTCTTTTTTTTCAGCGCTGAAACCATAAACCCAATATAATCAACTTTACTTCAGCATTTGCACCAGTCTCTCTCTCTCGCGCTCTCTCTCTCTCTGCTCCCTGCACACAGACGAGAGAGATAATTAATCATGTGACGTGGGAGCAGGTGTTTCCTCTCACCTGAGCTGATTTCATAACTTCTGCTCCAACACAGACTGGTGCCTCAGGATTCTTGGTGATATTATGTAAGATAATCCCTCATTTCTGTTTCCTATCCCTGTAAGTCAAGAGTCAGAACTTTACCAGCTTATCTTTGAGGTGTGCAGACTTATAATTTCCAATATGGATGATGTTGCACGGATTTATTCCTTGTCCTCCTTTGTTGGGTTCTATGTCTCTGTTTCTTCTAAGCAACGCCAAACTAAACCTGCACGGTCATGCAAGATTTATTTAATTAGTAAAATAGTTAACCTGAGTGTTAAGTCCATGATGCCAAAAGAATGGACTTAATAAAAATTAAAATCAATAAAAATTAAAATCATTTCTACGGATGATGTGAAAACACTGTAGTTCTACAACAACAGACTGTAGTTTGTCTGTTTCAATACTCTGTTGTCAGGTATTGGTCAGGTGGTGGTATATTTTTTTTTGCCCTGCAATGACACTGACGTGGTGGCGTGTTTGTGGATCAGACACAACAGTGCTGCTGGAGGTTTTAACGCCTCAGTAACACTGCTGCACTGAGAATAATCCACCAACTAAACTGCCATTAATGACATTATGGAGCAACATGACCTCATAGACGGCGGCACGGTGGCTTAGTGGTTTAGCACGTTCGCCTCTCAGCGCTAGGGATTCCTGGTTCGAATCCCCATCTGGGTGGAGTTTCCATGTTCTCCCCGTGTCTGCGTGGGTTTCCTCCAGGTTCTCCGGTTTCCTCCCACAGTCCAAAAACATGGATCAAGTCAATTGAATTCTCCAAATTCCCCCTATATAGAGTGTGTCTGTGTGAGTGTGTGCACAGTGATAGATTGGCGCCCTGTCCTGGGTCTATCTGCCCAGCGCCCGAGACGTTCTCCCCTGGATGGGCATGGGGAACCCCACCGCGACCCTAATAGAGGATAAAGCGGGAGATAATGAATGAATGAATGAATGACCTCATAGACTTCTGCAGCATTATGATCTTCATCAAGTGACTCGAGTGCCATTGTGGTCCGTTCTATTCCAGCGCCTGGGAGGCCATTGTACCAGTTTAGTAGACTTTCCGGTTTCATTCAGAGCTGATTTCATAGCTGACTTAAAGCCAAGCAGCCAGGACGTCGAAATGTGCTGTTCTGTGGCATCATGTTCCATTATGTCATGAAGGTTTCCATTCTTAGAGTCTGGTTAGCAACCAATATCATAACCATGACAACAACATTCGCCAAATGGAAGAACAACATGCGTGCAGAGACTGCGAACATTTACCAATCTGGAGCTGTTCTAAGAAGCACAAGGTTGAGTTGATTGAAGGAGACATGGATATGGTACAAACCCAATTTTTCTCTGTGAAAATTGGAGATATGTTGTGAGAACCCAGGCGGATATGGGGAGAGCATATCACGGGATTCAAACCTGGATCACCAGCGCCCCACTAAGATGATTTTTTTTTAGAGCTCCTGAATTTGTTATAAATATTAATTTACAATAAATTCTTTAGATTTAAGCTTTCTTTAGATTGATAAACTTTTGTAAATTATTCTTATCCCTCTTTCTTCTGCCTCCTCATGACTTGGTGCTGAACCTGAACTCTGCTTATGATGCGCTGTATATATTATGTAATCTGTGCTCTGATATCATCCACTGCGTGTTTATGCCTCAAAGGACTGTTTATGACTTGTGCAAACCTCCTTTATGATGAATCTGTACTGTAAGAATCTTAACATTTATACATTACAATTTTAAACATATACATGTGCGGCACGGTGGCTTAGTGGTTAGCATGTTCTCCTCTCAGCGCTGGGGATTCCTGGTTCGAATCCCAATCTGGGTGGAGTTTGCATGTTCTCCCCGTGTCCACGTGGGTTTCCTCCGGGTTCTCCGGTTTCCTCCCAAAGTCCAAAAACATGGATCGAGTCAATTGAGTTCTTCAAATTGCCCCATATAGAGTGTGTATGTGTGCGTGAGTGAGTGAGTGTGTGCCCAGCGATAGATTGGCGTCCTCTCCTGGGTGTATCTGCCTAGCGCCCGAAACGTTCTCCCCTGGATGGGCATGGGGAACCCCACCGCGACCCTAATTTAGGATAAAGCGGAAGATAATGGATGGATGTTATATACATTTCTAATCAGATGAACACTCTGTGTAATGTTCTGTATTGACGTCGTTGCTTCTTTGCCAGCTGGCTATGTCTTCTTCAGGACTAGGACTCAGCTCTTCTATGTTTATGTATGAGACTCATGCTGTTCCATGTCTTGTTGACTCTTCAGGCGGAAATGGCTGTCAGATGCTCAGCAGTCCCACTCACTATCACTACTGATGGTTCAGGAAGATGCGGCTGCCTTGGAAGAGGCCTTTGAACTTTGCAGAAGCACCTGCCAACTTCCCAGCTGCGTGGGCGTGTGTGTGTGAGGTAGCGCTGCTTTGTATATAGCAGTGTGGCATACATCTTCATCACCATGGCAAACAGCTGAAGTACGGAGAAGGTCAGACGTTTCTTTTCCATTTGCAAATGTAAGCGGACATCAAAGTTTGCATGTTTTTGCAGCTCAGCTGAGGGATAATGAGGGAATGGGGGGTGAAAGTAGTTTAAAAACAACCTGTCAAGCTTTAACATCTTAAAAGCTCTTGAGAAAAAACAGTCTCTTGAATTATGGTTGCGTTTCCTTATGGTTACATTTTTAAGTTGTTTGTATGAAGGTCCAGTCTGTACTCGATTTGTTTTCTGTTATGAGTTTGTATGTTCTCCAGTGTGGATTTCTCAGTGTGGATTTCCTTGGGCGCGTCGGCTTTGTTTTAATTTAATTTATACAACAGAGTTAAGAAAGAGCTGGAATCCTAACCCTAATTTCATGTTTGAGCACTGATTTACTTTTCTTTTTTCTTTTTTTTCTTTTAAACCTCTGATTTGTGCTCTGAGTTTTGGAAAGTAGATCCACAGCCAGTTTCACTACTACACAAATGTCAAGCAGGAGCCCATATGGAGGAGAATCTATTTGCTATGAATACCAATGTTTGCAAGCTGAAGATGCTGCCTACACACAACGCCTCCTCCATAAGGTAGCAAACTGGGGTGACGTCAACAGCAGTGGTTTCCTAAGAGACTAAAGCGAACCGCCTGCCTGTCCTGCATTTTTTTTGCACACAGAGCAAAATCTTAACGTTGACTTGATCACTACTCTGTGTTATTGTACCTGAGTCTAAACAGATCAATATTCCTAGTAAAAATATGTTCACCTATTGGGATTTTTGGAAAGAAACCAAAGAAATCCCACTTCTGGCTGAGATTTGAGAACTGCGACATGAAAACTGCATAAGAGCCAAACGTGACCCTTGTTTATATACTACAGACACTATGTGATCTATTAAGGTTTTCCCAAACCTCAAATCTGGATGTTCTGAGTCATCAGCACAACACTAACAGCTGATATCCAAACACAACTGCAATTTGAGGAACACTGATGTAAGAACCTGTCTTAAAATCCACATCATAAACCGTGTGATCATTAAGCTAAGAGCACGAGTCGGCCTCTTCCACTGATGCACCACCTGTCTTCTCCGTTTCAGCCCCACTCATCTTGTGTTCATTACTCACTTCCCCTTAAATGTCATCTTTCTCTAAATGCACTATTAACCGATCCCTGAGCGTTCAGTGTGTTACATTCGGACAAAGCTCGGTTCAGTTGGGTTCATTTGGAATAAAGTGCAGTCATGCAGGGTTGGCTGAATCTGTACAGAGCTAAACTCTGAGTTTAAAGGCAAAGCCACCTAGAGTTATGAGCATGAGGAGCACTGACAGATCGTCATAAGCACAATGTCACAGAGTACATGTCCTGCTTCCTCCCACACACTGTGAGAGGAAAAGTCATGCCTCATTTAGTTTCAATACAGACGGCTGACATTGTGTTCCACCGGCAACATTACTGAAATTGACGGAACTTTTTCCCAGGAACACATCAGGCATCTCTGACAACTCCATGTACTGCAATCCTAATGAAACAAGGACACTTTTCCATCATCCACCTGGAAATTTGTGACATATCCTAGTCTACATATTCTCATGTTGGTAAGATGGTAGATATGAAAAATACAGACGACAAAATCAATCACTGTAATTCATTCATTCATTATCTCCCGCTTCGTCCTCTACTAGGGTCGCGGTGGGGTTCCCCATGCCCATCCAGGGGAGAAGGTCCCGGGCGCTGGGCAGACAGACCCAGGACAGGGCGCCAATCCATCGCACACACCCACCCACACAGACACACTATATATGGGGCAATTTTGAGAATTCAATTGACTTGATCCATGTTTTTGGACTGTGGGAGGAAACCGGAGAACCCGGAGGAAACCCACGCAGACAGGGGAGAACATGGAAACTCCACCCAGATGGGGATTCGAACCAGGAATCCCTAGCGCTGAGAGGCGAACGTGCTAAACCACTAAGCCACCATGCTGCCTCAATCACTGTAATAATTTTTATAAATTATTCAAGGTTCTTAAAGGTATTAAAGGGTTTGATTCCCTTTCTGTGAGGTTTTAGAAACATGTGATGTATGCATGTCGGATGAATGGACGGATGAATGGATGGATGAAAGGATGAATGAGATGGGTGGGTGGTTAATTGGATGGATGGACTAAAACTCTACAGTTATCGTTTGAAGCAAAATGCATTTAAATTAAAAAAAAAAACAATACAGGATTGACATTAAACTGATCCTGTGTTGGTTTCTCTAACTGATGATGTTAATTCTTATCTCCTGCATGTCAGACCACCATCTGGGCGAAGGCCCTTGGCTGTCTGTAGCTGATTATACGGTGCGAGTGCTCCTCACCACCTGCGTGCAATGCTTACAAGAACAGAGGAGACATTTAGCCTGGAACTGAATCTCAGCCTGCATTATTTCCTTTCCCAGACATTTTAAATAAATAAAAACAGACAGTGTGTGTGTAGAGAGCCATCCCTCTCCCTCAGATTTATTAGAAGCTGAATCTGGGAGATTCCTCACACTGTAAAATCAAACAACGGCAGAACATCTTGCTCACAGACTGACAGACAGACAGGGCTGGGAATGAATCAATCAGATGCCTACACGTGGGAGACACCATGCCACCCGTGCTGCTGCAGAAAGGATGAGGTACAATAGAACGTGTCTTGGGTACACGTGACTCTTTGTTTTTCAGTGCATAATTTTATGCACATCTATTCCGGTTTCATTCTTTGTCTGTGTCACTTTTGATCTCATTTAACACAAACACGTTTCAGAGTTCAGAGAATTCTCTAAAGATAAAAGTGAATTTGTCTTAATTACGACCGGAAAAGGGACAAGTGTGGCGTGAATGGTAGCTGCCTTCATTCTGTACTAAAAAAATTCTCAGTAAAAATCTATTGGAAGGTGGAAGTGCATATAGATAGATAGATAGATAGATAGATAGATAGATTGGCGCCCTGTCCTGGGTGTATCTGCCCAGTGCCCAAAATGTTCTCCCCTGGATGGGCATGGGGAACCGCGACCCTAATATAGGATAAAGCAGAAGATAATGAATGAATGAATGAATATATATATATATATATGACTCAAAGGATCCATTTAATATCTTTACCTTATTTGCATGCCACAGGAAATGGAAGCTTCCAGACATCTCACACATACTGTACATGGGGGAGAACATGCAAACCCCACTCATAACTGACCATCTATTACAATCCATCCACAGTGGGAATCAAACCTGGTTGCAACATTATGACTCATTTTCCTCCCAAATCTGAACAATTTGTGATAATAAGTTCAGTGAATAGACTCTATAGACTCCACTCATTACAACTACAGACAGTATTGTGGTGTTTTAATCTATAGGTGTCCCTTTTTGCAGCTTTAACAGCTTGCACACCTTTAAAAAGTCTTTCTCCAAAATCTTGGAGGGTGTCTGTGGTTTAATTAAGGCAGGGTCTCTGTATGATGTTTGCATGTTCTCCCTGTGTCTGCGTGGATTTTCCATCTTGTGTTTTCACAGTCTAGTCATCTGAGGTAGATGAACTGAAGTTACCCAACTGTCCCGAAATGTGTTCAAGCGAACGTCTGCGGTGTGACTCATGGCCTGTGCAGAGTGTTTTCTCACCTTTAGCCAACTAAGCACCGAAACTGCCTGGAGACCATTTTATAAATAGGGAGCTTATAAATGAATAAGTAAATAAAGGGTCTGTCAGAAATACACTCCATAGCAGCTAAAAGGGAATCCCTGCCCTGAAGGGATGATGACATAGACATCACTAACAATATAACTAACAATTTGTCTCCCATAGAAGATAAAATAAAGCAGCTTTTTATTAGTTGAGGCCTTGATAAATAAATCAACCTGTGGGATATTATGACACATTCAATTCTCAGTTTAATCACCTCAAAGGCAGCAGTAATGTAACAGTAATGACTCCCCCTTACCCCTCCCTCTCTCTCGCTCTCTCGCTCGCTCCCTCGTCTCTTTCTTTTTCTTGATTTGCGTAAAACAACAGCTTTTTTAAACACGTACAGCTGTGATTGGCTGTCTCTCCCACTGAAGCTGGTGAGTCAGTGAGCTGTGGAGAGGAACCAAAATCTCTGCTGTGTGTGTGAGAGTATGTGTGTGTGAGAGAGAGAGTATGTGTGTGTGCATATGTGTGTGTATGGCTGTTATTGCTCGTGTAGGCGGAGGAGGGTCATACAGAAGCGAAGCAGGGGGCAGGAAACAGGTGTCAGAAATGACGCAGAGAGTGCTGCAGACAAAAAAATCCAACACGCACATATTCTCACAGAGCAGCCACTCGCTCGCCGGCGTTTGTCTTTTCAATTCGTGTCAGACTTCAAAAATAATGAAAACACAAACACGCGTCGAATCCCTCTCTCACGGCTTTCATTCTTCTTCCCTCTCGCTCAGTGCCCATCACCTTCCTCTGATATGTTTTCAGAGAGGTTGTTGAATCATTGATGTTGCATCACCTGTTATTTGCTGATGTGCATCTTTGTTTATGTTTTCCATTCGCACATGCAGAAGCAAGCATCTGTCAGGGCTCATGCTTTCTGTGGCTCCCTGTGCTCCGTTTAACACTGGCATCCTAACGTGCTTTCCATCTTTCATCCTAAAGCAGTGCTGAGTTTGAAAATATAATTTCATATTTTCCTGGGGAAAAAGCCAGGTACTAATGGACTTTTCTGGAGGGGTGCGGGTTCCACTAATATGCTGCAAGCCTGAATTGTTTCTCCATCGCTTATCTGTTTAATATGCAAAGGTTTCTGACTGGAAATGCAGATTGTGGGATGTCTTCCTGAGTCCAGATCCCAGCATCTTCATGCTCTCATGTTCTCAGCTCACATGACTTCATTCACATGCATCTGCCTGTAAACCGTTACATTTTTATTTTTAAGAAAGGAAATGATGGATGTCCTGAGTTAAGAAGGAGGAAATCCTGAGGAACTCTGCCTATTGACCTTTAGCCTGCTAGATGTTTAGCGCTTTTACTTCCTTCTTAATGCCTCATTACAGATTTACAGATTTATGTCCTGCTTCTAACCAAACCCGAAAGAAAAAGATATATATATGATGAGTGTGTATATGCATGGGTTCTCGGGGGACTCACCAAAATCCCATATTTAAAAGAAAAGCGGGGATAAATTAGAGACACTACACTGTTCAAGCTGTTAGTTTGTATTAAAGGTCAAATTTCAAAGAACACCCGTAATGCATTCAGAGAAAGTCTTTCTGTTCTGCCTTTCTTACAGTAAAAAGACAACCGGTCCTGTATCTGTAATGTTTATGTTCTTCTGTACATGGTTGCATTTCCGGTCGTATGGAATTGTGTTTATTATGGATGCAGGAAGCAAAATGAAGGACTTTCTCAATTCTCAATTCTCTGAAACTTTCTCGGATTCGTGAGAAGCAGCTGAAGCCTTTTGAAGAGCAGATTTCAAAGCTATTGAAGTGTGGTTTTTTTCTGATGAGTGTTAGTGGTCGTGAGCTGAGCCAGGCTGATTATAAAGGCTTTTTTTTTTTTTTTTACTGAATCCTTAGAAGTGGAAAGCACGAAGGTCACGAGACTAGCCTGCTTTTAGGAGGCGTTTTATCAGATTGTAAAATCTGTTATGTAACTGATAAAACAAAGATACTGTGTTTACAGTTCTGATTATTTTTATTATTTCTGATTATATATTTTTGCATTTTAAATATAATGAATAGCAGTAAATTGAGGTTTTTTTTTTTTTTTTAAATAATAATTTGAGTTATTTGGAAACCAAAATAGTATAAAAATAATCAGTGAGGAAGACATTTACAAACCAGTCTGATTGGCACAGTTAAGATCCATCCACTGGAACTGGCTTAATGCACCAGCACACGGCGAAGGATCCATTATGTTGCATGAAACACCTGGGGAACCGCTCCGTTTAAGAAGTTAAGGCAATTCTCTCTCTTCAACCCTCCCTCTGAGTTCAGACCTGCCACTCCTGCCACTCCTGCTAATCATCCACATTCTGAATGGTAGATGAAGAAGCTATTCCATGATGTAAGATGTGCCACATCTGTTTGGATGGTTTAAGCTTTTGACTGCAAGTCTGGATTTTACTCTCTTCAAAGGCAGCTGCTGGCCCTTGCAATGAAAGACAAAGGGGACAGGAAGTAGTAGCGTGAGGAAAAAAATGAATTCTGTTGGTGAAAGGCATCATCACAGATGAAAACAGCATCTGTGTCCTTACAGTTAAAAAGGCCTTGGAGACTTCCTTCGTTTTAAAAAGCTCTCCGTGTTCTGAAGCAGAAGGCATTCAGAAAATCCTTCTAAAAGCCACTCGGCTCGGCGCTGAAGACATGTGACACGAGAACCGTGTCTGCGACACAGACACACTGTGGTGAAAAACTGTGAACTAATGAATATATGAATACGTTAGCAATGGAAGGTACTAGATCCATATAGGGGTCTTATTTATAGAAGCACTAATTTCTTTATTCATTAAAGCTCAGTTTTTAATGTCAGTGTTGTTTGAGTCCCTTCAGCAGACTCTGGCAATAAATCTGACGCTGTGTGTCACTACATCTCAGGGTCACTGTCGCTTGGAGTCAGCTTTTGAGTTGGGGCTGGAGGTACAAATGTTTTGTGACAAGATATGTCGTAGTTGTATATTCAAAAATATATGTTGAATGTCAGCTTTAGGCATTAGAACTGTCTCATAAACGTCCTTATCCTCTCCTGGCTTTACAACTACAATGTAGTGCATCTCTTTAGCTGATTTCTGTAGCTGGTTTGGTGTTTAATCAACTCAAGTGAGCCCACAACACTCCAGTAGTTGCCTGCATTTAGTTCATGGTCTTGAATTTTGGCCTGCAGGAAAACTCTGGACCTGCTCCCTTTTATCTTCACTCTACTTTTTTAAGTTTCAAAGGAAGCAAGGCGAACGTCACATTATCTCAAATGTTATGATTTCACAGTAAACAAACCAAAACATCATGTCTACCATGTGACTGAACATCCCTCGACTCCATCACCGCTTACTTGCATAACACCAGTCATTCCTCAGCTTCTATTTTTTTTTAACAACTTAGTCACTATGTGACTCATCCCGCTGCGTCACTCAGCATAACCAGGTGAGAATTAACACAGCGAGCAACTGTTTCTCTGTGTCGCTGCCGGGGTGATCACAGGGTGTGGATCTTGCCCAGGGGCAGCTCACCAGAGTTTAGGAATGAACCTGTTATCTCTCACTCCAGTATCTGAGCTGCCAGGACATTTTTAGGTTTTTAAAACACGTTGCCGAACTCTGGAGCCAAGACTTTGGAGACCAGTGAGATCACTTTTAAAGTTCTTAATGCATTTGCTGTTATTCCTCAGATACTATTCTTTTTTGATGCGTACCGCTGAAGAGGATACAGATCTGTCAGAACGCAACATGCAGCAGAACCCACATCACAGCCCCCCTCCTGGCCTTATCGAGTTCTTGTCTCAGTACACAGAGTCGTGTTTATATGAGCCATGGAGGTGGGATTTCATAAGAAGTGAGGGTTTTTCTATCATTACTCTTTCCTTTATTTTGAGAATTCGGTCAAAAAAAAAAAAAAAAAAAAAAAAAAAAGGAGAGAGTCTGGCTTTGAGGCATACGCCAAATGAATTTTAAATAAAGAACCCAAAGACCCTTTCTTGCTCTGATGAGTCATGCAGCAGCCTGCAGCATTTCTAATAATGGACTAGCCAGTCTGTGAAAACCAATTCGATGAGCAAACAGCACTTCCGGCTCTGCTCTTCCGTTAGTCCATGTTTAAATAGCACAGAATTGCTGCTTACTTTTAATAACGTCAACACTTATTTTCTATTTAAAGCAACATAGTCGTGAAGACCCATGTGCCACTGAATAAAATGCAAATTATATTGATAATGGTATTGTGTGTAATCCCAGCTGAAGTACAAAATCTATATGGCCATGTACATTTTTGCTGATGTATCGCTCTATGTATGTGAAACTTGATCCATGCTCTGGTGTTTCCTTTTCAGCCGGATTATGTGAAAGGGTGTTTCTAAGGGTGTTGGATCCTGTTTTTATTGGATGGTGATTTCAGGACGCAGCTGTCGTGTCATGTTGACTCAAGGTAATGGCATGACGTCACCTATTGTTCGGGCTCCACTGAAACATGGCTTGAGTTTAAACTTGGTTGACATCTCGGCTTGACATGGACATGAGGAGAATATAATGTTTCGTGGCGGAGGGCCGAATCTGTGCAATTTTTAAAACATAGCTATTGAAATGTCTCTAAACTTCTGAAGTACTGAATGAACCTGTAAATATGGCTTGTGGTTTGCAGAAAGAACGGTGGAGCAGTGTCTTAAAGCTGTTTTTAAAACACACTCAACCTGTAAGCACCACATAAATATGCATGATCAGACTGTGCAGTCCATTACTGTGGATGACGCGCTCGCCCGTTTATTCTTACTCACACTGAGAGGCAGGTTAAAGTAGCCAAATCACCTACTCGCCAACCTCCGGAAGGTGAAAATAAGAATTTACACTACAATCTCCACAGAGCCAGGGTTAGTTTCAACTGCTTTTACTACAAATTAAATTGCAGCTAAACATTCTCAGAGCGTTTGCATTTGCATCTATATAAGGCTTGCATTTGGATGGCAAATCCAAATGCAGATAGATGAGTTTAGTTTATAAACAAGGCCAGCAATTAACTGTTTATCATTTATGTGTTTGAACTGAAGAACATTATTTCTGAATGCATGAACAAGGGAACATTTACAACAGTTACAACAAATACCAATAATCAGGGACAACGATGGTGACAAACTCTTATTTCTTATTGTGTGCCCAGCTGTAGATTGGCGCCCTGTCCTGGGTGCATCTGCCCAGCAACCGAAACCTTCTCCCTGGATGAGTATGGTAACCCCCCCCCCCCATGACACTAAAGGAGGATTAAGTAGGAGATAATGGGTAAAAGGTTAATCCATTGCATCAATTCACAATTTTTCATTAATTTATTTATTAAAAAACAACTTTGGTAGATTACATCAGGATTCTTTACTTGTTACCTCGTTGCCAATGGCACTGACTAAGTGGTGTCTTTACACATTTTTGTTTCAGTCACAGGCAGTCCGTAACGTGTAAGGACATTTCCACGAGTGTGAGTGTGCCTCCTGTCGCAGATGGCTTATCTTTACACAGTACATCCTTGATAACTACATTTCCCCAAAACACTGTCCTTGTATCTGGCTCTGAATAAGCTCCTTTGTATGTAAATGTGATATTAAACACGTATAATATTAAATCATGTGACGTCTGTTTCAGTTAGTGGAAGGTCCTGCTATCTTCAAAGGTGTTGTACAGTAAGAGGAGGTGGGGTTGTGATAGCTAATGAAAACTGAATATGCATTCGTAATTTAGGTTTTGCATGCACCTGTTGCTCACCTGCACATGTTGCAGGATTTACAAATGAAATAATCACATCACTGTTGTTCCAGCGACAGGTTAGGTTTTGCTTCCTCCTGCAAGCATCTGTTCCCTGTAGGTTATTTTTGTATTTTCGGTCCTGATTTTACTTACGTGGACAAGGTGAGATCCAGAAAGATGTGGCTTGACAAATGTTTATTGAAGTCCTTGCCCTGTACTGAACCCTTAATCTTATTAAAGAGCTCTGATTAATTTAGATGAGTCAAGTCTTCTCATTCAAGAGCCGAATGTGCAAAAACATTTTGCAAAGATAATGGAATAAATGTGTGTATTTTTATGATCTAAGGCCCAGTTTTTAAGCTGACCCTCCCTCCCAGTCTCAATACAAAGTGTTGACTAAAAATCCTGCAGAAAATTAAATGTTGCAACGTTGCATAAAGTTATGGAAACAAGGCCTCATGAGGTGAGTGCATGCTATTATGTAAGCTGAATTCTTTATTCAACAAACTTTCTTTTCTGACAGGTAGCATATAAGAACACCGAAACCCTATTACAATGCGTGAGTGTACACTATACAGGTAACTCAATCCTCAATTCAGCAGGAAACTCTGTGATCCTCCCACCCACCTTCTGTACAAACTGACTCACACTGAGGAAAAACCCTAGTCTCCCATTGGCACTGGTTCCTTTGAACCCTTCTCTTCTTTACCTTTTATCTGGACCGGCCTCTGACTCAGTGACTCTCCACTAAACTAATGACCATGTGGGAGTGTGTTTCTTGCTATGTGTTGCCTACTATCACAGATTTTTTTAAAATATCCCTGCTTACATAAGCAACATGCGCTTTAAATGATATTAGACCTGTAAGCATGATTAATAGTCTGAGTCACGGCTTCCCATCGGACACGCAACGGGAAATAAACAATACAAATACATTGGGAGGTGTTACATGCAAATGTGCTTTCTGTATTAAAAACCCCTGCTAATTATAATACAAGAAGCTCCGAATGTGGATTGTATACCTCCAGGGCTTTTTTAGCTGGCAGAGCGAAACGAGCATGCCAGGAGCATCTGTCGAGGATGTAGGAGGCATCCTTCCTTGGAGGATGCAAAGTATTGAGTAAAGGATGTGGTGCTGCGCCCTAGGAATCCTGGAAGAGGAAGTTAAGTTGGAAAAACTGGAAGCCCACAGTTTAAAATAACTTTTGTAATTATAAACAATTCTTAGTGCACTGTAGGAAAAAATATCTTAATTATCAAACCAATCAGCTAATCTGTGATATGATTTAAAATTATAAACTACACAGACAGGAGATTGAGACAGAACTTTCAATCAGTGATTTTTTTTTTTAGTGGAGCTTTAATGACATCCCAGTCCCCCAAACCCAACCCACCCCTTACACTGTGCACTGAGGCACAGTCAACCTTAAAACTAATTCAACTTTGGGACTTAATCTTCTTATTTGTACAATATGTGAAAAATATTGACGGCATGGTGGCTTAGTGGTTTAGCACGTTCGCCTCTCAGCTCTAGGGTTTCCCGGTTCGAATCCCCATCTGGGTGGAGTTTCCATGTTCTCCCCATGTCTGCGTGGGTTTCCTCCGGGTTGTCCGGTTTCCTCCCACAGTCCAAAAACATGGATCAAGTCAATTGAATTCCTAAAAATTGCCCCATATAGAGTGTGTCTGTGTGAGTGAATGTGTGCCCAGCGATGGATTGGCGCCCTGTCCTGGGTCTCTCTGCCCAGCGCCCGAGACGTTCTCCCCTGGATGGGCATGGGGAACACCCCGCGACCCTAATAGAGGATAAAGCGGGAGATAATGAATGAATGAATGTGAAAAATATTGCTTTGTGTTAAAAATGATCACAGAGTAAAAATTATAAAAACATTGTGGGGAACATGCAGAGTTTGGAGTCATTAAGACAAGTCTGCTTTGTTTTTTAAAACCCAAACATGAAGCCTGCTGCTGTCTGTGTGAAAATGCAGGGTTTATGTTTTAATCTGAAGGGAGAGACATGCAAAAGCTGTAATATCGTAACACCCACTTTCTTCTCCTGATAGAGTTTTATCAGTGATTTCCTTCCTCTATTTGTCTCCTGTGACATATTTTCCCTAATTTGTTCTTTGTTCGGTGTATTTTTTGGAACCACCCAGTGCAGAGGGCAGCCAGTTTCCTGTGAACACCTGCATGCGCATGGTCAGTGGAGGTAAGTGGTCATGGAAAATGCAATTAAATATGAACAGAGATTCATTCTGATACAGAGCTCAAAGCCATTTCCAAACACTTTACCTAATGTTTATGTCTCAATGGTAGGAATTCCAAAGAATATTCAAACTCCTTTAGAATCTCCTCCTTAAGAATCCAACTTTAGATTTACATTTGGTCATTTATTGGACGCTTTTATCCAAAGCGACTTACAAGGTGAGCACAGGGTTAATCACACCATCCCTGGAGCAATGAGGGTTAAGAGCCTTGCTCAAGGACCCACACTGGTAACTTCAGTGGACCTAGGATTTGAACCCACAACCTTCAGATTGATAGCCCAACACCCTAACCACTGAGCTACCGCACCCTCTGGGATCCTCTACTCTGAAACAAAAGTCAATGCTACTGATCGGATCATCTGTAGCTGAGAACAGTTTTCTTTTTTTTTTTGCACATAATTAGGCTGTTTCCTAAAAAACCCTTTATTCCTCCAAGATTTGTTCCTATTTGCTTGAGTATATTTGAGTTATTATTTTTTTTGCTTCATTGTAGTACAAAGAAATTTTATATATATATATATATATATATATATATATATATATATATATATATATATATATATATATATATATATATATATATATATATATATATATATATTTGATCCACATAAAAAAAACTGTTTGGGATCAAATTTATCATTTATTTATTGGGATCAAAATAAGGTAAGTATCTTCTGCTTGGGAAACATAAACGTGCTTTCGACTGTGTTTCTTTCCTCTCGGGAATTATTAGGTTTTGGGAGAGGCATCCTGATGTGGTTTAGCTCATGTGTGAGAAAAGCTGAGGTCTGTGTCACATACTATAGCAGGACTTCCTGAGGAGTATAGAAGAGAAATAACCTCTGAACACAATGATGTGAAACACAGGCAGTTCCCAGGTCAGAGTGGACTCAATCACGGCCCTGCCCAGAATCGCGCTCTCTTTGTAATATGCAGTTATGAACCGAGAACCATGACCACATCATCAGTGCAAATGATGTTGAGTCAACTGATTTCATGCATTGATAATAACATTGTGAAATGATAGTTTCTTCTATCTTTCTTCTTTTGTAACAAAGATTATTATGGTCTGTTTCAGTAACAAGGGAGCATATTTATTTACCAAAATGAAATCTAAAGCAAGAAGCAAGAAGAAGTTGATGTTTTTCTTCTTAATTTTGTCTGGTTTTTAACTTTTTTTTTTTTATTTAATGTCATTCAGTCCAAAACTTGGTCTTTATACAGTAGCAGTTTGTTTTCATTTTATTAAACGAACAGGTTAATAAATGTTTTAAAAGCACAGAATCTTCTACAAACTGCAACTTGTATACAAAACACAGTCTGTATGTCACTTTTTGTGTTTTTGTATTGTTCAAAATGTATTGTTAGTAGATGGACACTACACTCAGTTTCTAAGAAAAAAAAAACAAGTGTATTAATGCATATATTCATCTTCTGCATTTGTCTTTTCTAAAATTAAAAATACCTGTAAATAATAGATATATTTATTAATAACGATAATGATAAATCAATTAACGGACATGCTGGGCATAAATAAGGTTAAGTACCTTCCTAGAGGGCAAAGTGACACTTAAAACATGTGATTAACAGTAGAATAAAAGCCCATTTGCTTTGGTATTTCAACAATTATCTATGACTCATAAAGCGTTCCCACTTGGCTATTAATGGTGCTATTAAAACCATTTAATCTTAATTATGATCTAATGATTTAGAGAGAGAAAAATGAGTCATGTAATCATGTTAATATGAGGCTAGACACATCGCAGCTTGGATGGGTTTCTTCCTGGGGGAATAATAGACTCAAATGAAGACCTGATGTTCTTGCCAATGCAGTGTGTTGTACTGCCACCAGGTGGAAGGAAACGGAAGCTTTATTCATAAGCGAGCACTCTCCAGAGAGCATGTACAGTAGCTGTAGAGGACTCGTCTGGTTTAGAAATGGCACAGCTGGTGCACTGGGATAGGAATTTGACCCTAAATATAACAGAATATGTTCCAAAACACATTTACTGTATTAAAGACTTGGCAGTGCTGTCCACATGTTCCTAGAATTCATTCATTCATTCATTATCTCTCGCTTTATCCTCTATTAGGGTCGCGTCTCGGGCGCTGGGCAGATACACCCAGGACAGGGCGCCAATCCATCGCTGGGTACACACTCACACACTCAAACACACTCTATATGGGGCAATTTAGAGAACTCAATTAAATTGATCCATGTTTTTGGACTGTGGGAGGAAACCGGAGAACCCGGAGGAAACCCACACGGACACGGGGAGAACATGGAAACTCCACCCAGATGGGGATTCGAACCGGGAATCCCTAGCGCTGAGAGGAGAACGTGCTAACCACTAAGCCACCTGTTCCTAGAATTAAAATATAAAATGTAAATATACAGTACATATAATACACAATACATATATTGTGTATTATACATTCTCTTCTAATGACTGGATACCTTTTTCAGAATCAGAATCAGGTTTATTTGTCACATACGTAGATATACATTTTACAGCCAGCAGTGAAACTCTTTCCTGACTTCTCCACATAAAGTTTAAATTTAAGAAGATAAGAAAAATAGAATAAAGATAAAATAAAAATAAAATTAAATTTAACTATGTATTTAACTAAAATTTAATATTAAAATAAAAATAATAAATAGATCAAATAAAAGGCGGCTTAGTGGTTTAGCACGTTCGCCTCTCAGCGCTAGGGATTCCTGGTTCGAATCCCCATCTGGGTGGAGTTTCCATGTTCTCCCCGTGTCTGCGTGGGTTTCCTCCATGTTCTCCGGTTTCCTCCCACAGTGCAAACACATGGATCAAGTCAATTGAGTTCTCCAAATTGCCCCATATAGAGTGTGTTTGTGTGAGTGAGTGTGTGCCCAGTGTTAGATTGGAACCCTGTCCTGGGTCTATCTGCCCAGCGTTCGAAACGTTCTCCCCTGGATGGGCATGGGGAACCCCACCGCGACCCTAATAGAGGATAAAGCGGGAGATAATGAATGAAAATAAAATAATATAAATATGAACAAATAAATATAAATAGTTTTTTCACCTTTTTTCTAACGTATCTCCTGCTGAGAATGTGAATTTCCCCATTTTGGGACAAACAAAGGTTTATCTTATCTTATCCTAACTTATCTTATAAATATGTAACTGCATATAGATAAATATATACCATATAGATAGATAGATAGATAGATAGATAGATAGATAGATAGATAGATAGATGTGAATAAAATCAGGAATTCAGAGAATAAAATGTAAAAAAAATACATAAAGATTTGTTGTTATTAAACAATTTCCTAAGAAGTTTTTCGTAAATTCATTCATTCATTATCTCCCGCTTTATCCTCTATTAGGGTCGCGGTGGGGTTCCCCATGCACATCCAGGGGAGAACATCTCGGGCGCTGGGCAGATAGACCCAGGACAGGGCGCCAATCTATCGCTGGGCTCACACTCACTCACACAGACACACTCTATATGGGGCAATTTTGAGAATTCAATTGACTTGATCCATGTTTTTGGACTGTGGGAGGAAACCGGAGAACCCGAAGAAAACCCACGCGGACACGGGGAGAACATGGAAACTCCACCCAGATGGGGATTCGAACCGGGAATCCCTAGTGCTGAGAGGAGAACGTGCTAAACCACCGTGTCGCCATGTTTTTCGTAAATTCATTCATTCATTATCTCCCGCTTTATCCTCTATTAGGGTCGCGGTGGGGTTCCCCATGCCCATCCAGGGGAGAACGTCTCGGGCGCTGGGCAGATACACCCAGGACAGGGCGCCAATCCATCGCTGGGCACACACTCACTCACACAGACACACTCTATATGGGGCAATTTTTGAGAACTCAATTGACTTGATCCATGTTTTTGGACTGTGGGAGGAAACCGGAGAAACCCGGAGGAAACCCACGCGGACACGGGGAGAACATGGAAACTCCACCCAGATGGGCATTCGAACCGGGAATCCCTAGTGCTGAGAGGAGAACATGCTAAACCACTAAGCCACCGTGTCGCCCCGTGTTTCGTAAACTGATGTGTTTAATAGCGAACTGGTCGAGTGCCTCTATTGGCCGCCGGAATCCATCCGGGTACTCCGCGCGCGCTAGCCTATGATGCTAAAGCTACCAAGATGGCGGAGGTAAGAGGGAAAGCTGGGGAGAAGTGTCAGAGTGGAGACGCGTCTCCGTGTTTCTGTCTTTATTTGCGCTCGCTGTTTTCGGCTTCGTCGGCGTGTTTAACGCTGAGCGCGGTGTCTTTGGCGTGGCGGCTGGATGCGGGGGCAGCGGATGGTCCCGCGGCGCAGTGACTGTAGCAGGCCGTTGCACCGTTAGCTTTAGCGCTAAGCTAACTGAGGGCTGCGCTCGCTGCTGCTGCACAATCTTTAAACATTAAAACAGTCGCGGCTTTCAGCTTCGTGCCTTTGTCATCGTTCACAGCTTCATCGGCGGGTTAATTAACATTCCGCCCCCGAGTGCACGCGCGAAACGGCGTTTTTGCAGCTTTAATTCCGCGCACCGTCGGTTTGTTTATGTTTTTCTTCTCGGACTCGAGCGATACGGACCGGACCGTCCCATACCGCGATATTCCCCAAACATTTCACCACGGTTCACGATTTGTACCACGTGATTATGCACGAGCTCATACACGCGACTTATTCTCCCCCCCAAAAAAACAACTTGCAAACAAATATGAACGTAATAACATTTAAGTTATATGTATGAAAGTAAGTGCATATATAGGCAGACAATGCTTAAAAAGTGTTATGGGGGGGGGGTATTTGCTTAAAAGTTTTCAAGTGATCCGTACCGTTTTGGACAGTGTGTAATTAATTTTTATAAAGACTGTGTGTTTGTGTGTGTGTGTATGTATGTATATATATATATATACACACACATTTATTTTTTTATTTATATATATATATATATATATATATATATATATATATATATATACACACACACACACATTTATATACATATATAATGTTTTTTTGTGCCAGGGTAGATAGAACTGATTGAGAAAATAAGTGTAGAAACAAGGTGTTATTTATAAAGTGGTGGGCGAATGTGGTGTAGGTTTTTAGTTTTTTGTGAAACATAATTTATTCATGGAGACTTTATTATCATTTACATCACTTGTGGTACATGAGGTGAAATTGTGATCTCAAGGGCAAAAAAACAATATAAACAAAGTATGTTTAATTAAAAATATAAAATATGGAAATAACATAATATACATATTATAGTATATATAAGTATTGTAGTAGAAATATAAATATTCCACCTGTCCCTCATTCCTATTACTTGGTTTGGCTACGTTTATTTAGTGTACGTTTATTTAGTGTTACACAGATATTAATGTTTACACTTCTATTTGCAGGCTTCCCTTGGAAGTTCGAGCCCTGGTATGTGAATTGATGGATTTGTTCTTTGTAGAAGTGCATGTCATGCTTGTCTGTGGTATGTTGAAAGCTGCTGGATGTGCACTTTGAGTGCGTGCATGTGTGTTTAAGCATACATTGTTCCCGTGTGCTGTGCTTGAACAGTCGGCTCTCTGTCATCGGAGGACCACGATTTTGACCCGACAGCAGAGATGTTGGTTCACGAATTTGACGATGAAAGGACGTTAGAGGAAGAAGAGGCGCTGGAGGAAGAGAAAAACGTCAATGCTGAACTGGCGGATCTCGAAAAGGTGAGTTTACGTCGATTTAACGATTTTTCCAAAACCTTTTTTGAAATTAAAGCCGCTGTATTCGGTGCGGTATCAAGGCAGATCCAGCACAAGGGACAATATCTTAACGTAGCAGTTTAAAAGTTAATAATTCAGATGATCTAGTGATGTACAGGAGAGAAATGTAAATAGGAAAATGATTTGTGTTTTTAAAAATGATTCTTATGGAATATGATGGAAGGGATTTTTGCAAGACTGAAAATCTTTCTTAAATTCAAAGTGTCAAATATGGGCATTATGGGGACTACAGAATGAGACACAATTTCAGAGTTGTATTTTGATATTAGATTGAATGTATGACTGTTTAAACATGTTTGTAATGTTTTTTGTTTTTTTTTTGTAATAGGAGGGGAATATGCCCCTGGATGAACTGTTGGCCATCTATCGGTATGAACCATCCGGCAGCACAGCCGCAGGGTCGAGTGTGGACAGCTCCTCCGCTGAACTGGCTGACTTTCCTGACATGACCCTGGATAAGGTAACAGTGGGGTGTGATCACGTGGCTTTATTATTAAAGGTTAAACTTTTGGAGTTATACTGATTTTACACACATCATTTTGCTGCAGGAAGAGATTGCCAAAGATCTGCTGTCAGGAGACTATGAGGAGGAGACGCAGTCCTCCGCTGATGACCTGACACCCTCAGTTACCTCGCATGAAGCCACCGACTTCTTTCCAAGAACACTTAGATGTAAATCCACTAGATTATCATATTTGACATGTAGCATTTTCCTGATGATTGTCCAATTGGGCTGAACACTGGCAACATGCCGGTCACTGTCCAATTCATTGAAGTTTATTATGGGATGAATATGCAAGTTTCAATAAACATCTAATGCACTTGTACCTGATTTCTGTCTGTTTGCAGCCAGCACTACATATGATGGAGATAAAGAATCTGAAGGGGAAGATGACGGTCCAGAGGACTCGGGGAAGGTCAGTGTTAAAATTCTCAATTCACTCATTAAGTTTTTCATCTGAGATTTATAATCCTGTCCTTTGGGACTAAAGCTTTAGTTGAGACCATAAGAAAGTTCAGTGTTATTCTCTGTATTTATCCAAATCTTTAAACTAGAGTGATATCTTGGTCCAAAGATGTATCCAAAAATGTGGAACTGTTGTTTACGTCTTGCAGGAGATCATGGTTGGATCTCAGTACCAAGCGGAGGTTCCTGCTGGTCTGAGCTTCTATTCTGATGAGGGAGGTTAGTGGACCGTTTTCTTTTCTGAGCATGTCTATAATGACCAAAAAGACCAAATTAAAGCAACATCACTCTTTTATATGATAATTAAATGCTATTTCTTAATTGCACTGGTTCTAATGTGACTTGATTTGTTTAAAACATAAGTTATTAGTTTTTCATCATTTGGTATATGTTATAAATATTGTTTTTAAAGTCCTCCTTACTTATTCAAAGTTTATTGTTGAAATGCATTTTTCCATTTTTAGATTGTTTTATGTTTACTTACCTGTTGAATGTGTGTGTGTGTGTGTGTGTGTGTTAGTGTTTGAAGAGGAAGATCAGCTGCTTTGGAGCCCTGATGTACTGTCAGAGAGGAAAGTGAAAGATTATCTCACTAAAGCATCGTCTCAAACTGCAGGCAGTGGCTCAGAGAACACTACCAGTGCACATATACGAGACAATGAACAGGTTTGGAACACATTCAGTACTCACTCACTAAACTGGAACAGTCCAGTGGCTCATCATCACTGATGTACAACAATGTACAATGGTTTATAACAGTGAAAGAAAGATCTCAGGACATTGTGTAGATTATTTTTCTCTTTTATTATTTTATCTTTAACAAATACCTGTAAGAAGAAGTTATGTCTCCATAACTTCTGACTTGTAATGTTCTCATTTGTAAGTCTCTTTGGATAAAAGCGTCTGCTGAATGTAAATGTAGATTATTTAGTACAGCGTGACTCATGGTGTCTTTCTTTTCAGGCTTTATATGAGCTGATGAAATGTAACTACGATACAAACAAAGCCCTAATTCAGTATCGCAGTAATCTTAAGCACACTAAAGGTAGGTTCTTTATTGGTGTTTGCAGTGGGATAATAAAATGGCGCCTAGAACCATTATGTAAACATTTGTTCTGATTGGCAGAAGCGTCGTCCCCTTGGTCTGAGGATGAATGTAGGAACTTCGAGCACGCGCTGCAGATTTATGAAAAGAACTTTTATCAAATTCAAAAAAACAAGGTTTGTGTGTTTTTTTTTTTTTTTTTTTTTAATTCAGCTCGCAACTCAATAAACATACAATTTCACTGTGATTTAATTTCCGCTCAAAACCTTTTGGCTCCTCAGGTTCCCACGAGGACGGTCGCCGAGTGCGTGGCCTTTTACTACATGTGGAAGAAGTCGGAACGTTTTGATTACTTTGTTCAGCAGAATCGATTCAGGAAGAAGAAATACAGCATTTATCCCGGTGTAACGTAAGTACGACGCTGAGACCTGCGATGGAGAACAGATTGGAGAAGGGTGGCTCTGAGCAGAAGGCTGGAGAGGGAGCCGGAGGTGACGGTCAAATGTTTTACGGTCTTGTGTCGTTCCTCAGAGATCTTATGGACCGGTTAGTGGACGAAGCTGAGGGACTGGCTGTGGATGGCGCCTCATCGGTGTGTTCAGGCGGAGCTGGAGGACGGATGGAGGTCTCTGCGGAGCAGCAGCTTGGCCTCCTCAACACTATAACAGCCAGTGATCTTACAGGTAAGTTTGGGCTTGCTCTTTGGGGGTTTCAGGCTTATAATCACTGTAAAGCTGCTTCGTGACAATGTACTATTGTAACGTAAAAAGCGCTTGAACTTGAAGTTTTGCCCGTGAGTTAATACTTTGAAGTATTTAACACTTTTTCTTATGTTGCGTCTCTTGTGTTTATTGGACAAAATCTTTAATTAAGTCTTTCGGTTCCAGCTCTGAGCAGCACGGTGGTGTCCGTGTGCAGCCAGGCCGACGTGGGCTGCTTGGACTCGTCTTACTTCCCTCCTCTGGAGACGTTCCATCGCGGTGCGACGGCGCCTCACGACGAGGCCGCCCTCGCTTACGGATCAGGTGGCGAGGCCGGCTGCTTCGGCGTCCTCGACTCGGCCGCGTACCGCTCCGACCACGCCGTGTGCGGCGGCAGGGAGTGCGAACGGCCCTCCAAGCGCCTGCGGATGGGCCTCGCCGATTCCTTCATCGGCGACACGCACCGCATCACGGGAGCCACCATGGCCGTGTCGCTCACAGACTTCGGCGGGGATGCGAGTGCCTTCATGAGCTCGCACTCGCGCCACCATCAACACACAGCACTGCCGTCGGACTGACCCCGGCGCAGTCGAACACGTGTATATATGTACAGCTCCACCCACTGACTGAAAGTCTTTTTTTCTAATGATGTATGAACATACGTTTAATGTATTATGACATCAGTGATGTCTATTGTACAGAGTGAAGAAAGAAAAAAATAATCTTGATTTCTCAAGAGTATAAATAGCCATCTATTTTTCTGGCTCTTTAGGCGATATGCTCCCACCGCGCGCATCGGTTTACAGCTAATGGTGCAGGCGAGAGGCTTTCTTAACCCTCGCATCCTTTACAACAGCCTTCGGTTTGATTTTACTTTATTGCCAGTAACTGCATTGACTTTTATTTTGTATTGTTTATTGTTTTAATGAATAGGTACTGTTTTTAATGTTTACATAGCAGCGAAGTGACACCAAGCCTTGGCATCTGTAGCATTTTTGTACATCAGGAAACCTATTTCATCTTCAGAGATCTTGCAGTAGGAGCACAGAGTGAAGATGAAGGTCCATCGGGTCCAACAGGTTCGCCATCACCAGGCAGCCGAATCGTGTAGACGCTGCTCTCTCTATAACGTCAGTCGTTACGTTCCCGGTTCTGGAAAGTTCCCACTTCTTTATTGTCGAAGGAGCCCCGTTCTTGTTTTTGTACCTTCCGTGCGATTCCTTCGCCTATTTAAATACTTCTCGAACTCTCTCGCCCTCGTTCTGAGCGTTCAGAGTTCAACATGCTGCGGAACAGTTCATGTCTAAGAATCTAGATGATGCTGAGAAAGGTTCCTGTGTATTACGGCAATAATGTGTAGATATGTACAGCTCGTCATGTTTTGTGTAACAAATTTTTTTTTCGGTTGTGCAGAGACATCAGTTCAGAGATTTATACCTGAAGGTGTGTGTGTGGGGAGGGGGGGGGTGTTCTTTTTATTTTATTTTGGGAAGTCCCACTACACAAGCGGGACTCTTCAAACGGGGAGGGGGGAGGAAGCTGCTATCCGTGAATATGAAACCCAAGGAGTGGAGGTTCACACAGGGTCCAACCGGACTCACTGCTGCTGCTGCACGTTTCTACGTCCGTCCTCGTCTAATGTAATTTACATACACAGACGGTGTGTTTGTGTGTGTGTGACTTTCAGATAAACATCCAGACTTTCTACCAATGGAGTTAAGATTTAGCCCAGTGGACTGAATTTGTTTTTGTTTATTTTTTTGTTTGTGTTTCTTTTTGGTGAAATGATTTTTAATGTTTTGGTAGCTCAGTGGTTAGAATGTTGTGCTGTCAGTCTTGAGCGTCCACCAAAATATCGCCAATGTTGGCCCTTGAGCAAGGCCCCTAAGCCTCATTACTTCAGGGGTGCTGTGATCTTTATCCTCTTGCTTTTCCTACTAGGAGGCGTCACATATTTGACGCAGCGCTTTTATTTTGTGGAACTTGGGACCTGAGCAGATATTTTAGACCACCAGTGACGAGAACGAGTTAACCTTTGCATGATGGAGAAAAGCCACGCAGAGACAGAACATTGAGCCAGATCTTCTCGCCATGAGAACGCTGCACCACCACCCGCACTGTGCGAAGACCCCAGTCATCAGAACCACCTAATGTGATCGTTCTGATCTCATTTCAGGTGTTATTTTGTATCCAGGCGACAGCAGTAAACATCTGTTGGCTCAGATGTCACGTGACATTATCAATGTTTAAATTTTTGTATCTGATTTACTTTCTAGAGTCAACTATCAGAACGTTTTCGTATTTGCTTATAAAACTCCAGAAAATGTTAGATCTTTGTCTGATATTCATTAATTTATCTCCTCTTACTAAAAGTATCGACTCAACGTAAAAAGGGAATAATAAAGAAATGTTTATCCAGAAATGTAGACAATCGTAAGATTTAATAACTGACATACTGTTTTCTAAACCTGGAAATACACTTCTTTTGATTTTGCATCGTTTTGTACTTTTCTTTACCGTTTTCTTTGTATCGTACCAGAAATAAAGATTTGGAAACGTTTCAGTTTCTAGCTGCAGTCAGAATATTTCACTCGTTCCTTCATTCTGTAGTGCTCACTACAGAGTTAACCACCCAAAACGATGCATTGCAGTGTATACATACGCACACGTGTACACATACAAACACACGCACACACATACATATACATACGCACACACGCACATTCATACATACGCACGCACACACATACATACAAACATACATTCATACACACATACATGCAAACATAAATACATACATACATGCAACCAAACGTACATGCAAACATACGTACATACAAACATACATGCAAACATGCGAACATACATACGTGTAAACATACGTACATACAAACATACGTGCAAACATAAGGTGCATACAAACATACATACGTGCAAACAAACATACGTACATACAAACGTGCAAACATACGTGCAAACATACTTACATACAAACATACGTACATACAAACGTGCATACAAACATACATACGTGCAAACACACTTACATACAAACATACGTGCAAACATACTTACATACAAACATACGTGCAAACACACTTACATACAAACATACGTGCAAACATACTTACATACAAACATACGTACATACAAACGTGCATACAAACATACATACGTGCAAACATACGTGCAAACATACTTACGTACAAACATACGTGCAAACATACTTACATACAAACATACGTGCAAACACACTTACATACAAACATACGTGCAAACATACTTACATACAAACATACGTACATACAAACGTGCATACAAACATACATACGTGCAAACATACTTACATACAAACATACGTGCAAACACACTTACATACAAACATACGTGCAAACACACTTACATACAAACATACGTGCAAACATACGTGCATACAAACATACATACGTGCAAACATACTTACATACAAACATACGTGCAAACACACTTACATACAAACATACGTGCAAACATACTTACATACAAACATACGTGTAAACATACGTGCAAACACACTTACATACAAACATACGTGCAAACACACTTACATACAAACATACGTGCAAACATACTTACATACAAACATACGTGCATACAAACATACATACGTGCAAACACACTTACATACAAACATACGTGCAAACACACTTACATACAAACATACGTGCATACAAACATACATACGTGCAAACATACTTACATACAAACATACGTGCAAACACACTTACATACAAACACACGTGCATACAAACATACATACGTGCGAACATACTTACATACAAACATACGTGCAAACATACTTACATACAAACATACGTGCAAACACACTTACATACAAACATACGTGCAAACATACTTACATACAAACATACGTGCAAACACACTTACATACAAACATACGTGCAAACATACTTACATACAAACATACGTGCAAACAAACATACATACGTGCAAACATACTTACATACAAACATACGTGCAAACATACTTACATACAAACATACGTGCAAACATACTTACATACAAACATACGTGCAAACACACTTACATACAAACATACGTGCATACAAACATACATACGTGCAAACATACTTACATACAAACATACGTGCAAACATACTTACATACAAACATACATACAAACGTGCAAACATACGTACATACAAACATACATGCAAACATGCGTGCATACAAACATACATACGTGCAAACAAACATACGTACATACAAACGTGCAAACATACGTGCAAACATACTTACATACAAACATACGTGCATACAAACATACATACGTGCAAACAAACATACGTACATACAAACGTGCAAACATACCTACATACAAACATACGTGCAAACATACGTGCATACAAACATACATACGTGCATACGTGCATACATACGTGCAAACAAACATACGTACATACATACGTGCAAACATACTTACATACAAACATACGTGCAAACATACATACGTGCAAACATACTTACATACAAACATACGTGCAAACATACTTACATACAAACATACGTGCAAACATACTTACATACAAACATACGTGCAAACACACTTACATACAAACATACGTGCAAACATACGTGCATACAAACATACATACGTGCAAACATACTTACATACAAACATACGTGCAAACACACTTACATACAAACATACGTGCAAACATACGTGCATACAAACATACATACGTGCAAACATACTTACATACAAACATACGTGCAAACACACTTACATACAAACATACATACGTGCAAACATACTTACATACAAACATACGTGCAAACATACTTACATACAAACATACGTGCAAACACACTTACATACATACGTGCAAACACACTTACATACAAACATACGTGCATACAAACATACATACGTGCAAACATACTTACATACAAACATACGTGCAAACACACTTACATACAAACATACGTGCAAACACACTTACATACAAACATACGTGCATACAAACATACATACGTGCAAACATACTTACATACAAACATACGTGCAAACACACTTACATACAAACATACGTGCAAACATACTTACATACAAACATACGTGCAAACACTTACATACAAACATACGTGCATACAAACATACATACGTGCAAACATACTTACATACAAACATACGTGCAAACATACTTACATACAAACATACGTGCAAACACACTTACATACAAACATACGTGCAAACATACTTACATACAAACATACGTGCAAACACACTTACATACAAACATACGTGCATACAAACATACATACGTGCAAACATACTTACATACAAACATACGTGCAAACATACTTACATACAAACATACGTGCAAACATACTTACATACAAACATACGTGCAAACATACTTACATACAAACATACGTGCAAACAAACATACTTACATACAAACATACGTGCATACAAACATACATACGTGCAAACACACTTACATACAAACATACGTGCAAACATACTTACATACAAACATACGTGCAAACACACTTACATACAAACATACGTGCAAACATACTTACATACAAACATACGTGCAAACATACTTACATACAAACATACGTGCAACCAAACATACATACGTGCAAACATACTTACATACAAACATACGTGCAAACATACTTACATACATACGTGCAAACATACTTACATACAAACATACGTGCAAACAAACATACATACGTGCAAACATACTTACATACAAACATACGTGCAAACAAACATACATACATGCAAACATACTTACATACAAACATACGTGCAAACATACTTACATACAAACATACATACATACATACAAACTTTTCTTTAATCCAGAATAAACAAATCCAGGTGCATTGTGGGACATTTGTAATGCATTATGTAGAGATTTTAGAATTCAGTTTACATTAAATGTCTTTCTTAAAGAAAACGCTTCAGGTGCTTTGCTCTCTGGTAGGATGAGATGTGAAAAATGAAGTCATCGCCAAACATTCTGAAACTGATGAAATTAGAAAAGTTCCCAACATTGTGATGTACAGTAGACTTTGCCTTTATTGAAGTTTTACCAACTGTGATTTCCAGCATCCCGTCACCTGACGTGCAGATCATTAATGACGGCAAAATCTTCAGTCAGTTATCTTTATTAATTTCATTTCACCGTTGCAAAACTAAAGTATCAGCATCATTGTCTGGTTTAATCACCAAAGATCACTTTCATCCATCACCGCTCCAAAGTGTCAGATCTCGATTTAACTAAAGTTAAAACAATCTAACAATCAGCACATCAAATCTGAGGCACGAGTTTGTTTTTTTTTGTTTTTAGAATTGCAAATCACAAAGTGATTCCTTATTTTTTTCCTCTACTTGATCTAAAAAAAAGCAAGTGTGACATATTTCTTTCTTTTTCATTTGAAAATAAAAGGTTGAAACGTTATGAAAATGTAATACTGGTTTAGCAGTGATGGTGCACATACGTAAGTGTGTTTACTTTAAACTCAGGGTTTTTGTATAAAAGGCTGCGGGTCGTCGACAGACTGCTGATGTTGTTCGCAATTCATCAAATCATATTGTAGTTTATAAAACCCCTCAGGAAACCAGGCTCCGTCAGCTTTGTGACATCATCTCATGATGCATGACGAGTAGAACGTTTTAAGAACTTGTTTATTGAACGTCCACCGTTCTGAAGAACTTTAAAATGAACATAACACAAGGTTCAATCTTTTTCACATCAAACTGAAACGTGTGACGAGTGGACGCTGGGAGTGGATATTTCACAAAGACCGAGCGGGTGTCTTTAGTGTTAAAGAGTGAGAAGCTGCAAAACTGTAAGGTTAATCTCACCAAGTCGTCATGAGAAACAGAAAACAAGAGTAATCATGGTGAAAACAAAGTTTTTTTTTATGTGACTCTAAGAAAAAAATATACTGAACTCCTGTACACTGTAATCCTCATGTGAAGAAAAGTCAGTTAACCGTGGGAACGGGATACCGGACCCCTCAATCACTCTGGACCACCGCGCTGCAAACAAAACAAACAGGATTCATTAAAACATTATGTTTTCTGAAACTTTTCACAGTAAGTGTTGAACTTCTGGATGCAAAGTCATGCTGGAACTTTTATTCTGTAGACCCTGTACAGTCTGTACGTGCTTCTTATAGTACATTGATCAGATACCAAACTGCTTTTTATTGCCTTTGGTGCCAAGTGTAATTAAAAAAAAAAGTTAAATGTCATCTAACAAAATCCTTAAAAAAACTGAATCCACAAGATCACAACTGCAAGTTACTGTGAGATTATAATACAAACTCACTGAAACTATATGAATCCATAGTCTTAAATTGACTAAAACATGTGCAGGGCACAGTAACTATGTCAAAGTCTGTACGTTATTTTGAAAATACAGCACTTACAATAAAAAAAAGTCAATTTTGTGAAAAGAATAAACGTATGGATCATTTCATATCATAAAAACATAAAGAATAAATCGTAGCTTCAGTGGAATAATAAAGCAGCGGCACAAACCTGAATGTAGTCCATCTCCTCCAGCGCGAGCAGCCGTCTGCGGTATCTCTGTGGAAGCTCTTTAACGGCAGCAATACTGTCGGGAGTTCCAGGGAGGCGACTGACGGCCATAGCAGGTCTTGCCGTAGGTGTTGCTGCAGGTGGAGACGTCCGTGGGCTTGTGACTGCCATTAATTTTAGTGCTTCTTGTACTAAATGGGACATTTTTTTAGATTCTCCGTTAAAGGATGTAATCTATAAGTTTGACTTGATTTATTTATTGTATGTGTATATATCCATAAGATAAGATAAATCTTTATTTGTCCCACAATGGGGAAATTCACAGTGTATGTGAAATCACAGTGTATGTGTAACAACCATCTGAGGATGTAAAGCTACTATGAGACAAAGTTCTAATGTAAAACTAAAGTTCAAGTGTTCGGGTTGAAAACACACACTTTCCTTTTCATCTTTGATATTCTCCCAAAAATGGATGGCACTGGGTCACATGACTGAATGATTGCATGAATGAAAAAAAATGTTCAGGGAGTGTAAAGTTTAAAATGTTTAGGATGTAAACGCCGAGGCAGGTGATGGAACAGGATGTTTATTGAGAAAATGTGGTGTTGATGCTCACCGTTTGGTTTGGGAGTTACCAGACGGTTTGGAAATTTGATTGAAGGGGCATGGGGTCGTACTACCTGTAAAAAAAAAAATAATAATTTAAAAAAAAAGTTTACACTCACTTATTCATTCATACAAACAAACATACAGACAGACAATCATACATACATACAGACAGACAGACAAAAAACACAAACATACAGACAGACAGACAGACATACATACAGACAGACAAACAAACATACAAACAGACAGACATACAAACAAACATAGATACAAACATACAGAGAGACAGACAGACATACAAACAAAACATACATACAGACAGACAGACATACAAACAAAACATACATACATACAGACAGACATACAAACAATTATACATACATACAGACAAACAAACAAACATACAGACAGACAAAACATACATACATACAGACAGACATACAAACAAACATAGATACAAACATACAGACAGACATACAAACAAAACATACATACAGACATACAAACAATTATACATACATACAGACAAACAAACAAACATACAGACAGACAAAACATACATACATACATACATACATATATACAGACAGACAAACAAAACATACATACATACAGACAAACATACATACATACAAACAAACAAACCATACATACATATACAGACAGACAAACAAACAAACAAACATACAGACAGACAGACAGACAAACATACATATATACATACATACAAACAAAAAATCATACGTACATACAGACAAACAAACAATACATACATACAAACAAACAAAACATACATACAGACAGACAAACAATACATACAGACAGACAAACAAACAATACATACAGACAGACAAACAAACAATACATACAGACAGACAAACAAACAATACATACAGACAGACAGACAGACATACAAACAAACAAAACATACATACAGACAGACAGACAAACATACATATATACATACAGACATACATACAAACAAAAAATCATACATACATACAGACAGACAAACAAACAAAACATACATACAGACAGACATACATACAAACAAAAAATCATACATACATACAAAACATACATACAGACAGACAAACAAACAAAACATACATACAGACAGACAGACAAACATATATACATACATACAGACATACATACAAACAAAAAATCATACATACATACATACAGACAAACAAACAAAAACAATACATACGGACAGACAGACATACAATACATACAGACATAGAGAGTGAGAGACAGACAGACTGACATAAAACTACAAAGTCCATCTTTATGGTAAGTGGAGGAAATGGACAGGTGTAAGAAGGGGGCGTGTCCAAACTTGAGATGATGTACTTTTTTAATTTCTGCTCCATCATTTGTTTTTTTTAATCCATGATTTCAGGCTCACAGTGAAATAATGGAGTCTGTAGCTGAACTCAGTCTCTCTGAGGGAATCGGATTTTTATTTATTTTTTTAAAATGCAGAACTCGGAGCAGCGACAAGGACACCGCGAACACACACACACACACACACACACACACACACACACACACACACACACACACACACACACACACACACACAGCTCAGAAAACACCGCTCCAACCAGAGCCACCCAGCTGGAGAACATACCAAACGCAAGGGCGCGTGGGTTTCAGCACAACAGACAGTTTGTTGGAGTAAAACGTACCTGCACGACCCGACTGACTGCAGCCATCTTGTCGGTGCTGACTTTGCTTCCCATGCCGAGCGCCTCCTACTTCTTCCGGGTGAAGTGACAGATCTGTTGACATTCGTCCAGATTTAGGAGAAATTATTTAATCCGTGACGTCTGTAAACATTTACTGAAAACCATTTCATACGAAAAACACACGGAACACGACAACATTCACATTATTCATTATTATAGTTTGCTCCATGACCTACCCACTACTTAAAAAAAAGGGAAATGTACGTATTAATGTCCGTTTACCTACATATTCTAAAAAAACACTCTAACATTCTGTATCTTATGATCGTTATGTTGTTTTTTTTTATTAATGGAGGAAACGAATGTTAGACAGCAGGCTCGCTAAGGTGATGTACTTTGACTTTTAAAATGTGGAGACTCGCGGGAATATGGTTTTTAGAATGCAAACTAAAAAATACAGATTATAAATATTAATACAGAAGCCTCATACTCACCGAGGTCTGTTATATGAGCATTAATGACACCTGAAGGTTCATTTTGCGTCCCATGCAGCAATAACTGACCAAAAAGGACGGATTTGGCAACCGAATACCAAACAGCTGTCCGGTGTACACAAAGTGCACTAGATAGTGCGTATGATTTACCGCATTTTAGAACACTCGGTAGGAAACGAGACGCGATTTAGACTTGGTCCTCTCGAGAAGGCTGAATTACAAATGGTTTCTATTGTAGGCGAAGTGCACTAGCTCTTGGTGTAATCGTATCTAGAGAAAGGGCACAAATATAGGGTGCAGAGGGATATTCGAATAACGGCGTTTTAATTCTTGTTTATTCATTCATTCATTATCTCCCGCTTTATCCTCTATTAGGGTCGTGGTGGGGTTCCCCATGCCCATCCAGGGGAGAACGTTTTGGGCGCTGGGCAGACAGACCCAGGACAGGGCGCCAATCCATCGCTGGGCACACACTCACTCACACAGACACACTCTATATGGGGCAATTTTCCAACTCTGTCCGTAAGGCAGAATCACTAGACAAGTTTAAGAAACTACTGAAGACGCATCTCTTTAACAAATACCTGTTGTAGTAAAATAAAAATGAATAAATAAATAAAAAAGGGGGAGGGGCCGCAGCATCGAATAACAATCAGGTTTGATGAATTTACAGTATAGTTGGTTTTCTCCATGGCTTCTGACTTGTGGTGTTCTCATTTGTAAGTCGCTTTGGATAAAATTCGGAGAATTCAATTGACTTGATCCATGTTTTTGGACTGTGGGAGGAAACCGGAGAACCCGGAGGAAACCCACGCAGACACGGGGAGAACATGGAAACTCCACCCAGATTGGAAATCGAACCGGGAATCACTAGCGCTGAGAGGAGAACGTGCTAAACCACTAAGCCACCGTGCCGCCTAATTCTTGTTCGTTTAAACTTAAATAAATAAATCGGTCGATAATCAAATAGCTTCATATCGAGCACTAACTGGCGGTTATATCAATACAAAGGTTTTTAATAATAATGTCGCTATTAAATTTTTTTTTTTTTAAAAAGCCCAATGCAGCCAGATGATTAGAAAACAGCCGAATATTTCACAAAATTCTATTTACTATACGATCGTTATAATTACCTCCTAATTAGGGAACCTACAGAGTCCTAAACAAGCGCTTTGAAATATCGCAGTGGGCGTGTCTTTATTATGCCGCGCCAGGAACGTGTCACGTGACGAGGGCGTTTCAGATGGCGGCAGTTTTGGTTGTTTGTTGTTAGCAGCTGTAGCTTGGAATAAAGGAATAAAACGAACCGGAGTGAAAAATCACTGGAAGAATTATTATATATGTAACTACAGGATATATTTTCTTTTATAAGGTAAAAAGTGACGTAAGCTTGAGATTATTAACAGGTTTATTTATTTTGTTTTTTTTCACGGATCGGAACTAAAGTCACGGTCTTCCGTGCAGTGTGTCGTTGTATTTACATTAACGATGTTAGATTTATTTTAACCAAATAAACGCGAAATCGTGTAATTATTTAATTTCGATATATAATATAGATGAAGGGCGGCACGGTGGCTTAGTGGTTTAGCACGTTCGCCTCTCAGCACTAGGGATTCCCGGTTCGAATCCCCATCTGGGTGGAGTTTCCATGTTCTCCCCGTGTCTGCGTGGGTTTCCTCCGGGGTTCTCCGGTTTCCTCCCACAGTCCAAAAACATGGATCAAGTCAATTGAATTCTCCAAATTGCCCCATATAGAGTGTGTCTGTGTGAGTGAGTGTGTGCCCAGCGATGGATTGGCGCCCTGTCCTGGGTCTATCTGCCCAGCGCCCGAGACGTTCTCCCCTGGATGGGCATGGGGAACCCCACCGCGACCCTAATAGAGGATAAAGCGGAAGATAATGAATGAATTAATAATATAGATGAAGGACGGCACGGTGGCTTAGTGGTTAGCATGTTCTCCTCTCAGCACTAGGGATTCCCGGTTCGAATCCCCATCTGGGTGGAGTTTCCATGTTCTCCCCGTGTCCGCGTGGGTTTCCTCCGGGGTTCTCCGGTTTCCTCCCACAGTCCAAAAACATGGATCAAGTCAATTGAGTTCTCCAAATTACCCCATATAGAGTGTGAGTGAGTGTGTGCCCAGCGATGGATTGGCGCCCTGTCATGGGTGTATCTGCCCGGCGCCCGAGACGCTCTCCCCTGGATGGGCATGGGGAACCCCCCCCTCCCCCCCGCGACCCTAATAGAGGATAAAGCGGGAGATAATGAATGAATATAGATGAACTTACGTACTATTTCCGCCCTCTGGTAATAGTTGAAGTAAATTAAACAAGTCGTTTTGTATTTGAGCCTTTTGTAAAAATGTAAATCCGAACATAATGGATCAGACACGGCAGTGCTGCTGGAGTCTAAACACCGAGTCGACTCAGTCAGAACCAAAAACCTCAGATCTCCAGACTGTGGATGTAAAGTCAGAACGGTCAGTTGGAGCTGGCAGGATGCTGAGACTTTTTATCTTAGAGGACCATTTTCAGTTTAACAGCATCTGAGATGCTCGATCCAGCACAACACACCGCCATGTCAGGATCACTGTTGTGCTGAGAGTCACCCAAATAACACCCTCTCTGGGGTGGTCCTCTGGGGGTCACGATCACTGAAAAACACACCAGTATGTAATTTTAGAACTACAAAGTTAACCAAATGATGAAAGGAATCTGATAAAATAGAAAATAGCCTTATAAATAAGGTTCAACTTCTAAAATAGCTGAAAATCAAAAATTGTTTCTTACTGTAAATCACTGTGATGTCATATCAGGATCCGAATATCATTACAGTATCACAGCTTTGTCTTTGTGCCAGTTTCCAGATGTTCGTTTCTAATAAACTTCGCATTGAGGCTGCAGTCAGTGATGTGCTCATTATTTTAGTTGGTGTTTGTTGATGAAATTAAAGTCTGTTTGTTGGTTTTACTCTTAGATGGATTCCCAAGATCAAACCACTTCCTCCCCAAGCAGTGATCCACTTCCACCAGTCTCACCCCTGCATCTATTAAGGTGATTTCATCCATCCATTATCTTCCGCTTTATCCTTATTAGGTCGTGGTGGGGTTCCCCATGCCCATCCAGGGGAGAACGTTTCGGGCGCTGGGCAGATACACCCAGGACAGGGCGCCAATCCATCGCTGGGCACACACTCACTCACACAGACACACTCTATATGGGGCAATTTGGAGAATTCAATTGACTTGATCCATGTTTTTGGACTGTGGGAGGAAACCGGAGAACCCGGAGGAAACCCACGCGGACACGGGGAGAACATGGAAACTCCACCCAGATGGGGATTCGAACCGGGAATTCCTAGTGCTGAGAGGTGAACGTGCTAAACCACTAATCCACCGTGCCGCCCTATTAAGGTGATTTGTTAACGTTAAATAAGTAATGTACAGCATGTTAAAGATTGATGCAGCTACATTTCTCATCGCTGTAACTTTTTTTTTCCTCAGGATGAAAGACATAATGACTAATCAGTGTTTTGACCTGAACGTCAAAGTCAACATGGGTAAGTAGACAGGCAGCAATATTCGAACCTGCTCCTGTTGGAGAGTCTGATGACGTCTGTCTTACTTTTTTGTGCAGCCAAACTGGAGAAACCATCTGGGACTGCGGACGCTGAGGCGGATTTGTGAGTGTCTGAATGTTTTTTGGTCGATGAGACGTTTGGTTCATTTGATACACGGTGATAATCCATGTAATCCACAGATCGAAATACCAAGAGGAGATCGAACAGGCCAGAGCCTCTTATTTTAACAAGACTCTGGCTCTAAACAGGTAAATCTGAACTCTGATGGTTCTCATGACACGGTGTCTAAAATCATAGTACATACTATACATAGCAGACAAAAGATGTAGGTGAGAATGAATAGCACCTCAGACTTAACACTAGACATAAACCTAGGGGTGAGCTGCAATATTCGCTGATTCGACGATTCGATTCGGAGAACCGTAGTCGACTATGAACTTCATAGTCGAATGTACCATTTTGACCACATGGGGGCGCCCATGGCTGCTGCTAAGCATTAGTTTTTACATGAAATGTCTTTGTGTTCGTTATATATTTAGCCTTTTGTCAAATAAAATCATCCTAATTTCTAGAAAAAAAAAGAAAAACAAAAAAAAAAGGTTTTCTTTTGTTGGAAAAACAAGTAAAATATATTTTAAAAAATAGTTTTTTTAAAACTACGCTTATAGCGCCATCTTGTGGTGTAATTTTAACTGATTCGACTATCAGTCGACTATAGGGAAAATCTGACGAATCAGATTCGACTATGAAAATCTTTAGTTGAATACAGCCCTACATAAATCATTCATAGATTCATTCATTATCTCCCGCTTTATCCTCTATTAGGGTCGCGGTGGGGTTCCCCATGCCCATCCAGGGGAGAACGTTTCGGGCGCTGGGCAGATACACCCAGGACAGGGCGCCAATCCATCACTGGGCACACACTCACACACTCAAACACACTCTACATGGGGCAAAATTTGGAGAATTCAATTGACTTGATCCATGTTTTTGGACTGTGGGAGGAAACCGGAGAACCCGGCGGAAACCCACGCGGACACGGGGAGAACATGGAAACTCCACCCAGATGGGGATTCGAACCGGGAATCCCTAGCGCTGAGAGAAGAACATGCTAAACCACTAAGCCACCATGCCGCCTAGACGTAAATCAGTAGGTGAATATCTCATGGATGATCTTCTGAACTGGATGTTATTGGTTTTAGGATGCAGGTGTGGAACGTCATCATTAATAAACTGATCCGGAACGACGCCGGAGCTGCGTAAGTGAACCGACGAATCAAATCACCGTGTCAACATTTACATAATCAGCATTACAAGACTCAAATAAAGACATGAGTTCAGTTTATCATCAAAATGTTTACAAATTGACACGTCCATTAAGAATCTAACAGTTCAGATGTTTCGGGTAACCACTAAGAATCCTTTTTTTTCTCCATACAGAGCATTAAAGGCGATGGTTGACGAAAATGCAGATCTGAGTGAAAAAACTCTGAAAGTTATAAAGGTTAATTATTAATGTTAAAATCTACAGATTTATATTATAACTCATTATTTGTCCTTTAAATATATATATATCACCAGTGAACAGTCACATTGTTCAATTTAGTACATAAAAGTCAAAACACGACTTGAAATTCATTCATTCATTCATTCATTCATTCATTATCTCCCGCTTTATCCTCTATTAGGGTCGCGGGGGGGTTCCCCATGCCCATCCAGGGGAGAACGTCTCGGGCGCTGGGCAGATACACCCAGGACAGGGCGCCAATCCATCGCTGGGCACACACTCACTCACACAGACACACTCTATATGTGGGGCAATTTAGAGAATTGACTTGATCCATGTTTTTGGACTGTGGGAGGAAACCGGAGAACCCGGAGGAAACCCACGCAGACACGGGGAGAACATGGAAACTCCACCCAGATGGGGAATCGAACCGGGAATCCCTAGCGCTGAGAGGAGAACGTGCTAAACCACTAAGCCACTGTGCCGCCCCGACTTGAAATTATTTTTAAAATTTGTTACAGGAAACGCGTGAACTCCAGGATCAAATCACAGACATTCAGAAGGAGAGACTGGGTATGAGCTCATATTGTTCTAAGTGACCAATCACTGATGTGTATACATGTTTATTCCATTCTCTCAGTGTAAGGAAACTCAACACACTATGCCATCCCATTATTCATTCATTATCTCCCGCTTTATCCTCTAGTAGGGTCGCGGTGGGGTTCCCCATGCCCATCCAGGGGAGAACGTCTCGGGCGCTGGGCAGATACACCCAGGACAGGGCGCCAATCCATCGCTGGGCACACACTCACTCACACACTCACACACACAGACACTCTATATGGGGCAATTTTGAGAATTCAATTGACTTGACCCATGTTTTTGGACTGTGGGAGGAAAGCGGAGAACCCGGAGGAAACCCACGCGGACACGGGGAGAACATGGAAACTCCACCCAGATGGGGATTCGAACCGGGAATCCCTAGTGCTGAGAGGAGAACATGCCAACCACTAAGCCACCGTGCTGCCTCCCATAATTCAACTAAAGCCAAATCACGCGATTGGCCGATTAGATGTTTGAGAGAGACATGTTTTCTTTATAAGGCGCTCGTGACTTTATTAAGTCTAGGGGTGAGCTGCAAGATTCGCTGATTCGACGATTCGATTCAGAGAACCGTAGTCATAGTCGAATGTACCATTTTGACCACATGGGGGCGCCCATGGCTGCTGCTAAGCATTAGTTTTTACATGAAATGTCTTTGTTTTCGTTATATATATAGCCTTTTGTCAAATAAAATCATCATATTTTCTAGAAAAAAAAAGAAAAAACAAAAAAAAAGGTTTTCTTTTGTTAGAAAAACAAGTAAAATATAAAAAAATATATATTTTTTAAAAACTACGCTTATAGCGCCATCTTGTGGTGAAATTTTAACTGATTCGACTATCAGTCGACTATAGGGAAAATCTGACGAATCAGATTCGACTACGAAAATCTGTAGTTGAATACAGCCCTAATTAAGTCCATCGATTTAATGCAGGATCCAGAACTAAACACATCTCTATTCTCAGAACTAAAGGGGCTCATCAAGCAGAAGATGCAGGAAATAACGGAGCTGAAACGAATGGGAGAGAATCAAGGCGAGGCTCAGAGACAGACTCTGGAGAAAGCGGAGGCAGTTCTGCAGAAATATAAGAAAGTTGCTGTCATTTCTCAGAATGTTCTTCGGGTATGTGCAGCGAATGTTGGTGTTTCTTACAGACCTTTAGTGCGATGCTTATCGTGGGGTGTGCCAGCAGGTTAACGCTTTGGTCGCTCATAAAGATCCCAGGTTCGAAACCTCAAACATGCTGATGAGTGAATTAGAGTCACTAAAATGCACCGAGTCCTGTCTGGAAATAAACACTGATGCTGTCCAGACATCACAATCTGAAATAAACCTGTCATCATGGGGAGTTGGTCTCATCTTCAGGACATTAATTATTCATTCATTCATTCATTATCTCCCGCTTTATCCTCTATTAGGGTTGCGGGGGGGTTCCCCATGCCCATCCAGGGGAGAACGTCTTGGGCGCTGGGCAGATAGACCCAGGACAGGACGCCAATCCATCGCTGGGCACACACTCACTCTCACAGACACACTCTATATGGGGCAATTTGGAGAATTCAATTGACTTGATCCATGTTTTTGGACTGTGGGAGGAAACCGGAGAACACGGGGAGAACATCCCCACCCAGATGGGGATTCGAACCGGGAATCCCTAGTGCTGAGAGGAGAACGTGCTGACCACTAAGCCACCGTGCCGCCGACATTTATAATATATATATATTGCAAAGAGGCGGCACGGTGGCTTAGTGGTTTAGCATGTTCGCCTCTCAGCGCTAGGGATTCCCGGTTCGAATCCCCATCTGGGTGGAGTTTCCATGTTCTCCCCGTGTCCGCGTGGGTTTCCTCCGGCTTCCTACCACAGTCCAAAAACATGGATCAAGTCAATTGAATTCTCCAAATTGCCCCATATAGAGTGCGTTTGTGTGAGTGAGTGTGTGCCCAGCGATGGATTGGCGCCCTGTCCTGGGTGTATCTGCCCAGCGCCCGAAACGTTCTCCCCTGGATGGGCATGGGGAACCCCACCACGACCCTAATAGAGGATAAAGCGGAAGATAATGAATGAATGAATATTGCAAAGATAAACCAAGCTTCTGTGCAGAGTGTTAAACCTTTCCGTTTACCTCGTTTTGGGCTGTTTGAATGACCAAAGCTGTTTAGAAGTATTTTTTTAATTGGGCTCTCATTAGAGTTTTGATTATTTATAGGGTAAAACTTTGTTATTAAATAGAATGTGTTTTTTTCAGGGCATCATTCTTGCGAGCAGAGTGAACTGGATTGATGATCCCACCTTGAAAGACATCGTAATGGGACTGGAAAACATCCCAGCCTGAAGAGGACCCACCTGAAACCAATGCTTACCTAGATTTTTGTTTATATACAGAATCATAACCCAACTATTTAACCTTTAATATCATACACAACAGTGTGAGTCTGATGTATCCGTCTCTCAAGACAAGCTGGATGTTTTAATCTGGTCCTGGATTACAATGGCTCTGTATTTTTAGATAGACATTTGTGGGGTTTTTTTTAATAAGCTAAATATGTACATAAATATAAATACTTAAAGTAACAGACATTTCATTTTGTTACTTACATATGCAACTACCATCACCCTCCGTCCGATTTAAGGATCGATATCTGTTATCAGTCTTTAGGAACCGTTTTAACAGTTGACTTTATTTTGTCAGGACTGGGATTCAATCACGTTTCTAATTTAAGAAAATGTCAAATTAGTGACAACTGGTTTAGAAAAACAATTATTACTTTATATGCTTTAACTTGCTGTACAGTGGCGACGTCTTGTGGTCAAACCAGGCAGTGCATCACTGGAAATTTCAACCAATGACGTACAAGTGCCTTTTTTTTGGGTGGTGGGTTTGAACAGTTGACTTGGAGGAGCACAAAATTATTAAAAGAGTAATGCAACTGTACAAGAACAAAGCCTCATGCATCAATATTACTTTAACGATTCTTAAATCACATCAAAGTTCTGGTGGATTGAGTTTCGCTGGGAAATCGTGCACAGAGGAACGTTCTTCAAGCGAGGGTTCAAATCTGGGCGTGAGTAACATGGTGGTGACTACAAAAATACCCTGCATGGTCTTTAATCGTGCACGGGGGGGTAACGAATAGTGAAATAAAAGCTCCAGTGAGTCAGAAGAGTAAATGATCTAATTACTGTACATTTTATTTTTCTATCAAGTGTAAAAGGTACCGCAGATAAAACATGAAGCGAGCTTAATACAGCAGCACTTTAACACTCACACATTCAGACGGTTAGATTTTCACCACCTGAGCCGCTATACAGGGACTGACCCTCTTTCCGTCCTGCTGCGCTGGGTTCTGCCGGATCAAAACGCGTCCGAACGTTCCTCCCACCTGCCCCTTGGTCAGCCGTCCAGGGTTGACGCACACGCAGCCGATCACGTCCTGAGAGGGACAGGCTTTTTAGTTATCGAAGTCACTGGCGCAGTTCTGAGATCAGAAAGATGCTGCCTTACCTTGATGAAGTAGCGCATCTCAGACGGGATGAGGAGGACGTCCGGAGTGAGGGGCAACTGACCGTACAGCTGGAACCGCTCAGAATCCATATTCATCTCCTCTGCAGGAGGGTACAGAGGGTAATAGCTACAAAGAGAACAGACTTTATAGAGGAATGCTGCAGGTGTATTTAAATTCACACACACACACACACACACACGTACCTCCTCTGGGTCAGCATGTGTTTCATGATGCGTGAGAATCGATCGGAGCCTGTAGCACTGCAAACACACACAGCATGTTTATCACTGCCTCACATCAGAGTAGTGACATCATGACTCACAAATGAGACAATGCAATTCTACAGTTTGAAGTACAGGTGGCGATAATGGACCCCATTAGTTTAAGAGATAGTTTAAGTGTGAACTTTATATCATTTATAACGGGTGTCCACACTTTTCTGGCCCGAGATCTGCTTTTCCATTGGACAGGTCATCGAGAGCTACCGGGGGGTCAATCTCTATTTTTAGGCTTTTATATTGAAACCTGTTTACACACATCATGTTAATATTGTCGAACCTGTTCGAATTGCTCTTTTATGAAACACATTCCAGGAAATGGCATGCAAACCTGATTTTAGTTAAACACACTGTGTACAAACAAATGTACAGCAATCACTGTAACCCACATTTCCACAAACAGAACATCCATCCATCCATTATCTTCTGTTTTACCCTCTATTAGGGTCGGGGGGGGGGGGGGGGGGGGGGTTCCTCATGTCCATCCAGGGAGAACATTTCGGGCGCTGGGCAGATACACCCAGGACAGGGCGCCAATCCATCGCTGGACACACACTCACTCACACAAACATACACACTCTATATGGGGCAATTTTGAGAACTCAATTGACTTGATCCATGTTTTTGGACTGTGGGAGGAAACCGGAGAACCTGGAGGACACCCACGAGGACACGGGGAGAACATGGAAACTCCACCCAGATGGGGATTCAAACCGGGAATCCCTAGAGCTGAGAGGAGAACATGCTAAACCACTAAGCCCCTGTGCTGCCCCCAAACAGAACATGAACATTAATTAAAGCAAATGCATTTTGAGTTTGACATTGTAAAAATATATAACCCCCCCCCCCACACTCTAAATGAAAGTGGAACATTTTAGTTCTTTTTGAGCTTCACTCGTCTTGTCAGTCAAATAAAGTGTAAAAACACAAACAGAAACTTCGTTTGTGCATCGGATTCGGGGGGGGGGGGGGGGGGGGGGGGGGCAGACTGCTCACGATTCAGAATGAATCACATTGTGTGTGAATGTGTGCGTGTGTGTGTATAAGTACTTCCGATACTGTGCTGTAAAAAAAAAAAAAAAAAAAAAAAAAAAAAGCGCTGACACGTGTCAAACACTTTTTTTTCTCAAACCTCCATTGCGATCGACCCGACACCCCTTCGAGATCGACGTATTGAGCACCGCTGATTTCTACATTACGATTCATTCACACTCCTAACACACAGGCTCACCAGCTGATCTCCTCGGCTCCCATGTGGAACAGAACGTCTGTGGAGGTCATGCCAAAGGTCACCCCACCAATCAGGAGCGTGCAGGGATCCGGAGCCATGGTCACTCGCTGGTGTGAAATCAGCAGGTCACAGGAAATTAGGCTGCATTCAACACAGAACTGATCTGTCATCAAGTGGAAATAAAAGAGATGGGTTACCTGCGCGTTGTCTTTTCGCTGGTCCGGCAGGGAAAACGGAGGCTGGGGGTAAATGTACTGATGATGAACGTCCCTCTGAGATGGAACGAATACCAACTTACATCCAGTTCTGAGAAAATACAAAACGGACGCAAAGAAAAAGAACAAAGTTTGTAAAATCCGAAGGAAAACAAGGTAGAAACCGTTAACGGCAACTATAAACATGACCAGAAAACAAAAGATCAGTAATTCCAGAGAAACTACTGAAGACGCATGTCTTTAACAAATACCTGTTGTAGAGAAAAAAAAAAAAAAAAAAAAAAGGGGGGGGGGGGGGCGCAGCATCAAATAACTATCAGGTTTGATGAATTTACAGTACAGTTGGTTCTCTCCATAACTTCTGACTTGTGATGTTCTCATTTGTAAGTCGCTTTGGATAAAAGCGTCTGCTGAATGACTAAATGTAAATGTAATGAAGGGGTGTCTTCAACTAAGGATTTTCATAGTCGAATCTGATTCGTCAGATTTTCCCTATAGTCGACTGATAGTCGAATCAGTTAAAATTTTACCACAAGATGGCGCTATAAGCGTGGTTTTAAAAAAAAAAAAAAAAATTATTTTTACTTGTTTTTCTAGAGCACCGTAAATGGGTTAAAGCGCACACATCATTTAATTAAAAAAAATATTAACAGAAATTATGATGATTTTATTTGACAAAAGGCTATATATATATATATAACGAAAACAAAGACATTTCATGTAAAAACTAATGCTTAGCAGCAGCCATGGGCTCCACCATGTGGTCAAAATGGTACATTCGACTATGAGGTTCATAGTCGACTACGGTTCTCCGAATCGAATCGTCGAATCGGCGAATATTGCAGCTCACCCCTAATGTAATGTAAATGTATGTATGGAGAAACTGTATGTATATTAACTAATAAAGTGATCTGATGATCTGTAGGCTTCTCTTATTTATTACACACCCTCTGGTTCCATCCAAAATGCTCTCCACACATCTGGAGAAGATGATTTCATACGTTTCCGTTACTTGACCTTTCTGTAAAATAGGAAATATAATGGTTCGGTCTGCGAGATGTCCGATGTTCATATAAAGAAATAAATAAAGAAGAAATAGAAATACCTCGATCTGTTCATGTTTGCAATCAACAAATGGTCCGAGCTACAGAGAACACAAACACGTTCATCCCACAAAGCACTTCAATATAATCTGACCATGTGACCTCAGATTTAGAGTCAAGAGTAAGTACCGTATTTTCCGGACCATAAGGCGCACCGTATTATAAGGCGCAGTCTGAATTACGGGGTCTATTTCTGTATTTGAGCCACGTATAAGGCGCACCGTACTATAAGGCGCAGTCTCAATTACGGACTCTACTTCTGTACGGTACTTATTCTGTACGGCAGCGTATTATAAGGGACTCGCTAAAACATACGATCTACAAGAAAAGTAAAGGATGCAAAACGCTGATTTATAATTGAAGTTTATTCTACTATTTAACAAAACACATTATTTTAATCTCTTCTCCCACAAATCCATCAGCGTCCTCGTCTTCTGTGTCTGAATTAAAAAGCTGGTTCTCTATCGAGCACTCCGGCGTTCCCTCTCATCGATGTCCGAGTCCGTCTCGTCTCCGGGCGGCCGTTCGGCGACGACGCCGGCTTTCGCGAAAGCTCGGACGACGGTCACGGCAGAAACCTCAGCCCAGGCATCCACAACCCATTCACAGACGGTGGCGTAACTCGCCCCGCCGCCGCCTCCCGAGTTTTAGTAAACGTGTGTTCGCCGTCTATCATCCATCGCTCCCACGCCGCCCGCGACTTCACTTTAAACGCCCCGTTTACGCCAACGTCCAGCGGTCGCAGTTCTTTATTTAATCCTCCCGGAATGACGGCGAGCTCCGAATTCATTTTCGGTCGCACAAAAATACTTTTATAGAATTTGGAACTCAGTACACGTATAAGGCGCACGTCCGATTTCTGGGAAAATTGTAGGCTTTTAGGTGCGCCTTATAGTCCGGAAAGTACGGTACTAACAAAATAATGAACACTGATCGATATGAAACAGAGCTGAACATTTCATGTGGTTCTTACCAGAATGCAGACATCAGGACGATCCTTATTAATGACATGAATGAGATCAATCAGGGGGTCAAAGCTCAGACTGTCTGAGGTGGTGTAGGGTCCACATGCCATCATCACCATCACATGTTCTGAGACGAAAGAACAAACATATGATACATATGAGTCACGTTCACAGAAGTGATTCCTAAACTTGATCTTAAACATTTTTCATGATTTAATATTAGAAACCTATAAAATCTAGACAGCTGACCTTGGCTGATTTCCTGCTTCAGCTCTGGTGGGCTGTAGAACGGTAAGGGGACGGCCTAAAGAACAAAAACACACAGGAATATTCAGTGTCTAACTTCTTGGAACCAATAACATTAATAGAAAGCAATCACAGAGTCTGGACTGTAAACATACCTCATAGAGTTTGGAGGCAACAAACCGTGAGCCAGAAGTATTCAAGCCCTCCATGACGACAACCTGAAGCACAGAGCGCTGAGTTTCACTGCACATTCAGTAAAGAGACTCAAATGAAAAATGAATGAGGTCCTCTGTTCATTTACTTAACGAAAACCAATTGTTCATCCCCTCAGTCATCCTCGTCCTCATCTAATCTAATCTGATGCTTTATTCAGGAATTATCAGGACTTACTTGTCCAGGAAAGAGCGAGTAGTCTCTGAGCTCGGACAGATCGACGGGCATCTGTCTTGCCCCGTGCTCCTGACTCGCCTCCAGCAAGACAGACTGAGCATTAAGCTTCCCGTTACTGTCACAGCAGACCTGTCCCAACACGGTCACTGTGTCCTGTATGAGACACAAAGCACAACGATCCAGAAGAAAAGGTTTAATGTTTACAGTGACGTGTCATTTTTTTCCATTCATTCATTCATTATCTCCCGCTTTATCCTCTATTAGGGTGGGGGGGGGGGTTCCCCATGCCCATCCAGGGGAGAATGTCTCGGGCGCCGGGCGGAAAAACCCAGGACAGGGCGCCAACCTATCGCTGGACACACACTCACACACAAACACACTCTATATGGGGCAATTTGTAGAACTCAATTGACTTGATCCATGTTTTTGGACAGTGGGAGGAAACCGGAGAACCCGGAGGAAACCCACGCAGACACGGGGAGAACATAGAAACTCCACCCAGATGGGGATTCGAGCGCTTTTTTACAGCACAGCATCTGAAGCGCTTATACGCACACACACACACACACATTCACACACAATGTGATTCATTCTGAATCACGATCTCTATCGTTCTGTACGATCTCTACCCCCCCTCTCGCTGTTACAAAAACCAGCACGTGGCCACGCCTCCGTGTCTAAATCCGAAGCACAGCCTCGCGAATCACCTACATTAGAGAGTTTCTGTTTGTGTTTTTACACTTTGACTGACAAGGTTCCACTTTAATTTAGAGTGGGGGGGGGGGTAATATATTTTTACAATGTCAAACTCAAAATGCATTTGCTTTTATTAATGTTCATGTTCTGTTTGGGGGCAGCACAGTGGCTTAGTGGTTAAGCATGTTCTCCTCTCAGCGCTAGGGATTCCCGGTTGGAATCCCCGTCTGGGTGGAGTTTCCATGTTCTCCCCGTGTCTGCGTGGGCTTCCTCCGGCTTCTCCGGTTTCTTCCCACAGTCCAAAAACATGGATCAAGGTCAATTGAATTCTCCAAATTGCCCCATATAGTGTGTTTGTGTGTGTGAGTGTGTGCCCAGTCCTGGTTGTATCTGCCCAGCGCCCGAAACGTTCTCCCCTGGATGGGCATGGGGAACCCAGTTTTTTTTCCGTGCCATTTCCTGGAATGTGTTTAATAAAAGAGCACTTCTAACAGATTCGACAATATTAACATGATGTGTGTAAACAGGTTTCAATATAAAAGCCTAAAAAATAGAGATTGACCCCCCCCCCCCCCCCCCGGTAGATCTCGTTGTCCTGTCCAATGGAAAAGTAGATCTCGGGCCAGAAAAGTGTGGGCACCCCTGTGCTAAACCACTAAGCCATCGTGCCGCCTGTCATTTTTCAAGTTTATAATGAATGAATAAAATCTATAAAGACATCAGTGAACGTGTAGCTCTGACAGACGTCTACCTGAGCTGGAAGAGAGACAGGAGAGAACTCCTCTATGTTAAAGTGCATCCGCAACTCCTCCCCCAGGCTTTCGATCTTCTCTAACAAAACTGTAACAGCACAGAACATCCAATCAATCAATCACACCAACATTACACCGGTGTGGACGGATAAGACACCGGAGCTCATACCATCCCGAACATCTCTGAGCCTCTGGAACATGAACTTGTAGGAGGTCATGAGTGCTTCATCTCTGCCCTCAAGCAGCTCCACAGAGACTGCAGTCTGGCCTTTTCCCATCCAGCGAGGACCCTGTACCACCCCGAAAGTGGCCACCACTTCACCTTTTGCCCCACGGGTGCTGTACTTTTGGGATGGAGTCGCACTGCACACGTACAAAAAAAAAAAAAAAAAGGTAAATATAAATAAAAGGCTAAACAAGGCTCTTAAACAAGCTTCTAGTTCTAATATGAACCAATGCAGAGAATAACGATATGATTCACCATGGGGAAAAACTGGCAGGAGAGAGCAGCAGGCCTGGACTGGCGAGACGAGCAGCGCTGCGTTTGGACTGAGGATGCTCGGGAGTGGTGAGGGCCCTTTTCTGAGAACCCTGAAACACGGCGTTACATTACAGAAGCAGCGCACAAAAAAAATAAAAATAAAAATAAAAAATAAAACATAATCCTTATGCACTTATAGGTTTTAAATATGTGCCACCTTTGCTGGTGTTGAATACGAGTCCAGCAGATTTTCTTCGTCCTCTTCGGCTTTAATTCTGGTCAGGACGAGTTAAGAAAACATCTGACCCAAAAAGCAGTTACAAAAGATTTGGGTAAATTCATGGAGGATAAATTATTATAGATAAATGTGATCAACCACAACTCGACCACAACTCAACCACAATTTCGGTAGGATTTTACATACAGGACTTTTCATTTCATTTTATTTATTACAATAAGGATACAGGTCTTGGATGGAGTGCACATCTCTTGTGTTGGTGTTGAATTTGTTTCCTCTTGATGAACCCTTCATCTTCTGTTTCTTATTCAGAACCTGCACAAAAATCAAGCTGGACTTTTAACAAAAGTGACAAAGGCATCATGTACATTTTGTCACCCAGTTTATTGTAAATAGTATAGAGTCTTTGCTGGTTGTGTCTATATGTTCATTTTGTTTGTGTAGAGGTTTTAATGTCTAAAACACAGTGCAACACAGAGACGAACTGCTAACCGAGTCCATTCAACTTTTAGTTTCCCACTATTGAGGACTTGCATCAAAAGCGCTGCCTGGGCAGGGCAAGAAATATCACAAAGGACACTACCCACCCAAACCACGGACTTTTCAGCCTCTTACCATGCGGTAGGCGTTACAGGAGCCTCCGCTCCCGCACCAGCAGACTCAGGAAAAGTTTTTTTTCCCTGAGGCGGTTATCCTCCTGAACGCTGCACATACAATATAATTGCTCTTTTGCACAACCACTTCTCTGCACCTTATATCATGTTGATACTATGTTATATCATGTATATATTATGCCCTATATTATGTATATATCATGTATATAGTATGCTCATGTCATATCATGTTCATCTACATGTAAATACTTCACCTTTCCATGCACCAGTCACTGTTACTACTGCACTTTATGTAAATAGTAGGGCTGTATTCAACTACAGATTTTCGTAGTCGAATCTGATTCGTCAGATTTTCCCTATAGTCGACTGATAGTCAAATCAGTTAAAATTTCACCACAAGATGGCGCTATAAGCAGTTTTTTTCAATATTTTACTTGTTTTTCTAACAAAAGAAAACCTTTTTTTTTTTGTTTTTCTTTTTTCTTTTTTTTTCTAGAAATTATGATGATTTTATTTGACAAAAGGCTATATATATATATAACGAAAACAAAGACATTTCATGTAAAAACTAATGCTTAGCAGCAGCCATGGGCGCCCCCATGTGGTCAAAATGGTACATTCGACTATGAGGTTCATAGTCGACTACGGTTCTCCGAATCGAATCGTCGAATCAGCGAATATTGCAGCGAACCCCTAGTAAATAATGTATATATTGCACTTCTAGTTAGATGCTAACTACATTTCATTGGCCCTGTACTTGTACTCTGCACAATGACAATAAAGTTGAATCTAATCTAATCTAATCTAAAACAGGAACAATTATAAGAGATATTAATGCAGGTAATTTAGTATCTCCAATTAACGTTAAAGTAAATCTTTACAGTCACAGGAGGACATGCAGACACCAAAAGGAAGTTTTGTTCACCTCGACGGGCGTAATTGTACCTGAGCTCCTATACCACAACCTCTGGCAGAAACCTTGTTTAAAATGGAAAAAAAAATTTAAAAAATATTTTTTTTTAATTACTCACCTCATGCTCAAATGTATCCAGAGTGTTGAGCGTGAGCTTCAGCTGGTCCTTGGTGGTACTGAAGGCCACCCATTCATTCACAAACTCTTCTCCTTTGATTCTGTGACACATGCACTGCTCCAGCACTGACACCCAACAGAAAATAGAACCGAAAACAGGCATGAAGCTCATTTCCTACTGTTTACTAACAAATCTAATGTTCACAGACAGTCCTGAGTGCAGTACCAGTCAAAGGTTCCTCCAGACCCCATTTCTGCTCCACTTATTGTACGTTTCTCAGTTCCACAACCTGTAAAGATGGACTTTGTAGTTCTACAGTTCCACTCTGTAGTCCATCTGTTTGTGTTCTACAGTGCATACTGTGTACTCTGTTCTAATGCTCAGAACCCCAATAGTACCACCACAGAGCAGGGGTTAATGGGTGGGGGCATTAAGCCTATCCCAGCAGTGTCAGTAAGGTGGATGAATCAACCCACAGCAGCACTGCCGCATTAAGACTTAATCTTGAATCGATTTGACTTACTTTTATCCAGAACGGCCTCGTCTGCGCAGCTGATGTCGAAGGTCTCCAGCTCCCGTTTTAAATCCTCTGAAGTGACAGCAGCCATGACGACGGAGCTCTTTAAAAACGACCTGCTGCTGCAATTAAACCACCACAACTCACAATACTGCTCATTAACATCCAGATTCATTAAACAAACACGTCCGAGTGACTACATTAAAACTTTCATACATTAAAATATATATATAAAGAAACAAACCTGTTCGGAACACAGTGACTATAACAAGACCGTCCTACGGACAGCCGCTAATTGTAAATATATTCGAACGATACAGATTTAAACTCTCTAACACCATAAAGAACTCAATAACGCACCACTGCAACAACAAAACTTCACGATAAATGGATTTACCTGAAGGAAACTTCTGAAACTTGTTAATAAACTGACAGAGTTACATGACAACAACTCAGATTGCCGCGAAAATTCACGCGCAATATCATAGGGGGACGTCACTTCCGGGACTTTTATTACTACCTGGCTATTTAGTTAACTTTACATCTCTAACACAATCTCTGACATTTTAAAAATTAAATATACAAACAGGCGGCACGGTGGCTTAGTGGTTTAGCACGTTCTCCTCTCAGCACTAGGGATTCCCGGTTCGAATCCCCATCTGGATGGAGTTTCCATGTCCTCCCCGTGTCCGCGTGGGTTTCATCCGGGTTCTCCGGTTTCCTCCCACAGTCCAAAAACATGGATCAAGTCAATTGAGTTCTCCAAATTGCCCCATATAGAGTGTGTCTGTGTGAGTGAGTGTGTGCCCGGCGATGGATTGGCGCCCTGTCCTGGGTCTATCTGCCCGGCGCCCGAAATGTTCTCCCCTGGATGGGCATGGGGAACCCCCCCGCGACCCTAATAGAGGATAAAGCGGTAGATAATGAATGAATGAATGAAATTGCCCCATATAGAGTGTGTTTGAGTGAGTGAGTGTGTGCCCAGCGATGGATTGGCGCCCTGTCCTGGGTGTATCTGCCCAGCGCCCGAGACGTTCTCCCCTGGATGGGCATGGGGAACCCCACCGCGACCCTAATAGAGGATAAAGCGGGAGATAATGAATAAATGAATATTCTTCAGGGGGCGGCACGGTGGCTTAGTGGTTTAGCATGTTCTCCTCTCAGCACTAGGGATTCCCGGTTCGAATCCCCATCTGGGTGGAGCTTCCATGTTCTCTCCGTGTCCGCGTGAGTTTCCTCCGGGTTCTCCGGTTTCCTCCCACAGTTCAAAAACATGGATCAAGTTAATTGAATTCTCCAAATTGCCCCATATAGTGTGTGCCTGTGTGAGTGAGTGTGTGCCCAGTGATGGATTGGTGCCCTGTCCTGGGTGTATCGGCCCAGCGCCCGAAACGTTCTCCCCTGGATGGGCATGGGGAACCCCACCGTGACCCTAATAGAGGATAAAGCGGGTGATAATGAATGAATGAATATTCTTCAGCATTGCGGGTTTTGTGCATACCTGGCAACCCAGATAAACCCCGCCTCCTTCGCACGTAGTTCCCGAGCTCGCACGTGTTTTGTTTGCGTCTGTTAGCTTTAGCTCAGTTCGTCATTTCTACATTTTAAGGATTTTTTTTTAGATTAAAACTTCACGATGCCGAAAGTAAAAGCCGAAAAGAAGTCTCGTCAACACCAGGAGGTGAAAACTCAAGGTTAGTGTCCGATAATGAGTTTGATTTCTGATCTCAGAGGTTCTAACATCAGTACAGAGGGTTCTGCTGATGGTGCAGCTGTCATCAGGAGAACCCAAAAAGATCCAGCAGCACCAAGTGACATGCCTGAATGAAGCCATGCTGTTTGTGTTGCAGGCATCATGTTTAACACCGGTATCGGTCAACACATCCTGAAAAACCCTTTGGTGGTCAACGGTATAATCGAGAAGGTGAGATCTCGGTGTCTTATGACGTCACTAATACAGTACTAATATTAATCTGAAGAGCACAGGCGATTTAAATAATTGTATCGCGTATTGTAATTTAATCGCGATTAATCATAAAACCGGGCGGCACGGTGGTTTAGTGGTTTAGCACGTTCGCCTCTCAGCGCTAGGGATTCCTGGTTCGAATCCCCATCTGGGTGGAGTTTCCATGTTCTCCCCGTGTCCGCGTGGGTTTCCTCCGGGTTCTCCGGTTTCCTCCCACAGTCCAAAAACATGGATCAAGTCAATTGAATTCTCAAAATTGCCCCATATAGAGTGTGTCTGTGTGAGTGAGTGTGTGCCCAGCGATGGATTGGCGCCCTGTCCTGGGTCTATCTGCCCAGCGCCCGAGACGTTCTCCCCTGGATGGGCATGGGGAACCCTACTGCGACCCTAATAGAGGATAAAGTGGGAGATAATGAATGAATAATCATAAATTGATGGCTCATCCCTAGTTATGACGGATCCAACGAATTATAAGTGGAGCACAGAGGGAGGCGTGTCCAAACTTTTGACTGCTACGTACATTGCTAGTCCCCTTTAAAAAAAAAAGTCCTCTGATGGTCAGGACTGTTTGGGTGGTGGATCATTCTCAGCATTGCAGTGATTCCGGTGTGGTTGGGCACGGATTATATGAGTGGATCAGACACATCAGTGCTGCTGGAATTTCTGTACGTGTCACAGAAAACAATACACCGAGTTACCCAGCACTGATGAATAAATTACCTTAGTATTAATAAATAGGTTTAATTAATGAGTTGTGTTCTGTAAATCGTCAGGCTGCGTTAAGGCCAACAGACGTGGTGCTGGAAGTGGGACCTGGAACGGGGAACATGACCGTAAAACTCCTGGAAAAAGCCAAGAAAGTGAGTGGGACTTATTTAGGATGTTAACTCGATGTCGGTTCGTATGAGCATGACGCCGTTTCTAATGCTTTGAAGGTGGTAGCGTGTGAGTTGGACACCAGACTCGTCGCCGAACTCCAGAAACGAGTGCAGTGCACGTGAGTGTTGGTCTTGTTTTTTTTTTTGGCGTACCAAGGTTACATCTCTGTGTTCGACTCTTAACCATGTGGAACGTTTACAGACCCCTGCAGACGAAGCTTCAGATCTTAATCGGTGATGTTCTAAAGGCCGAGCTGCCCTTCTTTGATGTCTGTGTAGCAAATTTACCCTATCAGGTAAGAACGGTTCGATTTGTCCGGCGTTGTCCTTTCCACGAAGACCTCATGCCGAAGTCCAGTCTGTTTTTGCAGATCTCTTCACCGTTTGTCTTCAAGCTGCTTCTTCACAGACCTTTTTTCAGGTATGAACTCCACTCAGACGCTTCCTGAGCATCATTCGGTTTCGTTTAGGCTTTGTGGGCATGTTTGTCCTAACTGCAGGATTTCCTCTTTGTAAGATGTGCAGTGCTGATGTTCCAGAGGGAGTTTGCCATGCGGCTGGTGGCAAAACCAGGAGACAAGCTTTACTGTAGGTTATCCATCAACACACAGCTGCTGGCCAGAGTCGACCATCTCATGAAGGTCAGGCGTCTCGGGTCTTCTGACAGGATACCTTTACGTCCAACTTGAAATGATGAGAACTGTAAACCAAACTTTTTTTTATTTATTTTTATTTATTTCAGGTGGGCAAAAACAATTTCAGGCCTCCCCCCAAAGTGGAATCCAGTGTGGTCAGGATCGAACCGAAAAATCCCCCACCACCTATAAACTTTCAGGTTTGTTAATGATGAATGTAACACATAACAGCAGCTGGAACATTCTGAAATTAAATCATGGTTGTGGCACTGGAGCGTCTTTACAGTTTGTGAACCTGATGTCTGCAGGAATGGGACGGCCTGGTCAGAATCGCATTTGTACGAAAGAACAAAACCCTGAGCGCAGCCTTCAAGTAAGTCTTTATTTCAGAATAAGACGTTAGATGTTAGTTTTACGTCACCGAACTGAAACACTCAGCTTTCTGATGTGATCTGCTGAAGGTCTGCCGCAGTCGAGCAGCTTCTGGAGAAGAACTACAGAATTCACTGTTCCATGCACAACATAGTACGTAAACAGTTTCTCACTCTCCTATAAGAATAACCCATTAGTTCCATGTCGGTCCGGTGTCCTGAGTCACTAACACTCATCAATCCAGGAGCCAAATGCGAGCCTGATGGAAAATGGTGGAATAAATGTATACACTCAGTTTTGGGGGGTGTACTCACATTAGGTCCTGTTGCCTGGGTGCCCTGCCTGAGCACGATTGTCCCCACAGTCCTGCTTTAACGTTGGGTTTAGGGTTCTCAGCATGCTCACGTCATCATGATGCCACTGTCTGTCTTCAAGAAAAGCACTAAGTCGTAGGAAGATGAGAACCAGATGTAATGTTTACATTTAAACACTCAAATATAAATGTTCTTAATGTATTATAGATGTCTGTTGCTGTATATATGACAGTAGCTTGAGAGGTGGACCCCGTTGATCACATTATACCATGACCCAAATGGGGCAGCCAGTACTTGGCTTGGGGACAGCATGGTGCCAATACAGCATTCAAACAAAGTGTTCTTTGGGGATAAAAAGTGCTCAGGCAGATTAAAACCCCGTGTGAGTACAACCCTACATCTGATTCAACCTGCAGTCTGGTTTCATCCAATCTGTAGTTAAAGGTGTATGATGAGACCATTTAAACAATTCATTCATTCATTATCTTCCGCTTTATCCTCTATTAGGGTCGCGGTGGGGTTCCCCATGCCCATCCAAGGGAGAACGTTTCGGGCGCTGGGCAGATACACCCAGGACAGGACGCCAATCTATCACTGGACACACACTCACTCACACAAACACACTATATATGGGGGAATTTGGAGAACTCAATTGACTTGATCCATGTTTTTAAGACTGTGGGAGGAAACCGGAGAACCCGGAGGAAACCCACGCCGACACGGGGAGAACATGGACACTCCACTCAGATTGGGATTCGAACCGGGAATCCCTAGCGCTGAGAGGCGAATGTAAAGCCCTCATTCAAACGGATGTTTTCTAAAATTCTTCATCAACAGGAAATATCATCAGACTTCAGTATCGCGCAAAAACTCAACAGTGTTCTGCAGGACGCTGGGTTTGGTGAAAAGCGTGCGCGATCTATGGATATAGACGACTTTATGGTGTAAGTAAACACATCTTTGTTTATCATTGTGACTCCGGTAACAGATTTCTCTTAATTCCTGCCCTCCGCCCTTCAGAATTCTTCATGCTTTCAATTCGGCCGGAGTCCACTTCTCATAAAAGAGGACGGCAGCTGAACTCATCACTGATGGAAGACCTGCGCTACCCCACGCCTCCCGGGGGTGCTGTCCTGCATCACCTCTAAATGGAACCTGAGAGACTGTCAATGTTTTGGTGCATAATGAATGAATTAATCAGAAAATTAATTCATCCACCTTTCTCCCTCAAATGAACAGAGGCTTTGCAGAAGCACTCCTATAATATCCTGTATGGTCATATACAGAGAATTCTGCAGTATAAATACATTACAGATATGTACAGTATAACTTTACTTTATATAAATGCATCTGGTTTTAAAAGAATCAATGGCTATTCTTTGTCCATGACTTATAATCTCTGCCCTGCTTTATTTTAATCCATCAAGATGTTTAAATTAAACACTTTTACATTAACAGCCTTCACATTTCTGAAGGTGCAAAATGTCTAATCTGGTTTGGTCCTTCTGAATGATGGTTGGTCCAACTGGTCAACCATGCCATTTAATGGACTTTTTATTATTACGTTTTCTCTCTGGACTATCTGCTATGAATTTACTACAAATCAACATCATTTGTGAAAGAATAAAAAAAAAAAAAGTAAATAAGTCTTACTGAGGCGGCACGGTGGCTTAGTGGTTAGCACGTTCGCCTCTCAGCACTAGGGATTCCTGGTTAGAATCCCCATCTGGGTGGAGTTTCCATGTTCTCCCCTTGTCTGCGTGGGTTTCCTCCAGGTTCTCCGGTTTCCTCCCACAGTCCAAAAACATGGATCAAGTCAATTGAATTCTCCAAATTGCCCCATATAGAGTGTGTCTGTGTGAGTGAGTGTGTGCCCAGTGATGGATTGGTGCCCTGTCCTGGGTGTATCTGCCCAGCGCCCGAGACATTCTCCCCTGGATGGGCATGGGGAACCCCACCGCGACCCTAATAGAGGATAAAGCGGGAGATAATGAATGAATGAAAAGTCTTACTGTCACTATTTTGAGTAAATCATCACTGTGTAAAGGAGGTCACCATGTTAATACCTGGGATAAACCGTGATCTTGTTGCTGCACATAAGGAAAAAAAACAAAACTGACATCCTTCTTACTTTACACAGACATGATTATGTGATCGAAGCTAAAACATCAGTTTGCATGCAGCGTGTTACTGCTGTAGCTGGATCCACTTTACATGCCAGAGTACAAAATCAATCTAAGTGGTCATTAGATATTAAATCATTTAATGAACTGAAATCAACGAAGCAGATCAGAAAGGAAAACAATAATCACCGTTTGGTTGAAGTTAACAGCCGTCTGAGATGTAAGCACATTACACTGTTCAATCAGAAACCAAAATAAAGGGAAAACACAGGGTTAATGTTTTGTATGTTAGTGGAATTCTAATATCCGTCGAGTGAGGTTTTTAACCAAAGAGTTAATAAAGATAATTGATTTAAAAAGTACAAGGTTTACCCTAAAAGTTGTGAAATGAATGAAGGCATTAAAAAAAAACATTAAATCTAAATCAGGTAAACTTCTCATGTCCATCACTGCCTGTAAAACACTGACCCTCATTATCTCCCTCGGAGGCTTTCCCTGTAGTTTCTTTCCATCCTGTGTCTCGGGGAAACTTTTGATTCAAAAGCCTTTTATATGTAACTATGAAATCATAGCTGGCTCTCATCGCTCTTAACAGCATTTATTACAAAGTGTTCTACTGGAAGATTAGCTGAGAGTGCAGAACGCATTAGCAGGATTGCAGTTAAGCCTCATATATGCTTTAGTTTTAACAGACCCAGGAGATGCTGCGGGTTAGAAAGGACCTCCTAAAAACCTAAAGCTGTGATTGTCCATTACACCCAGGATGGATGTGGGCTGAGCATCCTATTCCTTTTACCCTGCCTGAAGAAACCCCTGTCTGGGGTGTTTGTGTCATACTCAAACTTCAATCCACGTGCAGATCCTCACACAATCAATTCAATGTCGAGCTAAATCAAATGTACAGATTAACCAATCAGCAGGGTCTATAAAGTCATTAAACACTAATGGGGTGTTTAAACACATTTAACCCCATTTCCAGTTCTGATTAAGAGCCAAAAAACCCACAGTTCTGATCATGAATGCTTCGTTTTTGCGACTGTGGCCACGGTTACCACAATCAGGGAAACGTTCAGAATCTAAATGAAAGCTGATGTAGGAAAAAAAAACGACCGAAGGCCACGTTAGTAAACCCAAAAAATACAAAGTGTACTTTTCTATAACACGTCAGCGCCTTACAGCAGCAGTAAACCATCGACTCGGCATCATTTCTCAAATACAACAACTCCCAAATGTCGGGGAAACACTAAAAATGACAAACTGAACTCTCCAACAGAAGGAAAACTGAACAGAACTTCAGAACTGGGTTCTGTAAAGTGCAGGGGATCCTGAAACCTGTCTCATGCAGCAGGGTCAATTGATTTGACTCTTGAGAAACTTCACTCGATCTTTAACCCGTGTTTAGCTGACGATGGTAAACAAAGCTGTTATATCAGTGTAACGAAGCGCAGAAACGCAGGGACGGCTAAGACTAAAGATGTTTAAACCAGTGATACTGAAGAGGTGGAAATGACTTTATACACTGCAGATAAAACCTAATGTGCAAGACTAATCCTAAGACTAAGATTAATCCTATTTTATGCACACATACACTCATTACCCACTCACATAATACTAGGCATAAAATTAAGACTTAAAATAACTAGAACTTCAGTTTTTTTTTTTGAAGCAGTGAATAATCCGTTTGCAGCTTCACACTGTCCAGAGATTTATTCACTACCAAGTGCTCAAAAGTTTACCCCAAGTAGTGCACATGTGACGGCTAGGATTGAACACTACGGGATTTTACGCTGACGAAAGAAATTAAATAAAATAAATAACGAAAACAACACTACAGATTACTCAATCAGAAAGATTCAGTTCAGGAATTAAAATGCGTGCTGAATCTCGTTAAAACAGCATTGTGTTAACGTGAAATGCTTTTCAAAACAAACATTCACGTTTTATTTTCAGGTCATATGAAATGTAACTAAGTTAAATCTGAATTTACTCTCGTTAGAGAATTGCGAGATAAAGAGCTGAAAGATAATTGGGTTTCAGACAAATTTTTTTTAAACTGATGCATCAATTATTATAATTAATCGTCATTAAAAGGGCACAGTCAGAACACTTAAATGTTTATTGTTGTTTTGTCATTAACACTTCTCTGGATTGTACATGACGGATTGTCCTGATGTCAGTCTGGGTCAGTGGATAAGTTTACTGCACTTCTATGTAACAGATGTTCAAATCAGAAGCTGTGCATTTGTTAAACCTGCTTTCTGAGACAGGTCCCAGATCTGCTACGTTTGGAGAACGAAAGGTGTAAACAAAGTACTGAAAGCTCATGCATAAAGTTTGGAGCCTAAATGCAGGAAGTGGTTCGGACCCTAAAGGACGGATGAAACCAACTGAATTTCATTTAAACCTTGATACAAATAAATACAGAAATAAAAAAAAACAAAAAAAAACTACAAATTTCCCAAATCTACTGCAAAAGCTCTTTACAGACTTGGACAAGGACGCATCAGTGTGCTGACTTGTGCAAGGCTGTGTTCGGACGCCTGTTTTAAGGCACATGCTGATCGATCCTGCGTGACTCAGTGGAGACACGCTGGCTGGCTGCTGCTTTCCAACGTCAGAACATGAACGCTACCTTCTGCCAGACATCGCATTTTACTTAAGGTTTAAGGTTTCGAACAATTCTCAGGTGATTAAAAATGTTAGGAAAGCGATGAATGACTCTGCCGAACTCTAAACACAACAGTCAGAACAGACCCTCACTGCTGGTATTTGGTTTTTGCCGAATCTGCTGCCTCTTCATAGTAAAGAACCAGATGGAACCGGAGTTTGAGCGCGGGACCTGGGTCCCACTCTACAGAGCACGAGGTCTTTTGGGACTGATCTGCTTACTGGCTTGTTCCTCCTCCTGGAGGGCCGACCGGAATGACCTCACTTTATCTGTTCGATATAAAAACATTTTTTAAATCTTTTTTTTTTTTTTTTTTTTATCACATACAAACAGTTCAGTCAGGTCCAGTAGAAGATTAAGGATTTTTTTACCTCGAAACTCAATTAAGATGTCTATCTTTTGGTCAAGTATCTGCTCAAGCTGGGAGGAATAGGAGTCTACGTCATAGTCGACCTCCTCGGTCATCTCCAACAGCACCTTCTCATCCTCCAGCCACCTGATTGACTCCTGAAGATGAAGCATAAAACATTAACATCTTTTTTTTTTTTTTTTTTCTTTAGATTAATACTATAGTAGCACTTTGCATGAATAATAAGGAAAGCCAAAGGCCAGAACTCAGGAGAGGAGCACGGATTCCTAATTAGTGTTGTGAAGAAATACAGCAGTTGTTGCAACTGTTGTTTTATGAGGGATTATAACATTAAAACAAAAAAAAAATCAAAACAAATCAGCACAGCCACCTGAAACACTGCCTTATGATCCTCCTGAACCTGCTCCTCCATGTCAACCAGCTGAGACACCACCTCATGGAAAGTGAAGAGCTGAGGGGACACTTCCTCTTCCTGTGAACGTCACAAAGTTTATATATAAACACAATGACAGGTCTTTGTTTTATATGCGTATGTAATAAATGAATTACACGGATCCACAGATTTTAAAGTTTTGCGTTACATTCTGTTCACACAGCAGCTTGAGGTCATCCCTCTGAGGAGAGTTGCTGAGCTCCCACTCCTCATCCATGACATCCAGATGATTAACGGCATTCTGGTTGGGTTTGGTTCCATCACCCATAGCATTAGAGTCTACGGTCAGCTCCTTAACTCTGAAATGAGAGGACATTGTTTAAAAGCTGAAGTGTTTAGAGAGCTTAAATAAGCACAGGATACAACAAATTAATTGTAGCTTTACACAATACGTTCAACTATGTAAATTGAAATACAATTTCAAGTCTAATCTTATAAATACCATTGCAATCTTTCTCTTGTGAGTGTATGTACATATACACTCACCGGCCACTTTATTAGGTACACCTGTCCAACTGCTCGTTAACACTTAATTTCTAATCAGCCAATCACATGGCGGCAACTCTGTGCATTTAGGCATGTAGACATGGTCAAGACAATCTCCTGCAGTTCAAACCGAGCATCAGTATGGGGAAGAAAGGTGATTTGAGTGCCTTTGAACGTGGCATGGTTGTTGGTGCCAGAAGGGCTGGTCTGAGTATTTCAGAAACTGCTGATCTACTGGGATTTTCACGCACAGCCATCTCTAGGGTTTACAGAGAATGGTCCGAAAAAGAAAAAACATCCAGTGAGTGGCAGTTCTGTGGGCGGAAATGCCTTGTTGATGCCAGAGGTCAGAGGAGAATGGCCAGACTGGTTCGAGCTGACAGAAAGGCAATAGTGACTCAAATAGCCACCCATTACAACCAAGGTAGGCAGAAGAGCATCTCTGAACGCACAGTACGTCGAACTTTGAGGCAGATGGGCTACAGCAGCAGAAGACCACACCGGGCCTCAGCAGAAGACCACACCGGGTGCCACTCCTTTCAGCTAAGAACAGGAAACTGAGGCTACAATTTGCACAAGCTCATCGAAATTGGACAATAGAAGATTGGAAAAACGTTGCCTGGTCTGATGAGTCTCGATTTCTGCTGCGACATTCGGATGGTAGGGTCAGAATTTGGCGTCAACAACATGAAAGCATGGATCCATCCTGCCTTGTATCAATAATAAAGTGGCCGATGAGTGTATGTATGTATGTATGTATGTACTGTATATTGTATATAATTCATGTTTTGTTAGTTCCTGTCTCTATATTCTAAATGTTTCTCAGCAGAATAGTGCAACATCACGTGCTCTTTAGTGAGAACTCACATTTATTTTTAAAAATATGAACAGGATAAAGCTTTCAAATGTAAACGGTGCAAAGGTTCAGCGCACATGCCTGGGTTTAAAACATGAAGTAAAAGCATTAGGAAATGGGTAAGAGGCCAAAACGTAAAGGACATTAAAGTGTTGGTTGCAGCACGGGGGAAGGTTGTGCACGCCGTCTGCGATTTCATGAAGACATAAACTCATTTCATGCACAGGTCGAGAAAAAGCAAGCAAAAAAATAATAATAATAAATAATGCAGTGTGTTATCTGCGTATGAAGCATGTGGTAAGACTACATTAACAGGTTTGTGCTCATACTCGCAGGTGGGAGAGAGCCCAGAGCGACTTCCTTGAGAAAATGGGATGTCTGAGGGGCTAATCCCAAACTCCTTTACTCTGAAGCAGCACAGAACGCGCAGAGAAACAAGTGAAGAAGAGAAGAAAGGAGGAAGAAGAGTGAGACACCACCATGTCAACCGAAACGTAAATTATTATAGTATTTTCTTAGTTCATTTTTATGCCCCGCTGCTTAAAATTTACACACAAACAAAACACCAGAGCAATTTAAGAAATGTTCTATAAAGGCAGAGCTGATTATAAAGTTATATATACCTTAATCATATAGCCCTATTTTAATAAAAACATTTAAATATATACGTGGGCGGCACGATGGCTTAGTGGTTATCACATTCTCTCAGTGTTAGGGATTCCCGGTTCGAATCCCAATCTGGGAGGAGATTGCATGTTCTCCCCATGTCCGAGTGGGTTTCCTCCGGGTTCTCCGGTTTCCTCCCACAGTCCAAAAACACGGATCAAGGTCAATTGAGTTCTCCAAATTACCCCATATAGAGTGTGAGTGTGTGTCCAGCGATAGATTGGCACCCTTTCCTGGGTGTATCTGCCCAGTGCCCGAAATGTTCTCCCCTGGATGGGCATGGGGAATCCCCCCCGCGACCCTAATAGAGGATAAAGCAGAAGATAATGGATGGATTTAAATATACAAGTACGCATATTGGACTACCGTTTGTATAAAACTTTGTGGGAACAGTTTGGGGAAGGCCCTTGTTTCAGGATGACTTTGCCCCAGTGCACAAAGCAAGCTCCATAAACAGATGGTTTGGAATTTGGTGTTGAACTTGACCGACCAACACAGAACCCCGAGCTCAACCAGAACAGAGATTGTGTTTATAATCTGGAGAACAAACTCAAGTAACTTCTAAGTTAAAGGTACAATGTGCTCAATAACCTTTAAATGAGCAGGTAATGATTAGTGAAATTGAATATCCATCAGTTACCTGTTAGCATAGCGGAGTGTATTCAGTGTGTTTTCACAAGAAGCCATTCCTGGTGATATGGTGGCAATCTAAAGAGAAAGAAAAAAAAAAAATCAACTCTGCTGTTAAAGGCTGATTGGTTGGAACTCGCATCAAGAACGCTGGGATCATTTCAGTTCAGAAAACTGTAAAACCGAGTTACTGTTCCTCACCATGCACGTTCTGGAGTTCTCGCCAATAAAGGAGTCTCGGAGCACCTGAGTAAGTTTGCTCGCTCGGAAAGGCGTGTGTGGCTTGTTCCGTCCCAGAGCTCGGATACACTCCTGATGGAGAGAGAGAACGGAGAGTTCAAACAAAGTGCTTCCAGAATGAGAGATTTTAAACTAAGTGCAGTAATGGCTTCCTGACACCATGCACCATCTCATAGTGGAGTTGCAATTATAAAAAATTTAGATAAAATTTTGTCAATATATTTTGTCAATATAAATTTATGTACCAGATAATGTATTCATTACAGAACTTCAATACGAACACCTCATGTAGAATCAGAGGTCTTGGTTTCAAACTGCTCATTAGTCTGTATTTCAAATTATTTAATACGATCACCAGTTTTATTTTTGTCCAATATATTTAAAAACATCTACACAAGGCTTTTCATTTTGTTCTAAGATGCATCAGGTGACAACAGACTTCATTTTATATTAAGGTTTCTCTATATTCGCTATAAGGACCTTCAGGGCCAGCAGGCTCTTGTTGATCTCGGCTCCCTCGAGCCGTGTCTGCCGGTCTGCGCTGGATGTATCCGCACCACGTTCGTTCCCAGCCAAATCGATCAGAGAGAACTTTCCGTGCATCTTCCCCTTCCTGCGGAGAATGATCTGGAAGACGGCGTGGCTGCGAGACGAGTGAGCGTTGGCTGATGTCTGGCCTGACGTTCTTAGGACGGAGGAATTGTAGCACATGCAAATCAACAAGTTAAGCAGTGAGAAGGCAATAAAGACTGGATTCACGGTGACCGTGTTTGGAAGTTCTGATTTTTGGGTAAAGTTACCTGCAGCTGTTCCCCAACTCGATGAGCTTGAGAACATCCTCAGTGCACCTGACCTCTTTCTCCTGCAGCCCAACCACCTGCACCTGCTGCTTCCCGTCCTCTAGTACACGCAGCTTCGCTTTACGGTTCAGCAGGTCAAACACCTGAACGTGGAGTCAGTATTGTAACGAGAGTTAATCCTGAACCACAAAGGCTTCGTTCACTCTGCCGTGCTGAAGAGGCTCAGAGCTTTTTTTCAAGGCGGCGTGAACATTTCTAATACAATTCAAATTATTTGACTTGATTCATGTGAAGGCGGCACAGTGGCTTAGTGGTTTAGCACGTTCGCTTCTCAGCACTAGGGATTCCCGGTTCGAATCCCCATTTGGGTGGAGTTTCCATGTTCTCCCCATGTCTGCGTGGGTTTCCTCCGGGTTCTCCGGTTTCCTCCCACAGTCCAAAAAACATGGATCAAGTCAATTGAATTCTCAAAATTGCCCCATAAAGAGTGTGCCTGTGTGAGTGAGTGTGTGCCCAGCGATGGATTGGCGCCCTGTCCTGGGTGAATCTGCCCAGCGCCCGAGATGTTCTCCCCTGGATGGGCATGGGGAACCCCACCACGACCCTAATAGAGGATAAAGCGGGAGATAATGAATGAATGAAAAATGATTCATGTGATATACATCCATGCACCTTGAACTGAAACCCTCTGATTGGATTTTGTTACCTTTTAGTCTGAGTTTAGTGGGGGTTTTGTCAGAAGTGGGTAACCACTAAAGAAACAGCTTAGTCTTAATTATAGTCTTAATTTTCTTTCTTTACTTTTTGGCCTAATGAAATTAATATACCAAACATCTGCCGTCCTCCACAGATGAGATGTTTCATTGTGGGTGGTGCAACCAATTTGTTCCAAAATATATGAAGTTGTGCAGTTTCAGAGGGCAAATGTATTTTATGTACGTGATCATCTTAATGTGACCCATAAAGGCAACTCTGATCTGAACAGAAAATTGGAATCGAACACTGAGACTCGTAATGTAAACCTGGCTTACAGTAGAGACGATGGAAACATTTTCTTTATAGGGGGGAAAAAAAATAAATAACTTCATATTTTTTATCTACTTGCCTTTCCACTGTAGATTTCGAAAAACGTTGCATAGACTTGAAGATCCAACTTTTTGTAGTTGGGTTTCTTCAGCATGAGAAAAACATCACGGGCTGCAAATAAGAACCATGAAATAGGGATGAATTGGAATACTGATACTATTCACAGTCCATTTGGTGATTAGACGAGAGAGCTACTCTATTAGGTGACTTAGATGAGCACCAAACCAGGGTCTACCTGGGACAACATTGACCTGTATGTTAGACCATTTCTTTAATTCAAGATATAGAAACTAAATTATGCTGATGTAATCACTTCTGTTTATGTCTTGTACCTCATGTACCTCTAATGACTTACCAGCTAAAGCGTAGATTCCTTTTGAACAATCCTGGTTCTTTCCTGAAAAATCTCCACCCATTGTCTCAAAAATAAAAACCACATTGATGTAAATATAACGTCCAAATCCATTATGTCATTTCATTACGTAATTTATTTCCTTACATGTGTTTTTCCACTTCCCGTTTGCCCATAAGCAAAGCACGTAGCCATTCCTCTTTCAAAGATGGTTTCCACCAGCGGCCGTGCCGTGAACCTGCGACGCAACAACAAACAAAGTCCACATTTAGACCAACTGTATTTATAAACGCTTACATTCAGCCGGACGTCTGATTAAAACAGACCTGTAAACCATTTCGTTTGTGGTGCTTTCATCAAAAGCGTAATCAAAGCGAAAGGTCTGGTTCTCCAGGAATCGAGTAAGATCCACCTTCTGCTTGGGCTCGTGGACCATGACGACGTCTTTACTGGGGATTGTGATCACGTCCAGTTCCTTCACATTCAGCTCTACAGCAGAACAACACACACAGGGTTAATGAGAAGTGTGTACAGAAGTGTGAAGACATACATAAAAATAAAGCCAATGACAAAACAAGTCGAATATTATGTTATTTTTAACCTTTTTTGTTGAGGGGTCGCTTCCTCACACAAACACAAATCCGGTGCTCTTCAATCTGCCAACAACAAAATATCTGAAAACCTTTTCTACATTTTTTTTTATCAGCATTATACACAAAGTTGTTTTCATTTGCCAACATACACCCAACACAACGACCAACAATTAACATTTGAAAACTACAAAACCGGGCGGCACCACGGTGGCTTAGTGGTTCGCACGTTCGCCTCTCAGCACTAGGGATTCCCGGTTCGAATCCCCATCTGGGTGGAGTTTCCATGTTCTCCCCGTGTCTGCGTGGGTTTCCTCCGGGTTCTCCGGTTTCCTCCCACAGTCCAAAAACATGGATCAAGTAAATTCATTCATTCATTATCTCCCGCTTCATCCTCTATTAGGGTCGCGGTGGGGTTCCCCATGCCCATCCAGGGGAGAACGTCTCGGGCGCTGGGCAGATACACCCAGGACAGGGCGCCAATCCATCGCTGGGCACACACTCAAACACACTCTATATGGGGCAATTTAGAGAACTCAATTAACTTGATCCATGTTTTTGGACTGTGGGAGGAAACCGGAGAACCCGGAGGAAACCCACGCGGACACGTGGAGAACATGGAAACTCCACCCAGATGGGGATTCGAACCGGGAATCCCTAGCGCTGAGAGGCGAACGTGCTAACCACTAAGCCACCGTGCCGCTTGGATCAAGTAAATTGAATTCTCAAAATTGCCCCATAAAGAGTGTGCCTGTGTGAGTGAGTGTGTGCCCAGCGATGGATTGGCGCCCTGTCCTGGGTGAATCTGCCCAGCGCCCGAGATGTTCTCCCCTGGATGGGCATGGGGAACCCCACCACGACCCTAATAGAGGATGAAGCAGGAGATAATGAATGAATGAATGAATAACTACAAAACCTAATTTACAAGCCATTATAAAAATAATGTTATGACCGTTTAATCGTTAGGCTTCAACCATTAATGTTCTCCGTGTGATTAAAGAAAGTTAGTCAGTGGTTTTATATAATGCTGATATACAAGTTGTCATCTACCATGAGACAAATTCTGCCCCACAATAAAAAAAGTCAAACTTATAAATAATCAGAGAAAAAAAAAAACATTTGTGTTTGGACTTTTGGAATTATAATACTCACTAAATCAGCGGTGGTTAATGGTCTATAGTCCAAATTTGCTCTGAACTCTCTGATCATCTGCAGTATTTCGTAGTTGGGGACTGTCGTGTCCACTTCCTTTAATTAGAACAGACAGTACACATCATACACAAAGCATTAACATCTGTTTTATCATATTTAAAAGTTGGTGACAATAACCTTTACCTGGAGTGAAAAATTTTCAAATATTTAGTTGTTTTTTTCAGTTTTAAAACTGGGTTCTCTAAATCACGAGGTTGTTTAATAGTAAGAATAATATTTTAGTATGCAGGTGAATACTACTGCACCCAGAACCGTCAGGTTACTGTACAGTGTTGTACAGCTGCCTTTCATTTAGCTTCTAGTTTGTAAATGTATTTAAATTAATAATGACTTTGTTATATAACCTAGCTACAGTAAACGAGGATAATTGCTTGTTCAAACACAATTCAAACAACCTACTGCATCTTTAATGTAAATATTACAGCAACAATAATACAAGCACAGAGAACATGAGATCATCTAAACTATGCACACACCCTCTTAAATAACATTTACAATTAAGCTTCTTATAAAAAAATAAATAAAAAAACCCAACCCTGGTTTATTTTATAACACAACTCTACACAACATACAGACCTGAGCTCTTTTCTCTCTTAATTCCTGCTGCTGCAGTCTCCGCCTCTCTCGCTTCTCCTGCAGTTTTTCCACCTCCTTCACACAATTGGACTTCCTCCTTGCTGCCAAACATCATGACAAGACAGTCAGAAAATCACGACCAAACAATACCAAGAGTCACTTCCTCAGAAAGAGCCTTTCCTCTTTCTCTGTGTGATAGCACTGGTGTGTGTGTGTGTGTGTGTGTGTGTGTGTGTGATGGATGCTACAAAGTAAAGCCCCAACTCAACATCCCAATATTAAAGACGTTTGCTTTAATCTATTATTTAACTCTAAACGTCCCATGCATTGTTTCATGAACATTTCACAAACATCAAAGCCAGTGTAACTCAATCCACCCAAAGAACATGATACAGCAACGTGGCATGTGATGTCATCAAACACAAACCTATGACTGAGTTACACAACTATTGAAGTTTCTAAGTAGAACCAACATATCTGCTATTTCAGCTCTTTCCCAAGTCATTAATTGTTCACGAATACATTTATAGTGACTGATTTGTAAGGAAGCATCCATCCATTTACTAAAAAAAAAAAAAAAAAAAAAAAAAAAAAAAAAAAAAAAAAAAAAAAAAAGGAAAAAAAAAAGCTTCTGGCAGCTCTCCTGCAAAAGCGATTTGGTTTGCCTGCCGAGGAAAGATGTTCCTTGTGGGAACCGTTGAATGTGTCTCAGGTTTGTCCTGTGCAGGCGTCAGTCTGTTAAACGTGGTTTGGCTGAGTGTATAATCACCGTTCTGCTGCTGGGCCTGCTGCATTTGGGGCTGAGCGAGCTGAACGGATGGCTGCGCAGGTGGAGGGAGGGCTGATTCCAGCTGCTGGCTCGGACGTACCCTGGCTGAGCCAACTGGCGACATTAAGCACACACACGATTTAGAAATCTACAGACCGTTCGGCGAAGCTATATGCATGTAAACATCAGCCAGTTCAGATAAGCATACCTCTGTTGTCTCTGGTTGGAATTTCGGCTCTCGCTGGAGCGATGGTTCTGCGGTTCTGAACAGAACAGGGTCACAGGATTTAATGACAAAGTCACAGCACATCCCCTCGTATAATAAAATCTAATGAGGTTTACACATTCAATCACAGACTTCAACCAATCTGCTTCTCTAAACACTTTCTCTTCATTTCTCATATTTCCAATTATCGGGATCCCACCCACGAAGCAGGTATTATTTAAATGGAAAATCATTCTCAGCATTGCAGTGACATCAGTGTGGGTGTTAAAAACATTTACTACACTGGATCTGTAATTTCAATTGTTACTGTTTTGGTTAGTCATTCTTTAATCCTTCATAGGTGCTCATAGAACGCTGCGGAAGTTGTGTACAAACTCTAGCAGCACTGCAGTCTGTTATTCCGTTATAACAAATAACATGAATCATTGCAGTGCAGAGAATGATGCATCACCATAACAATACCGGCTGCTCTGTGGTAGTGCTGATCATGAAATCAATAGAGTAAAGAGGACTAAAATTATATGGAGAAGCAAGATGGTAAGTGGAGCTGATAAAACAGATGTGTGGAATGTGGAAACAGGGAAGAGTATTTAAGAAGGCAGTCAGTAAGTAAATATATCACTTTTCTTATACGCACGGTCATTCTACAAAGGATTGGAATCGGGCTAAATCAGAAACGAAAGGGGAATGGCAGCACAGAGACAAAACAGTTTTAAGCGGAGTTTTAAAAGAGGAAGATGAGGAACTGAAGTATTTCATTATACACAACAAACAGAAGTAAAAGGTCACAAAATATTCTGTACTCCACTAACATTGGCGATCTTGTTGACCTTCATGGAATTGGGTGTGGGAGGAGGTGGTGGTGTTACAGGACTTAGAGGAATCTCCTCCTCTGGAGCAACATCTTGGTTCAGTGAGAATATACACTCGAGATCGATCTGTTTCAAAAAAGACAAACACACCAGTCACTGCACATGTGTGTGTATGTGTGTGTGTGGGGGGGGGCTATTAAGTGCAATGACCGATAGTACAGATAGCTGAACTTAACATCTTAACACCAAATAAGTTATTGTTGTTTTATTAATTTAGCTACACAATTTTAGGACTGGGTGGCTTAGTGGTTAGCACGTTTGCCTCTCAGCGCTAAGGATTCTCGGTTCGAATCCCCATCTGGGTGGAGTTTCCATGTTCTCACCGTGTCTGCGTGGGTTTCCTCCGGGTTCTCCGGTTTCCTCCCACAGTCCAAAAACATGGATCAAGTCAATTGAATTCTCCAAATTGCCCCATATAGAGTGTGTGTGTGAGTGAATGTGTGCCCAGCGATAGATTGGCGCCCTGTCCTGGGTCATTCTGCCCAGCGCCCGAGACGTTCTCCCCTGGATGGGCATGGGGAACCCCACCGCGACCCTAGTAGAGGATAAAGCGGGAGATAATAAATGAATGAATGAATTTTAGGACTTACCTCTTTTCCTTTCGTGTCTCCATTTTCAATCCACTCCACTGTGACACTTTCATTGTCTTCATTTAAAGACGTCACCATGGCCTGATGTATACGTCCTGCAATCACAAATATTTGTAATGTTTTTATTATTGGTAGAGGAAAACGATGCGTGTTGATGTTCCCTTAAAAATATAGATCTCAAAGTGATCTGGCTGAACTGAAGACACAAAACTTCTGTAGCGGAACATTGTCTCCATATGAATTATTCAGAGCATTCTTTCCTGTTCTCTGTAATTATTTAATAGCAGCAACTGCAGCACTCTAACCATTTCTGCTGGGGCGTAAAATAACAACCCGCATGTTCCTTACATGCCTGGTATTACAAACCCTACATGCAAACAGATATGAAAGTTTAAAGCAGCAGTCCTCCCTGAGGTCGGGTTCATCTTTTAGCAGTATACTGTATGCATTGTTTCTCGACATAATGTCGCTTCAATCTTCAAATCTTCCAGATTTTAACTCTAACATCATAAGAATGTGGTAATAAAACATTGTGAAAAGAAACAGAGGACCATACTTTTGATATTTGGGCAGTAGGAGTAAGAGATATAGATATATAGATGCTTAACGATTGAAAAGGGACAAAAGTCAATCCTACAGGTGGAACCTGCTAATACACAGTGATTACAGAGAGGTGTGTAACAGCTGAGCAAGAATGCAGTGGGTGCGTTTCTGGTACATGCCTGGCATTTTAGATTTGTATTCAGGTTCAACTATCGTACAGGTTGTGGACCAAATTTGCTGTTGGTCAAAGGAAAACAAAAAAAAAAAGCAAACACCGAAACCCATATAAACATAAGAGCAAATTAAGATGTGCTGAGAGATGAGTGAGAGAGTGTTAACACTGGCTTCATTGAACTGAAGCTGTAACTGCCATGGTAGGTGTGTGTGTGTAATTTTATTTATATATATATAATGCGGCACGGTGGCTTAGTGGTTAGCACATTCGCCTCTTAGCACTAGGGATTCCCGGTTCAAATCCCCAACTGGGTGAAGTTCCCATGTTCTCCCCGTGTCTGCGTGGGTTCTCCGGTTTCCTCCCACAGTCCAAAAACATGGATCAAGTCAACTGAGTTCTCCAAATTGACCCATATAGAGTGTGTCTGTGTGAGTGAGTGTGTGCCCAGCGATGGATTGGCGCCCTGTCCTGGGTGTATCTGCCCAGCGCCCGAAACGTTCTCCCCTGGATGGGCATGGGGAACCCCCCCGCAACCCTAATACAGGAATAATAGAGGAAATAAAGCGGAAGATAATGAATGAATGAAATGAATATGAATTATATATATATATATATATATATATATATATATATATATTTTCCCCCCCATTATATATTTTTATTTCTTGTTCATTTAATTGTTCCTTATGGTATTTAGTTCCCATGTCATTGTGAAGCTGCACCCTCTTTTCGTTTACATTGTGTCTGGATATTACGAGTGACAATAAAAATAAATTGAATTGAATGACGTCTGAATGGTCTCTTCCAGGACAATTCTGATTACATACTGTTCAAAGCAAATGACGATTTGAACATTGATTAAATACTTTAACATCTGGGAGCATCAGGGATTTTCACTTTCACTAAAATCAGAAAAATACTGTTAAAAAAATTAGTTAACCATCAACAACCAAAATCGGCGTATCCATATCGAATTAGCCATGTGCTACCAAATGTCTAAAAGAGCAACTTGGTTGAACCTGTTTGTGGTTTTGGGCTTCCACAATAGACACGTCACAATCCTAGTGTACTCAACCTTTCCTAAAACCTTGTTCAACATGCACTGCATAAACAAAGGTATTGGGACATGCTTTAAATGCTTTTTTGAATGCTGGTAAGACACCACTGATCATCAATACCCCTGTGTTGTCTGTTTTCCACCAATAACAAAATGATTTTATCATGTTCACATTAAATAAATAACAAACATAAGAGACTGGTGCAGTGTTCCTGTGATTTCTGAAACTTTGTTCATCTAAAGTTAATTATTGCGTAATAACTGATGACATAATAATCTTGGACAATACTCGTACCACCACACTCTGTAATCGTCCCCTCCCTGGTTGTACGTATAGTTGTCCAAATGTCTAGGTACTTAATTTTCTACACTTGTGACAATGGTACTTAATAAAACACATGTTAATATTTTCACCCTTATAACATAATGCATGACATTTCATACAAGGTGAATCATTTAAACTGCACTAGGTGAGCAGTTCGTTGGCTTAGTGGTCAGCGCGTTCTCCTCTCAGCACTAAGGACTTAGTCGTAAGTCCCCATGGGTTTCCTCCGGGTTCTCCGGTTTCCTCCCACAGTCCAAAAACATGAATAGTCAGTTGAATTCTCCAAATTGCCCCATATAGAGTGTGTTTGTGTGAGTGAGTGTGTCCAGCGATGGAATTGGCATCCTGTCCTGGGTGTATCTGCCCAGCACCCGAAACTCTCCTCTGGATAGGCATGGGTATGGGCAAACCACCCCCCCCCACGACCCTAATAGAGGATAAAGCAGAAGATAATGGATGGATGAGCAGTTTAGAAAACAAAAGAGATGCAGAAGTGTGTTAGAAACTATGTTAATAATGTTAAAGAGTTTCAGAAAGTGAGACAGTTCTCATCGCTCTATTGTTTTAACAGCTCTGTTGATACATTAGTATAAGTTGGTGTGGTTAACCAGTCGGCTGAAGCAGGTGAGAAGCTGCAGAGCGTTTAGTTAACCACACCAACTTATACTAATGTATCAACAGAGCTGTTAAAACAATAGAGCGATGAGAACTGTCTCACTTTCTGATACATTAGTATAAGTTGGTGTGGTTAACTAAACGCTCTGCAGCTTCTCACCTGCTTCAGCCGACTGGTTAACCTCACCAAACTTATACTAATGTATCAGAAAGTGAGACAGTTCTCATCGCTCTATTGTTTTAACAGCTCTGTTGATACATTAGTATAAGTTGATGAGGTTAACCAGTCGGCAGAAGCAGGTGAAGCTGCAGAGCGTTTAGTTAACCACACCAACTTATACTCATGTATCAACAGAGCTGTTAAAACAATAGAGCGATGAGAACTGTCTCACTTTCTGATACATTAGTATAAGTTGGTGTGGTTAACTAAACGCTCTGCAGCTTCTCACCTGCTTCAGCCAACTGGTTAACCTCACCAACTTATACTAATGTATCAACAGAGTTGTTAAAACAATAGAGCGATGAGAACTGTCTCACTTTCTGATACATTAGTATAAGTTGGTGAGGTTAACTAAACGCTCTGCAGCTTCTCACCTGCTTCAGCCAACTGGTTAACCTCATCAACTTATACTAATGTATCAGAAAGTGAGACAGTTCTCATCTCTCTATTGATACATTAGTATAAGTTGGTGAGGTTAACCAGTTGGCTGAAGCAGGTGAAGCTGCAGAGCGTTTAGTTAACGATTCGTTCCATTTCCAGAGCAACAGAAACAAACAGAGCGAACATCAAAGGCATTCAGCCGCCGCCGCTAGCTGAGAGCTAAAGCTAACGCGCCGCCGCCGCCGCCGCCGCGCGCACACTGACCGTCGCTGCGTTTGATCTCGACGTAAACGCCGACGCTGATCCTGCCGAAGTTGACGGCCATGCTTCACCCGACTGAAGACGCGGCGGCACTTCAAACGCTGTCCGCGCGGAATCCGTCACATTTGTCGCTCCCTGTCCACCGCCGGGGAGATCGCTGTCAAAAACACGGCCGCATGCTCAGTACCATCCGAGCGCAGAGACGAACAGAAACATTTCGATCCGGATTCAAAATCCGGTCTTTAGTCCTTTAGTCCTTTGGAACGCGACTTCAGAGGACGCCGCTCGCGCTGCGCCGCGGCTCCGAGCGCGAGATCAATCAAAGCCCAGGAAGCGTTTCATGAAAGCGCCGCCCGGACGCCGGCCTCGTTAAGGGCAAGTGACGTCACGGATGACGCGGGGACGCAAGGCGTTCGAAAATTGGCGCGATTTCGGAGCGTCTCTAAAAACGAAACAGGCGGCTTAGTGGTTTGGCACGTTCTCCTCTCAGCGCTAGGGATTCCTGGTTCGAATACCCGTCTGGGTGGAGTTTCCATGGTCTCCCCGTGTCCGCGTGGGTTTCCTCCGGGTTCTCCGGTTTCCTCCCACAGTCCAAAAAACATGGATCAAGTCAATTGAATTCTCAAAATTGCCCCATATAGAGTGTGTCTGTGTGAGTGAGTGTGTGCCCAGCGATGGATTGGCGTCCTGTCCTGGGTCTATCTGCCCAGCGCCCGAGATGTTCTCCCCTGGATGGGCATGGGGAACCCCACCACGACCCTAATAGAGGATAAAGCGGGAGATAATGAATGAATCTAAAACAAAAACACGTTTTGCAAATTTGAGTAATAAATCTCTTCTTTTTTTTCATGGAGCCTGCTGGGGGGGGGGGGTGTTGGGAGGATTCCCCCGTAATGGAAACACTTTGGGAAAATCAAAATAAATAAAATAATAATTTAAAGTTTAAAAATCGAAATGAATGAAGTCCATCACATCAGAATTCATAAAGACAGCACGACGATGTAAACATGGACATTTACCGTCCTGTGTTTTTTTATTTATTTAAACAGTGACTAAAATAATAATACGTTTTTGTTTACATCAATAGACCTATATTATCGTTATGAACAAATCAAAAGCATTTTATATAAAATAATGAATAGATAGCTGGATAAATGGGTGAATAAATCACTTAAAATCATATTAGGATGTTTTTTTATTCCTATTCCTGGCAGAGCTTATAAATGAGTGAACATAATATCATGTAACGAATGTTAACCTGCAGGGGAAACGCCTATAGAGGAGGAGGTATTAGTCTGTTTAAGAGTTTATCCACCATCTCTGATCAATACGGTTTTTTTTTACATATGAAATTAGATTAGCATATATATATATATATATATATATATATATATATATATATATATATATATATATATATATATATATATATGTAGCTGTGTTTTTATCACTAAGCCTCGGTTATTCAGACTGAATTATACATAGATCTTTTTTAGTGTGTTAGACTTTGCATTAATATTTTAACCCGTGAATATGACGTCATTGTGCACTCTGACATCAGGTTGGTGTAAAACGTGAAAATAGCTTCTGAGTGGTTCAGTTACTTTTGCCATATTTGTTTAACTTAGTTTGCTGTGTTTTTTAGGGTGGTACATTTTATTGTTGACTATCTCATAATGAGGCTCACGACATTTTACACGTAGCTTGCCCAACACCGCCTACATATTTGACCCATTATTACATTATATCTCAGTAAAAGTTCTAACATTTCAACGTTAAGACACTTTTCTTTTACCTGAACGTATTTGTTGAATCTTAAATGATCTTCTGATAATTTCAGGGGTGCTCTCTAACGCAACCTGAGCTTCACAAACTGATCTGAGCAACACACCGCGGGTAACGTTCTTATTGTCATTTCTCAGGTTTTATCACCAAGGCAACCGCATTTCTCAGCGTTCCAAATTAATGGAAGCGTTTCATTATAGTTTATGGACAGTTGAGAACTTATTCACTTTTTTTTCTCCCCCAACGTAACTCCATTATTGTACAGCTGCAAATTAAACAAATAATGACTATAATGAAAAATTGGATATTTTTGACAGTAAACGTAATAAGAAACCTACCAGCTGGATAAAAGCGGCAAAGCTTACCTGCGCATGCGCGTTGCCGTTCACCTTCACAACGCTCTTTGCTCCTGAAGCACGTCCCCCAAGCGCCACCTAGCGGTCGACAGCGAAGGCGGCATTGGGCCGTTGACTCATTTCATTTTTTAAACCATTTTTTAATCAGAATTGTCAGACAGGTTCCAAGTCTATGGCCATTTAAATAAAAACACATATTTACAAACATTTCTGGTTAATATGCTTTTTTTTTTGACTGTCTCTTGATATAGGGCAGCACGGTGGCTTAGTGGTTTAGCACGTTCTCCTCTCAGCACTAGGGTTTCCCGGTTCGAATCCCCATCTGGGTGGAGTTTCCATGTTCTCCCCGTGTCTGCGTGGGTTTCCTCCGGGTTCTCCGGTTTCCTCCCACAGTCCAAAAACATGGATTAAGTCAATTGAGTTCTCCAAATTGCCCCATATAGAGTGTGTATACGTGCATTTCTGTGTGAGTGACTGTGTGCCCAGCGATGGATTAGCGCCCTGTCCTGGGTGTATCTCCCCGCTTTATCCTCTATTAGGGTCGCGGTGGGGTGTTCCCATGCCCATCCAGGGGAGAACGTTTCGGGCGCTGGGCAGATAGACCCAGGACAGGGCGCCAATCCATCGCTGGGCACGCACTCACTCACACAGACACACTCTATATGGGGCAATTTTTTGAGAATTCAATTGACTTGATCCATGTTTTTGGACTGTGGGAGGAAACCGGAGAACCCGGAGGAAACCCACGCGGACACGGGGAGAACATGGAAACTCGAACCGGAAATCCCTAGTGCTGAGAGGCGAACGTGCTAACCACTAAGACACCATGCCACCAGACACTAAATTAAACATTTTAAAAGGAGCTGTGTCCCAATATGTTGTTCACATCATATATGTGTCTGACCACACAGCACCCTCCTGGTCCCTGTTACTCAGACAATAAAAACAAAGGACACTGAGTTTTTTTGTCAAAAATTTGTATTTATATAAACAATAAGCATTACATTCATAAACATAGTAACAAATAAAGTAAAAACCAAAAGTTTAAATCCAGTTTTTAAAAAAAAAAGAAAATAAAAAACACATTAAGCTTTTACTTTTGAATTCACACATTAATTCACACACAGTGAGATAAATAATCCACTTTTAAAGAAAGTGACACCATTAAAAGCACTTTCTATCGTCGTTAGCTCCATGTTTAAGATAAATGGTTTTCATTCTGTCATTTATTGTGTGAAGGGTTTAATAAGATCCAGATCCATGGCTTTGGACAGACAAGCACGTGCTGCGTCGATGCTGGCCTGTTTCCTCGGGTTGTCCTCCAGCTTGGCGATGTAGGAAAGGATCTCCAGCATCTCACTCTCGATGAGTTTCTTGGCTAATTCTGCATCAGCGTCCAGCATGTTGAATACCATCACGATGCCTCTGTGCTGGATTTCAGGATTGTCGTGGAGACACAGCCTCTGAGTGATCTCGAGCCACTGCTCAGTCTGACATTCAGACGTCACATCAAAGACAAAGTGTTATAATAATGTGAGTTATACAGATTGATTAAATGTTTTGTTTTTTGCCATTAAAATGAGCTAATTGGCTTTCAGACCACTAGGCATGGTGTTTAACATTACAAAAATAAAGTGGCAGTCAACGATACAGTGTTGGTAAGAACATACGATACATAAACTGGCCACTTTATTAGATACACCTCCGTGTTTCTAAACTTATTGTCCAATCTTGATCAGAGTGCTGAATGAAGGGACTTACAAAAAGTATGTACTGTAGAGAAACAGAAGGACTACTATTTGTAATTGTATAACTACAAATGACATCTATATGGTAAAAAACAAGTGTGGGTACCTGATAAAGTGGTCAATGAATGTAACGTATATGAAAGGGTAACCCGAATAACAGTTAAACCCTCACGTACCACTTTGGTCATCTTGACGGCGAGCTTCTTTTGTGCTGCAGTCAGCATTGCCAGTCCACCGGCGGCTGCTCTCTGTAGCTTCTCATCATCCTCCCCACAAAGCAACACCAGGAGCTTCAGCTTGTCATTACCGTCCTCCAGATATCTGTCCTGAACCTGTCAGGTCACCATCATACAACACTGAGTTCCAGATACGTTACAGAACAGCTGGGCGGCGCTTGACCACCCTGTGCTCGTTCCTACCTCTTTGCAGCACACGAGGTTGCACATGCACTCGGTAGCAGCCTGTCTGATTTGTTCGTGCTCCTCAAACATGTAGTTCTCGATCTCGGGAAGTGCTTTCTCCTTCAGGATTTTCACTCTGCAATGAGAACAGGTTTAAACCTCAGACTGAGCTTGGTCTGTCAGCAGCAGTTTGAAATTCATTCATTCATCCATCCATTATCTTCCGCTTTATCCTATATTAGGGTCGCGGTGGGGGGGGGTTCCCCATGCCCATCCAGGGGAGAACGTCTCGGGCGCTGGGCAGATACACCCAGGACAGGACGCCAATCCATCGCTGGACACACACTCACTCACACAGACACACTCTATATGGGGCAATTTGGAGAACTCAATTGACTTGATCCATGTTTTTGGACTGTGAGAGGAAACCGGAAAACCCGGAGGAAACCCACGCGGACACGCGGAGAACATGGAAACTCCACCCAGATGGGAAATTGAACCGGGAATCCCCAGTGCTGAGAGGCGAACATGCTAACCACTAAGCCACCGTGGCGCCCAGTTTGAAATTCATACATATTTTATTTTATTTTTATTTTATCTTTATTCTATTTCATTTATCCCTTTCAACAACTATTTTGTAAATGAAAAAAAAATTCTTACTAAATTTAAACTTTATGTGGCTGTACCATGTATATCTACACATGTGACCAATTAACCTGATTTTGATTTATTTTAATTTTTTATTATTATTCTGTAAATAAATGCAGGTTTTTTAAACAACCACTAACGCGCCTGTGTGTGTGGAGTGAACACAGCAGGTGCTTTATCTGCAGAGCATCACGTCACAAAGATAACATCTGTTACTGACCGGAGCTTGTCATTTAAAGCAGCCAAATTAGTGAGACTCAGTAGGGCTTCGTAGTTTTCGAGTCCATCTCTGTCCGTGCTCAGGAGGGAAACCAGTGGGCGCACGACTTCGTAAATCTGCAACACAGAGACATAACATGACAACGAATACTTATAGCAGACATTCACCGCCATAATTACTGACTTATTAAACAAATGTGTTAGTAAACTAATGGCAAACCTACCCTCTCACCAGGGAAAGCAATCTCTGGGTTGGAGATGGCAGCAATCTTAGCCAGTGCGTGGCAAGCCTTTATCTTTCCTGGATCAGTTCCTTCCAGAGCCAGAGGAATCAGAGCCTGTGTTAAAGAAAAGCAAGTTTGCATCATTAATTCAGCTACCTGCATGTCATGATGCCCAACTTAAGGTTTTATTCATTCCTACTTAAAATATCTAAGTTTTAAACCTATAGTTTTTTTTTTACACCATTTTACAAAATCATTTAGTTTCCTACCTTTCCACCACCATGTGCGACAATTGTACCACGATCCTTTGGATCATTAGCCAACGCAAGAAAGACCCTAAGACAGGGAAAGTATTACAGCACGATATTAGATGGTTTGGTTATATAGCAGACTGATGTGAGCCACATCTGGCTGAGCTATGGCACCGCTGGCCCCACTGTCTGCATGGGCAAACTGCATGTGAGTCAAACGTGGCCCCCGTATAAGAATGTTTATATGACCCACATGCCCCAAAACACATCTGGTCCACATCAAGACATCTGTGGGCCGGATGAAAATGGGGAATGTGGGCCAGAACCATTTTGCCGCCTGGGAAAAATAGCTTTATAAGCTTTGTAAAATGGGAATCTGTACCTCGAAAGCATTTCCTTTGTTTGATCTGTCAAGAACGTATTGTCTGCTTTGACCATGACGGCCAGAGCTGACGTTACTCCGGCCTGCAATAGTTTCTTCACCCTTCTGTCTATGAAATCCTTTTTGTCCTGAGGAGAAAAAGACAAAACAAAATGTCTTATGTACTTGCTTTTTACATGACCAGCCACATTTATTAGTAAATAGTTCTTTCTACATCTTCCACTCTGCTTCTTTCCCCGTGTTTGTTGTGTCTTACCATTGGGTGTTGTGTCTTACCTTTGGGTGTTGCTCAGGAACGTGCTGCTTGGAGAATTTGGCCAGCTGCACCATTTCAGGAATGATTTCTTTCTTGTCATAGCTGTTGGTGCAGTTCACCAGTGTACAGGCCACAGCATAGAGGATGGTTTTATCTTTGGACTGTTACAGAGAATGGACCTTTATTTAGTTTAAAATCAACATAGATGGTAAAGTGTCTTGAGATTAGAGCAGGCCGGCTTGCGGTCCTCGCTCACCTTGGCGAGTTCAAACATGGCTCTCATGGCAGGTTCGTCCTCAACAAAGTCATCTTTTACATCCGCATCGTTGGTCAGATACGCCAAACCCTCAATTGCCCATTTCCTGGTACGCACATCCAGGGTAGGGTTGCACAACCACCTTGAAACGAAGAACACAATCACAGAAGGTTAATTATTTAGCGTGTTGGTGCTTCATTAGGTTTATAAAGCAAACAGATTACTGACTTCCTGCACTGCTTGGCCAGTTTTTCGGTGGAACCCTCAGCAAACTGCCTCATGCTGTAATCATCTCCTCCAGCAGAACCCAGTTTACACAAACCCTGGAATTTGTCAGAAAAGTAATCAATTAAGCTGCAGAATTATAGATATTAATATAGATTGATATATTATATTAAGATAGATATTAAATATAATTAAATTCTACATGATTAACCTTTTAACCCATGCACTTACACAGAACAGATAAAGCCTTACCACAAGCGCCCTGATTTTAATCTTGTCATTCTTGGTCTTCTTGTAGATGTCCTTCAGTAAAGCCACTCCGTTACTGATGATGAACGAAGCTCTGCTCATTTTGGTGGAGGCATGGATTATAGCTTCTATGGCCACCATCTGGTCCACCTCACGCTCGGAACCACAAAGAGCCACCATCATTTCCATTACACCCTGATGGCCCACCAGGATGTTGCCCGCGTCGAAAGGCCCTTGCAGCAAACCTGAGACCACGTTTATAGCATGGATGTTTTTATCCATGTCATTGGGGTCGAATTTGCTCCTGCAAAACGGAGAGAGGGGTAAGGAGGAGTCATTTAAATACGAGGGCACACAGACGAGTTCGCGAGGAAATCCAGCTCACTTGATGTAGTCGTCACAGATGTCTCTGAAGTTGTCTCGTTCCGGATCACAGCGCAAGTCGTCATAGAGCTTGTTTAGGAGCACGCTGGCGATGAGCTGAGTATTCTCGGTTAAGGGCAGCTGATCGGGGAGTTCTGGTACCTGACCACATACCTTAAGTATCTTTCTCAGACCTGGAGGCATAATGATTACACCATTACATCAACACAGAGATCAAGTGCCACCGCAACACGCTTCAGGATACGAGACATTAAAGTCGTTTGAAAAACATGGGTTCATAGGGAACGAACGTGACTGCTGTCAATATGAATAATTAAATCCATACACACGTCATCATGGAACATGTGTCAACACTGACCGTTATCTATAGTGAACAGAGTCTTTGAATGATCCTGGATTTTCTTGCTTTTTCTGGGAACATTTCTGCAGAGTAAGTTAAGAGCCTGGTCTCTCCCGTGTCCAGACACCTTCTTACTGGCGATCATCTCCAGCAGAGCGAGCAGGATGGTCTTTAGATCTTTACTGGAGTCTTAAATAAGAACAGAATAGTTTAAATTAAGATGAATTCACATACACGCACCTCCAGACAAAGTATGGCCCTAATCTGGCATGCATGTTTTGTGGATGTCAACCGATAATGTAGTCGGTTCATTCTCAATCATTAAACTCGATTTATCTCTCTTACCGAGTACGACGGCCTCTTCTTTGCCATAAATCCTGTTGTCGTCCCCTGTCAAGGAGTCACACACCTCCTGGAACAGGTTACAGGTTGCCAAGGCGATCTCTTCATTGTCCGTAGCCATAATACTGCACAGTTTTTCGATTCCTATCATGTGAATAATGGCGGTGGCCTGTCCAAACAGAATGCAGGTAAGTATTCAGTGCTTCAGAATTTTATAATATTATATATTATTACAGATGGCATAGTGGTTAGCATGTTCTCCTCTCAGCACTAGGGATTCCCGGTTCGAATCCCCATCTGGGTGGAGTTTCCATGTTCTCCCCGTGTCCGCGTGGGTTTCCTCCGGGTTCTCCGGTTTCCTCCCACAGTTCAAAAACATGGATCAAGTCAATTGAGTTCTCTAAATTGCCCCATATAGAGTGTGTCTGTGTGCGTGAGTGTGTGCCCAGTGATGGATTGACGCCCTGTCCTGGGTCTATCTGCCTAGCACCCATAACGTTCTCCCCTGGATGGGCATGGGGAACCCCCCCCGCGACCCTAATAGAGGATAAAGTGGGAGATAATGGATGAATAATGAATATATATTATTACAAACATTGTCTACAGACACCTGTTATAATATGAGGTTTGAATCACTTTTCAGCTGTTGTTTATTTTATCAGCTCTGTTAACTATACAGGTGCACTTTGTACTTCAATTACAGACCGCAGTCTTTGTGTTTGTATTTGTTGTAGTTCTATTTACTCTGTTCTTTATTCTGTTTTTTATTGATCCAGATCACCAGCATCCTCCACTCACCCTCGCCCTGTGGCCGGTGCACATCCCTGACAGGGTCCGAATGGCAGCCAGGATCATCTCGACCTTTGCGGTGTCGATGAGCTGCATGAGCAGGGCCACGCCATTATTCTGGAAAATTCTCTCAGCGCCGGCATCTTCTCGAGCCAGGACGATCAGGTTGTTGGCGGCCTATAGAGGGAGTAACCGACTCATTACAACCTGAGCATCAGCATCATCGGCACACATTCAAAGTAAATAACTGTGTGAGATACGAGTTTCGCACCTTCTCCTTCTTCTCCTTGTCAGTTTCGTCACTGAGCAGGATGTCGAACATGTTCTGCACTCTGGAGTCTGTGGAGAACGTGGTCTTCAGCTGTAGAAAAAGACTGGATTATTACTCAAAGCCCAAACCACTTTGCTCATCCTCAGTGTTTACTGGATTATGAATGTTTCACCTTTTGCTGGATCTCAGCTCCAAGTCGTCTGAGAGTTTCTAGAAAGGTCTTGTTTTTGGGTTCCAGTGTGGCGCATCTCTGAACATCCTTAAAAGCCATGTCTAATTTGCCCAGCTTCTCCAGACCTTGGCATCGTCTGTACAGGGCTTTGATGTCGGCGGCGTCCACATCTATGGCTGTTTAATAAATGAAAGAAATGACACGTTCAGAAACACATTTATTTAGAACACTTTTGACAGCAAACTGATTAACAAGCATCACTCACCCCTGGAGGCATCGGAGACAGCGTTGGAATAGTTTTCCTAGAATGCAAAGCACAACTTACAAACATATTTGGATATTTTTTTTTTTATTCTTTTGTGGAACCAGTAATATCTTCGCATTAAAGACATACCTTTTTCAGAAAGCATGCCGATCGGTTCCTGTAGATTACAGCCAGGGATTTTTTGTCCTTGCAGGCTTTGATGGCTTTTGTGTAGCTCTCGATGGCTTTGTCGATCTCACCTGCCTGGAAGAGCTTGTTCCCCTCGTCTTTCAGCTGCATTGCATCCCCCATTTCTCCCATCTAAAAACAGTATGGGACACAAGAATGTACAGCAAAATAAAATCTGAGGTCATAAATCATTTACCTTTATAAAAGAAAGTATCCCAAAACAGCAGTCATACTAAAAAAACATCTAAAGAAATATATATATTTAAAAAAATCCATTCTTTAACCATAAACGACTGCCGTACAGACTTCCTGTGTCCTGCACTCATGCCTTATTTGGGCAAAAGTCTGACCTGCTGGAAGGCCTTACCTTCCCACATGGCACATCCACGTTGGTGGTACAGATAAGCTATCACCTTATTCTGCTTCACATCCGCGGCCACTGAACAAACACAAGCAACCAGAGAGAAATAACAGCCGAAGAATCACATACCGTCATGTGTCCAGCGGGTTCCTGTAGATGAAGTCGATCCAGAAATGTTTGACCATTAAGTTTGTACCTTCTTTTCCCCTCAGTGCAGCTGACCCCAAGTGCCATTTATATTTATCTCCAAGTGACTTGGGTAACAGAGGGCTCAACCACTTCCATCAGGAGGGGTTTTCCCTTCAGGCTTTTTTGGACCCACCAGTTTATAAATGTAATAATTTGATGTGAAATCACCGACATCGGTTTTCACACACTATGAACATTACAGCCAAACAAATCTGTAACATTTTCATCCAAAGTCTTTACACAATGAACTAAAGACAACTCTTTACTCCCACATGGAGTGAGAAATGGAGCATCCCTGATATGGGCTATTTGGGGTGCCGGGATGACAGCTGAGCAATCAGCAGCACATGGCCCTAACTCCACCAATGGCTGGGGCAGGCCGAGTGGCAGCCCCAGACAGCTGGAACCGTACAGGTCAGTGTGGTAGCTTCTAGAACCTGTGAGATCTCACAGGGGGAAAAAAGAAAGGGCCATCGAGCGGGGGGATTTATTAAAATGTGAAATGAGAAGAAAGCACAAGATCCAGATAAATATCTACAATATACATGGTTTATTCAAAGCAGTCTCATAAATTATAGCCTACACAGTGCAACAATATTAACAGACAACTCTACTTTTAATGGATCGCTCATTAAACATTGTCTGTAAAACAAAAGCGCACTGCTCTGTAATCTGTAGCATGTAAACAGGATGCTTCAATATGAAATAGATCTCCTAACCCAGTGTTTTTTTTTTTTTTTTTTTACATATGAAACAACGCATTATTAAACATTTCTGCTCTGTGCACGTCGATTAGGAAGTCCTTCTTGTTCAGATCCGCCGCACGTGACCCAACACAGACGTCAGCTGCGTCCGAAATCGCCTACTTCACAGTACATACTAAATTTAATCCGGTAAGCACTCTTTAAACAGTAAAGCAGAAGGCTTTTTAAGTGAGTGTAGAGTTCATGTGACCTCGGATGCATCACATCCTCCATATTACGAATGTCACTGAACAAAAGCGGTCACCCCCCCCCCCACACACACACAGTAAATGTTCCACTGTGCATTAAAAACCATGATGTTGTTTAATGCCGGACATATTTATCATCCATCCATCCATCCATCATCTTCAGCTTCATCCTATATCAGGGTCACGGGGGGGGGGGTCCCCATGCCCATCCAGGGGAGAACGTTTCGGGCGCTGGGCAGATAGACCCAGGACAGGGTGCCAATCCATCGCTGGACACACACTCACTCACACACACACACTCTATATGGGGCAATTTGGAGAACTCAATTGACTTGATCCATGTTTTTGGACTGTGGGAGGAAACCGGAGAACCCGGAGGAAACCCACGCGGACACGGGGAGAACATGGAAACTCCACCCAGATGGGGATTCGAACCAGGAATCCCTAGCGCTGAGAGGAGAACATGCTAAACCACTAAGCCACCTTGCCGCCCCATATTTTTGTCTGTTTCTGTGATTCATTCATTCATTATCTCCCGCTTTATCCTCTATCAGGGTCGCGGGGGGGGAGGGGGGGTTCCCCATGCTCATCCAGGGGAGAACGTCTCGGGCACTGGGCAGATACACCCAGGACAGGGCGCCAATCCATCGCTGGGTCCACACTCACACACTCTATATGGGGCAATTTAGAGAACTCAATTAACTTGATCCATGTTTTTGGACTGTGGGAGGAAAACGGAGAACCCGGAGGAAACCCACGCGGACACGGGGAGAACATGGAAACTCCACCCAGATGGGGATTCGAACCGGGAATCCCTAGCGCTGAGAGGCGAACGTGTTAAACCACTAAGCCACCGTGCCGCCCCTGTTTCTGTGATTGTGTCTCATTTACATTTTTAATTCAGTAGGGCAACCTGAGGCGTACTGTGTTTTCGGACATACTAACCTTTCTGGCCTACTGCTTTTGCCTAGTATGTAGTATATAGTAGGCGATTTTGAACTGTTTGAGTTGCACATGTTTACCTCTAAACACTACCCACTCTGTAATTTGGCGTGATGTATGAATATCATGAGCAGTTTGGCTGAACAGATTAAACTTTTGCACATCTGGATTTTTTTCTTTTTATCAAAATAAAGTGGCACTGACTTCCTTCCTATACTGAAAAAGGGTACTGGGTACCACGTATGAAACTCTGGACATTCAGTAAATTGAACTACACAGTGAAATCCTTCCTTTCAGCTACCAAAAGGTTGAATCTAGGCATCAATAACATGAGCATGACATTTAGTTCGTCATCCGATTTCAGATATATTTCTTCTGTGTGTTTAAAATCCATCTGGAAAAAAAAAAAAAAAAAAAAAAAAAAAAAAAAAAAAAAAGCAGAAAACTCATCTGGAAAACGCTGTGAGAAGCTACTTTACTAGTAATGAGTGTAGAAAGTCGATATTTTGGCCCCAGGCTGTGGTTTCCGAATGGCTCGCCTCTTTACAGCTAGAAAAGCAGTCTTTTTTTCCGTAATGTCCAGGTTATAAAACCGCGTTTCCTTCTTCCTCGTTCACATGGTGGTCTTCCATCAAAAGGAGCCGGTGGATCGAGAGCGAGTGAATCCCGGTGCAACTGGATAATAAGCATCCAGGGTATGAATGATGAAGATGTTTGGAGGAAGCGCCGGCAGTCGAGGCTGCCTCACACGTCTCTGCCGCTGAGTCACTGCGAAAACATTACAGATGCAATTAAACTGGAAATCAAACAAACCCGAGAACCACAATGTACCTCAATTTGGTGCGATCTATTTGCTAAACCATCACACGCAACATTATCTCATGAAATTATCTGCAACGCTGATGAAGGCTTCATACACGGTGTTCTTTTTTAAGTGTTAAAAACACATTGTCCCATAAAACAACACAAAACAAGTAAAGCTGCATTACAACAATGTCCTGCTGTACAAAGCATCACATACATAAAAAAAATAACCCAGTATCATCTATTTCAGTTACACTAACATATACTTAACATTGAATATTTAAATCAGGTAAAATTATTTAAACATTTACATTTGATCATTTATCAGACGCCTTTATCCAAAGCGACTTACAAGGTGAGCACAGGGTTCATCACAGAATCCCTGGAGTAATGAGGGTTAAGGGCCTCGCTCAAGGACCCACATTGGTAACTTCAGTGGACCTGGGCTTTGAACCCCCAACCTTCAGATTGAGAGCCCAACACCCTAAACACTGAGCTACCTTTCCCTCTTAAACTTCATTAAAACAAAAAAAGGGGCATCTGAATTTATTTGATCATGTGCTGCATTATGAAGTTAAATCAGTACGACGGCCGGCGACATCACAGCGCATGTTTATGGGCTGAAACACACACTCACAAAGTAAACATCCAGCACTGATCCATCGTCTCGGTCCATGTCCACTGTGCTTTGCTCAGAGTTTAGACAGATGGCGCTGTCCTCCAGAGTGAAGGTAGAGTGCGAGCCAACAGGAAACCTGCAGGCCAGAAGCAGCATTAAGCTTCAATGAATTTCAACTCCTTTAACACAAAAGCAGAATTAATGCCTACGCAAAGCACGATGAGTGTGTTAAGCAAAACATAATAAAAAATAACAGACAATACAGTCTGATACCGCCCCCCTCCTCACACACACACACACACACACACACACACACATATACACACACACATGCACACAAACCCTGTGGTCATTTATAGCTTCTGGCCCGCAGCCACACACCTCAGCTGAGGAAAGCGCTTTTCTTTTTATTGCCTGCAGTAAAGTCACGAGATATTAACTAGTGACCTGTATCGTTCATGGCTCTAAATTCTTGAAGTAAGACATTTCTCTCGCCGGGCTATTCATTAACGCCGCGTTATCAAACATTGGCCAGACCTGATCCGCACATCAGCATTTTTCTCTTCAAATTACAGACTGTACTGGCACTTAGATGAATAAGCCTCCTATTTATGAAGAAAGAAGGCGTGAGTTTTAATGCCAGTGCATTAATTAGACGGTGACACACTTTTCTGGAATACTACGCTCATCAGCAGGGCTTCTGTAAAATTCGGCAACTCCTCGTCTTCATCATGTAGTATTTGACAAAAACTGTAGTATTTGTAGTATACAGCTCTGAGTCCGTTTATAGTCATTTTTTAAATCCTTACTCTGCTTTGTGGGTTTGTACTCGAATCCAGCTCACCCCCCCCCCCCCCCCCCCCCCAGGGTAGATTCAGTGATTTTGCTACATCCAGGAATCTAGCTACATAATCTAGAACACACTGTTTCGTGGCTGCTGCTGTAATAACAGGATTGGATGATGGAGGTAATGTACTGCTGATGGTGATTACATACATACGAGCTGGGTTCTGCTTGTTTCGCATTATTACTCCTTCGTTTAGACAAGGACCAATGCTTGTGTCCACATGCTTGTGTCCACAGTCCGCAGGTTTAAACTGGTTCCTTAACCATAAGCCAATGACTGATCCTTTTTTTTTTGCTTGTGGACTGCAGGTCACTGGTGACAGTAAAGTGAGTGTAGTAATATAAAAAAATAATATTAAATAACGGGCGGCACGGTGGCTTAGTGGTCAGCACGTTCGCCTCTGAGCGCTAGGGATTCCCGGTTCGAATCCCCATCTGGGTGGAGTTTCCATGTTCTCCCCATGTCCGAGTGGGTTTCTTCCGGGTTCTCCGGTTTCCTCCCACAGTCCAAAAACATGGATCAAGTCAATTGGGTTCTCCAAATTGCCCTATATAGAGTGTGTCTGTGTGAGTGAGTGTGTGCCCAGCGATGGATTGGCGCCCTGTCCTGGGTCTATCTGCCCAGCGCCCGAAACGTTCTCCCCTGGATGGGCATGGGGAACCCCACCGCGACCCTAATAGGGGATAAAGCGGATGATAATGAATGAATATTAAATAACATTGTATTTTTGTCCTAATTTGAAATTAGAACCATTAAAAGTTCAGATTTTCGTTTCGCTCGGGAGTCTATTGTTGAACGCCAACATGTTCCTGTGTACTGATAAAACAGGGCACATGGTGGTGCATGACGGCAGTGGAACAATATCTCTTGATTTTTGTGTACTTTTCCAAGTTACTGGGCGACATGTGGCGCTTGTTAAATAAGCAAACCGGCAGAATCACCTTGCATTCACCTTGTCTTTCGAAATATCTGAAAGCGTGTTATTATGGTCCAGACTAGCTAATTGTGTTGTGGTAGCAACATGGTGACAGGTGACAAACGCCCTCCACACCTGCTGGAACTGTGGTTTAGATAGCCGCACTGTTCGATGTTTTTCTAACAACTCTTGCAAAACAATGGTCCTATTGTCGCCTCTGTTCGGTGCGCTAATGAAATATTCAGCTTTTTTATTAGAAGCTCTCCGGCAGACAGGCAGGTGCATGCTGCAGATAAAAGATTCTAAACCCTGTTAAAGCACAAACCAAACAGGCTGATTGTTAAACCGTAGTTTGTGGCGTGCGGGCTGCATTTTCATCAGATTCGGGGCGTGTCATCCAAAGATACATAACTACTATCTCTTAACAACATGTTAAAAATAGAGCTGTAGTATGTGATAGGTCTGGAAAGCAGCCAGGTCTAATTCTGATGTGATCGTGAAGGTGGCAGAGCGTGACGGGAATGGTAAGTACATGGGTGTAAATGGGAAGGTATCGGGAGTGTCTGCATGCTTTAAGGTGTGCGTCTGTCAGAATGCCTTTACCGATAATTGGATGTGCCCTCCAGGTATCGGTCACCAACGTAGACCGGGGAGGACGAAACAATGTGGCCCCTTGGGGATGCCTCGGCAAACGAGGGCGCGACAGGAAGCAGGTCAGGGCGACGGTAGTTACCAAAAACTGAGGAGAAAAAACAGGTTAACAGTTTAACATACAGTATTTACAGTAGGTATGTATATATATATATATATATATATATATATATATATATATATATATATATATATATATATATATTCATTCATTCATTATCTTCTGCTTTATCCTCTATTAGAGTCACGGTGGGGTTCCCCATGCCCATCCAGGGGAGAACGTTTCGGGCGCTGAGCAGATACACCCAGGACAGGGTGCCAATCCATCGCTGGCCACACACTCACTCACACATACACACTCTATATGGGGCAATTTGGAGAACTCAATTGACTTGATCCATGTTTTTGGACTGTGGGAGGAAACCAGAGAACCCGGAGGAAACCCACACAGACACGGGGAGAACATGGAAACTCCACCCAGATGGGGATTCGAACCGGGAATCCCTAGTGCTGGGAGGCGAAGGTGCTAAATACTAAGCCGTGCTGCCAACATACACACACACACACACACACACACACACATACATATATATATATATATATATATATATATATATATATATATATATATATATATATATGTGTATATATATATATATATATATATATATATATATATATATATATATATATATATAATAAATATGTGATATGTGTGTGTGTGTGTGTGTGTGTGTGTATTACAGGTAAGGTAAGGTCAGCCCTTTTTTATTACAGGCAAGGTAAGGTCAGCCATGACTTGTTCCACTACTGAAGTTTGCGTACTTTGTGTTTGAGAAGTGAGGGTAAACGAATGCATGTCTTAGTTTAATTAGTCATTAATTTAACAGAGTTTCTCCGTCATTAAAGACAACAATGTTTGCCTCTCTAAAGTCAGAATATGCTTTTCAGAAGGAAGCGAGAAACAAACTTAGTACATGATTTGTTTTAAAAGGCGAGATCGGTAACCTTGTCCATCCAGACTGGCCAGACTGCGGGCACCACCCAGCCGCTCTGCCCGCTCGTCCACTCTCTCCTCCCGGTGTGGGGACAGCAGTTCCTGAGACGAAGACTTCAGGGCAACGATGGAGTTACGGCCTCGCTTTCCTGGAGAGTATCGATTCGCTGTAAACAACAAAAACAGAAATATGACCGCCGTGAACCGAGAAAAGAAATCAATTACGCAGACAATGGGGTCTAAAATTAAGACGTGTTTTGTTTTTTTTTAACCAGGACGCTCACTTTGAAGTTTCCGGAAAACACTGGTGCTCATGAATTTGAGGAATCTGTTTGCATAGAAGCTGGGCCTGTGAACGGACACCGTGTCCTGAGAACACAACACAAGAGAGAAGATGATATTCAGACCCGCAGCTCCTAATGATGAAGTCTGAAGTCTGATAAAGACCCTCAACTTACACCGTCGTACACAAGCGCCTTCCAGGAGTGTTCCAGCTTCTTGATGAACCTTTAAAAAAACACATCAAAATGAGTTTAACTGACCTGAGAACAGGTTAGATTTATTATAGTTATTTATAATATATTAATAAATATAATCCATCCATCCATTATCTTCCGCTTCATCCTATATCAGGGTCGCGGGGGGGGAGGTTCCCCATGCCAATCAAGGGGAGAACGTTTCAGGCGCTGGGCAGATACACCCAGGACAGGGCGCCAATCCATCGCTGGGCACACACTCACTCACACAAACACATACACACTCTATATGGGGCAATTTGGAGAACTCAATTGACTTGATCCATGTTTTTGGACTGTGGGAGGAAACCGGAGAACCCGGAGGAAACCCACGCGGACACGGGGAGAACATGGAAACTCCACCCAGATGGGGATTCGAACCGGGAATCCCTAGTGCTGAGAGGAGAACGTGCTAACCACTAAACCGCCGTGCCGCCTAATTGCCTTAATACATATTATATTTATTTATTTATTATATTTATTTATATAACAGGTATATTTATTGCAATATGTAAATGAAGTTCGTTTGAGAATCCTTTATGGATTAAATGATTCACTGATGTATGGCATCACCAGCCGTCATTATTTTCTCAAAACGACACAAACTGCGTTTCATTTCTGCAGGTTGAAACAGAAGAGCTGCAGCGTGTTCTTTAAGATGCTGTGAAAGGTCCACCCACTGATTTCCTTATGAAAATCCACTTCTGTGTTCCAGAGAATGGAGGAAGTTTGAAAGACAAAGTGCAGTCCAAGCAAACAGAGATCTGATTGTTTAACGAGGAAACTTCACTCCACATCCGATTCACAGATTTTTATAAATCCAGACGGCAACCAAAACGATTGCGCTTCCGTTTGGTTTAATAAAAATAACAAATGGATTTAAAATAAGAACAGAGGGCAATTCAGGTTCATCTCTCATCTTGTTACTAGGGCTGTATTCATCTAAAGATTTTCATAGTCGAATCTGATTCGTCAGATTTTCCCTATAGTCGACTGATAGTCGAATCAGTTAAAATTTCACCACAAGATGGCGCTAAGGGCGTAGTTAAATTTTTTTTTTTTTTTTTATATATATATATATATTTTACTTGTTTTTCTAACAAAAGAAAACCTTTTTTTTGTTTTTCTTTTTTCTTTTTTTTTCTAGAAATTAGGATGATTTTATTTGACAAAAGGCTATATATATATAACGAAAACAAAGACATTTCATGTAAAAACTAATGCTTAGCAGCAGCCATGGGCGCCCCCATGTGGTCAAAATGGTACATTCGACTATGAGGTTCATAGTCGACTACGGTTCTCCGAATCGAATCGTCGAATCAGCGAATATTGCAGCTCACCCCTACTTGTTAGCCTCGCTTGCATTCGAGGTTCCAATTCATTCTAAATGGTAAATGAAGTCGGGGCTGATGAAGGTCAGGCGCTCTGTTAAACAGAATGTCTTTTTAAACCCATTAAACTTCCACCTTTTGGACTAAACTGGTCTGCTGATTTCGGAGCGTCACACTTCAGTGGAAGTACAAATTAAAGAGAATGCATCAGCTGGAGGTTTCAGCGAACGCTGTCGCGATCAGATTAGCGTCCAGTGAAACTCAGAAGCTCCGTCAAGACCTGAAATCACGTCCAGGTTCATACTGCTGCCCCCGAACATATATTTCATATAGTGTACATTTTATTTTGCATCTACTGTAACAAGAGCACGATGGCATACCTGTATGATTGCAGGATGTCAATTATGCCCAGGAATATGAGCAGCTTCTCCCCCCGGTTGGTTCGGGCTGGGATGCCTCCCATTCTGTGGAAACACAAAATATGTCCATACATGAAAATTTATGTAGTGTATGTATCACAAAAAGTTGCCATTGTGGGTATAGCTGTCTTATAATTGGCCCACAGTGGGCTGATAAACACACGGCCCTTTCTAATATTTCCTGTTTAAAATGAAGCTTAATAACAAGTTTTTTTTTTTTGCATAATCATTTCCAGACATCTTTATGAAGGGTGGCTCTGTTGAGCGCACCACGTGTTTCAGAGAGATAAACCCCCGACATGATTTCCTTCGCGGGTTAAATATGAACAGAGACTCACGTGTCATCGGTGGTTATGGCCTCCACTGCTTTGTTACCCCCCTGGATGGATTCCATAGCAGTGGAGTAAAGGACCCTCTGTCCTACAGGGCGCCTGCCGTCCCCTCCGCCGCCGTCCCCTTCCCTGTGGTTGTGTTGCAGGACGTGTATGCCCAGCAGCAAACTGTAGTCCATGATCTTAAAACTCTCCAGCACCTGCGCACAGCACACATACAGAGTGCACGTGATGCCCCCTGCCCAAATAATACTAATAAACATCACAGAGGAACAGATGGATGGTTAATAGGGTGTAGATATTTCAGAGCCCTTGAGGAATATTCCATTGTTTTTCTGTCCTCAGGTTGCATCTCTGTACGGAGACAATGAGACCAAACTTTGGGTTTCTGCAAGAAAGCCCAAATCGGGCTTCTTTTTTGCTATAAACTGCGAACCGCTGGTCTGAAGAAAGACGTCCATCAGAAATGGTGTAATCAGGTCCAAGTCAAAACTAATAAGAACTCTGCGGGGAACCCTTTTCAGAAATCACATTTCAGAATAGGAGAACACCTTGTGTGAATGAGGTCAAATGAGGACGTTCCCACAACGTGCGACTGATTAGCGGAGGCCGTGGAATATTTTAGGGAGAAAAAGGATGAAGGTCACGTTAAGATATAAGCAAGGTGTTTACGTAAAGCGGATTACGTGTTAATGTGGAGAACATGCTGACCTCGTTTAGTGAAGCAGGCAGCGCGCTTTAAAAACCTTTCACATGATCAAAGGCCATAAGAACTTCATGTAATCGTGTTAAAAACTGGCCGACGGACATAAATCTGATCTCAAAGGCCTTACAGCAGCTTTTGTTTGTAGTTCATGTGCGTAATGACATAACAGCATAACAGCTTCGGCACCTTTCCTGAAGATCTGGTTATAAATGGGGGCGACGCCAAAAGAAACGTTATTCAGAGCTTTAAATTTTAACGTATGATCACTTTGATTTGAATTATGCTAGAAAATAAGTGAAGTATGTAGCGATCAATGAAGGTGCTTTTAGAACTTTGTCCAGTCACCTAAGGTAACCTTCTCCATGCAACCATTCATTCATTCATTCATTCATTATCACCCGCTTTATCCTCTATTAGGGTCGCGGTGGGGTTCCCCATGCCCATCCAGGGGAGAACGTTTCGGGCGCTGGGCAGATACACCCAGCATAGGGCGTCAATCCATCGCTGGGCACACACTCACTCACACAGACACACTCTATATGGGGCAATTTTTGAGAATTCAATTGACTTGTTCCATGTTTTTGGACTGTGGGAGGAAACCGGAGAACCCGGAGGAAACCCACGCAGATACGAGGAGAACATGGAAACTCCACCCAGATGGGGATTCGAACCGGGAATTCCTTGCGCTGAGAGGCGAACGTGCTAAACCACTAAGTCACCGTGCCGCCTCCATGCAACCAATTCCAACTATATATATATTGAATATATATATATATATATATATATATATATATATATGAATTCTCAAAATTGCCCCATATAGAGTGTGTCTGTGTGAGTGAGTGTGTGCCCAGCGATGGATTGGCGCCCTGTCCTGGGTGTATCTGCCCAGCGCCCGAGACGTGCTCCCCTGGATGAACATGGGGAACCCCACCGCGACCCTAATAGAGGATAAAGCGGGAGATAATGAATAAATGAATGAATATATATATATATATATATATATATATATATATATATATATATATATATATATATATCCATCCATCCATTATCTTCTGCTTTATCCTATCTTATGGTTGCGGGGGGGTTCCCCATGCCCACCAGGGCAGAATGTTTCGGGCCCTGGGCAGATATACCCAGGACAGTGCGCCAATCTATCGCTGGGCAATATATATATACATATATATATATATATATATATATATATATATATATATATATATATATATATATATATATATATATATTGGGGTTAGGTTCCCTGCCTAAAGGCACTTCAGTCATAGTACTTGGTTCCTTAACCACAAGCCTCCGACTGCCCCAGTGAAGGGTCAGCGTGAAACACATGCACGCATTGCCATCTCATGGATGACGCCAATGAATTGTGTCCTTGAGCAAACACACACATTTTTTTCACTAACAATGTCATTTCATACAATACTCACAATAAAATATGAAAATTCTCTATTCAGAGAGCTGTATGAATTGTCATCAGTGGTTTCCTTTATATTAAGAATGAAGAGAAAACAGACGCTGGATCCAGACAGGCTTCTCTGAAGGTGCACCGTATGCTTTGCATGACCTCCTGGTTCCGGCCTTTTGAATAGGACCACAGACGACAGACATCCTGATGGTGATTTGCATCCTGTTGGCAGCAGCGCAGAACCTCCAACAAGGGTGTGTGCAGGGCCTTTATAGCAAATAATACTTCTAATGAGTGATCGTACATAAGAAAGCACATTAATCCTAATCCGCTGATGCTTAGCTGTTGAATGGAGGATGGTTGCTAGGTGGTTACTGTCACATTAAAACACGGGGGAGAAAATGAATGAGGCTTTTAATGGTAAACTGATACTTAAATACACCTGTTAGTAAGCCCTTAGCAACAGATCAAACACATAGAACCCATCACAGTGAGGCAAGCACTATCACAATGGAGTGGTCTGGGTGAGACTGATATGACGGAAGCCCTGACCTCAATCCCATTAAACATCTTTGGGATGAACTAGGATGGAGATTGCTGGATGTTGGACCTTACTGATGCTCTCCTGGATAAAAGTGCAACAAAATCCCACAGACACACTCCAAAATCCTGAAGAACGCCTTCCCAGATGTACTGAAATCTCCCGTATGTTTTATAAGGAGGTGTGCAAACAACTGAAAAACGCTGCTCCCTGGTTCGAAAGCAGGGATCATTTGCTTGGTGCATTATTCCTATCCCGGCAGTGGATTTAAATCTAACGGTGGAAAACAATTGGCCCTCGCTGGTAAATCAGTCATCACCTCGAAGGCCGTGACCCTGACAGGCTTACTGGCAATGTCACCTAATGACATTTTCAAACACAGAGATCATCAATAAACAGCCCATTACCTGCCGTATGTTAGAATCACTCTGACAGCAGCATGCACCACTGCCAGCTAAGCTCCATAAAACATTATTTATACTCTCTGTACTCAGCACAGTCCACGCCGCCCAGCAAAATGTGTGAGAAAGGTCTTCGGCAATGTGTGTGAAAGTGAACATTGTACCTGGGTGTTGTCCGTGCTGAATAACACTCAGCAGTGCGATGCAGAACCTGAATCTGGCTCATGACTTGTAAAGTGCCTGTGTACATTATATACAGGACAGTATCAAAAGTTTGGACACGTCCCTTCTTACACCATTCTCTATCTCCTCCACTCATCATATAGATGGAGATGTAGTTTTATAATTACAGACTGTAGTCCATCTGTGTCCTTTGTGTTGGTTCTCTGTTCTCTGTTGATCAGGAGCATCACAGAACAGGTATCATTTGGGTGGTGGATTGTTTATTGTCAGTTCTGCAGTGACACTGATGTGGTGGGGGGGGGGGGGGGTTCTAGTGCAGCAGTGCTGCTGGAGTTTCTGCTGGGATAGGAATAATGCCCCCACCCAATAACCCCTGCTCTGTGGTGGTACTATTGGGGTTCTGAGCTTTAGAACAGAGTACACAGTATGTACTGTAGAACACAAACAGATGGACTACAGTCTGGAATTGTAGAACTACAAAGTCCATCTTTACAGGAGGTGGAACTGAGAACGTGGAGAAAAAGAGGAGCGAAAAGAAGGCGTGTCCAAAGGTTTGCTTGGTACGGTATGTGCATGTACCTGTATGCATACACTCAGTGAGGGCTGTTCTCTCTGACTCGGTTTACTCGTGACCCGCATCAGCGCTGATCCTGTAAATGCCTTATTGGTGAAGTAGGTCATTCCACCAGCGGGAAAACTCGTTTTACAAGGAACTTAAGACGCAATCGGTACATTAAACCCTGAAAGATCGCCGTCTGTATGAATGTAGAGGAAAGTTCTAAAAAAAATAAAAAAAACCCTACTTTTTAATAAACGGCGTGAAGGTGGAGGATTTTTCCGTAACAAGGTCATGACACCAAAACAAAGCAGCCACAGAGAGAAGCTTATGCAATGCTTTCAGACAACACTTGCCCTCTTATGCAAAAATGTGGGCACCCCTGATCATATTCCTGGTCAAATAATAAAAAAGGTTATGTATTATTTAATATATTTACCTCAGACGGAAATGTCTGCACATTTAAATCCCCAGTTGCTATTTATTACCCGGATTAAACATGCGGGGATTAACACTATTGTATCCAGGCTTAATTTAACAAAAACCAGTGTAAGTACGATGTAATACACATAGAACACATGCTCACGAGTGAACACAATGTTAAAAAAAACAATCACAACTAACCAACTAATTCCAACAGGTGCCAATACTTATGCATGAGACCATATCCAGGCTTGTTTACAAGGCCGATGACCTTAATCTGCACTCTGTCTGCATTGTCATGTCTGGGACAGTCGTAGGATTGTGGTTAAGGAACCAGCTTTGCGACCTGATGGTCCCCGGGTCGACATCAGACAGCATTGTTTTGTAAAGGTTTGGTTTTTGTTTTGAGCTGAACACAAATGTCTGATTTAAAGAACCCCGAGATTACGAGATACCCTCGAATCTTCCATGCATTACCTCAAATAACCCCGAAAATCTGCTGCGTGTGTTTTCATGGGATCTTCAAATGAAAACATGATGCAGCTCTAAGCCACAGATTGAAATCACACAAGACGTTCTATGATACTGAACTGAAGGTCTGAATTAGTAATGGATTTGGGCTGCATGAGGCAACATTCACTAATCAGATTTTAATTACACCCCCAGGACCTTGAAGTGCCATCCTGTTCGGAAACATACAGGAAGATTTTCACAAAGATACGCAGAATCAGTTCGACTCCAACCAGCTCGAGTCCAATGACAACAAAGAACGTCCATCCATCCATCCATCCATCTCCTGCTTTATCCTAGGCTCGCGGGGGGGGGGGGGGGGGGGGGGTTCCCCATGTCCATCCAGGGGAGAACGTCTCGGGCGCTGGGTGGATACAACAGGGCGCCAACCCATCGCTCACTCACACACAAACACACTCTATATGGGGCAATTTGGAGAATTCAGTCGACCTTGATCCATGTTTTTGGACTGTGGGAGGAAACCGGAGAACCCGGAGGACATTGGAGAACATGGAAACTTCACTTAGATTGGGATTCGAACCGGGAATCCCCAGCGCTGAGAGGAGAACATGCCAACCACTAAGCCACCATGCCGCCCACAACAAAGAACTTACATTTACATTTACATTTGGTCATTTAGCCGACGCCGACTTACAAGGTGAGCACAGGGTTCATCACAACATCCCTGGAGCAATGAGGGTTAAGGGTCTTGCTCAAGGAACCACACTGGTAACTTCAGTGGACCTGGGATTTGAACCACCAACCTTCAGATTGATACCCAATGCCCTAACCACTGAGCTACCACTGCCTCCCTACCAACTCAGTATATAAAATAGCGGCGGTACCTTTAGAAGGGAGTAAGGTGTTGGACTGTCAATCTGAAGGTTAGGGTTAGGTGCCATCTGGTCCCTTAACCCTTTCACACTGGGGGTGCTGTATCATGGCTGACCCTGTGTTCTGATCCCAGAACCTTAAGTTAGTATACTAGGGTCCGAAGCACTCCCACACCCATCAGAACTGGGACATGTCCTGCACTAGAATCCGAGCGGTGAAGGCTGAAGGATAAGCACTCACCCGACAGTCACGCTGCAGCGTCTTCATCAGCGCGTTGTAGGTCTCCGTGTCAAAATACAGGCCTTCGTGCATGTCCTGAAAGTCCAGGTCTTTGTACGTCGGGGAACCCTTCTCCCGTTCTTTCCGAGAGGCTCGCCGTTTGTACGTGGAGCCCTTAAGGTCGTATTTGTAGTGCATTTTTAAAGAGCGGGGCAGGACGTTGTTCATAACAACCACACGTATATTAATGCCCCCCGACTGCATGCAGTAGAGGCCGTAGAACTTGGGCAGGAGAGTCCTGGGATTCTGATTGAGGTTCTACACGGAACAAAGATACGAGCGTTCAGATCAATAACGTGAAGCACACACAGACTAAAAACAAAGGTTCTAATTAAAAGTGTCCTGACTATTGAACCTTATCAATGCTCAAAAGACTCAGCACCCACTGAACCTCGTGAATAGAACATACTGTAGAACACTGGAGACTGAAGGAACGAGATCATCTCACCATGTAGTATCCTGGCAGCAGTTTCTGCAGAAACTCGGCCTCCTTGTGCTGCACAGTTTTAATGATGAACTCATCATCGCTGGTCAGGTAGAAGATGGAGCCGCTGGCCCCGGGGTTGGACAGCTCGATCAGAGGTTCCTTACAGATCGAGTACTGGAAGACATGGAGAGAACATGCGCTCAGGTTCAGAAACTGACGTCTAAAACACCCAAAGAACTGGTTTTGATAAAACCAGATGCCTAGATGTTTCATTTTTTTGTCCACCACACCCTGAGTACTGACCACGGAACCTGCTTACTGTGAGGCAAGAGCACCCACCACTACGCCATCATGTCCATCATGTCCACCCCACCCTGAGTACTGCCCACGGGACCTGCTTACTGTGAGGCAAGAGCACCCACCACTACGCCATCATGTCCATCATGTCCACCCCACCCTGAGTACCGACCATGGGACCTGTTTACTGTGAGGCAAGAGCACCCACCACTACGCCATCATGTCCATCATGTCCACCCCACTCTGAGTACCTACTGCGGGACCTGCTTACTGTAAGGCAAGAGCACCCACCAGTACGCCATCATGTCCATCATGTCCACCCCACCCTGAGTACCGCCCACGGGACCTGCTTACTGTGAGGCAAGAGCACCAAGCCCAACGCCATCATGCCGCCCTATCACAAGCCTGGCTTTTAGTCTACTCCGGGTTGCATATCTGTCTATAAAACGAACTAACGGCTGCAATAAACGTCCTTTTAACTCTTTGTTGTTTATCAACGCGGCTGAAACCAGATGTTTAATCAGTCTGTTAGAGAAGCTAATTATTTTACGCCGCTTTGTGAAGGCGTCATGGCAGTGTAGTTTTCATCACCCACGACGATGCAGCAATAAAAAAAAATATATACACCCTCACTTTTCTGAGCGGCATAGAGAACTGAGCATCACCACCTCTGTTCTCTGTTTCTCCCAGCCACTTCTGCACACCAGTCCACGTTCCACGAGTGCAAACACAGGCTCGTGAAACTAAACTCCTGAATGACCAGCTTGTGCGACGTGAACTAAACCACAGCTTAAGCACAAAAATCAATATTTATACTGCAGAAGTGACGCTCCGAATGACGTGTCATTGACGCATTTTCACCAAACGGGAGAATGGCATTAAAATGTCAACAGAATTACTGAGTCTATCGGAATAATCACGCCATGAACATATTAAATAATCTTATCAGCCGCTTACAAGACTGTCAGAAATACGTCTGGCCAGTAAACTCTTAACATCCGCTCTCTCTATGCACTTAAACACGAACCACAGGCTTTTACAGCCGTCGACGTGCGGGGTGCCTAATGAAAACGAAGAGACAAGTTACGCCTCGGGCACAAACACAAGGGCATTTGCATGCAGCCGTGCTAAAAGTCAGTGTGTGTGTGTGTGTGTGTGTGTGAGATAATTATTTTGCGCAGTGACTGATCGCTGTGGTATAAATGAATTCAGTCGGAGAATCAGGACAGAATGCTGCATCTGCATTACTTATGATTCTTATTTGTCTTCGTTTCTGTATTAAGAGTCTGAATATTCAGCAAATCAATTAAATAACAAAAAACATTTGTATAAGGCCATATATAGTCGTCAACCGCTCGTTTCTTTCATACACATGTTGTCTTTTAACTCTAATCCAATTACAACACAGATACACAATACTGTTTGATAACGGCAGACGGTAGGCCATCTGTTTCTCTACATACTCAGTTGGTCCCTTTTATTCTCTTCTTTTCTGATGCAGACCCCCACAGCACCACCTCAGAGCAGGTATTATTTTAGTGGTGCATGATCGGAGATATAAGTAGAAACTGGGTAATCAATCAAAACCTCTGAACTGAGCTGAGAACGATGTCTGAGGAACCCTGAGGCTCTGCGGCTTTCGAGCTGCTCACCGCTCCGTCTTCTCCGTCTGGTTTTGTAACGCAGCAAATGAACTGCGGCCAAAAAAAGCGTAATACTTACTAAATAGTCATCTGGTTTGATTCCGAAAAGCTCTCTGAAATATCGGAAGGCCATCGGTGCATAAGTCTTGAAACGGAAGTCTGGAAAGTGGTGCGCTGGAGTCAGGTTGCTCCCATCTCTGTAAAAATGACATCACATTATTTATAACGAAGCTCATCAAGCAAAAGATGGACAGACACTACACACCGAGGGTCGGTATGTTCTAAATTTATTCATTCATTCATTATCTCCTGCTTTATCCTCTATTAGGGTCACGGGGGGGGGGCGTTCCCCATGCCCATCCAGGGGAGAACGTTTCAGGCACTGGGCAGATAGACCCAGGACAGGGCGCCAATCCACACTCACTCACACAGACACACTCTATATGGGGCAATTTGGAGAATTTCATTGACTTGATCCATGTTTTTGGACTGTGGGAGGAAACCGGAGAACCCGGAGGAAACCCACGCGGACACGGGGAGAACGTGGAAACTCCACCCAGATGGGGATTCGAACCGGGAATCCCCAGCGCTGAGAGGAGAACATGCTAAGCCACTAAGTCACCGTGCCGCCATTCTAAATGTAATTTGTTATTGTTATTGGGCTGTAATAGAAAACGCTCATAGGAAATCCATGCAGAAACAGTGAGAACATGCTAATGCCACACAGAACACATATTTTCTGCTCCACCGCGCAATCAAACCAAGGAACTCTGTAAGGCGAGAGGACGGGAACCGCACCACTGTCACTCCGCTGCCGAAAAAAAACTGGATTTACATTTTGTGTGAATTTCTTCATCTCAATGAGCGTCAACATTCTTGTAAACGAAAAGCGGCTCAGAGTAATTAGCTCCCTGAAGCAGGTCTGATCTCGTCAGGAGCAACGAACAGCGTATTTACTTTGCTGATTATATAATTCGGTTACATAACAAATATTTGCTGTCCTCGATTTTGTTATGTTCCTTTTCTCTCCTTTATTTTATTAACAATCACACGTGGACCTTCAGACGCAGAGGCATGAGAACGCTCCATTCACCACGTTCCCCTCGAGACTTTACAATTCATACTCTCGCTTATCACTTAAGACACATGTTGTTTTAACTCGCATCTAAATCACAGTATCAATCAAACGTTCGGCCACGCCCCCTTCTGGCTCCATCCTCTATCTCCTCCACTTTTCATACAGATGGAGTTTGTAGTTCTATAATTACAGACTGTAGTCCATCTTTGTTCTGTTTGTTGGTTCTCTGTTCTCTGTTGGTCAGGAGCATCACAGAACAGGTATCATTTGGGTGGTGGATTGTTGATTGTCAGTTCTGCAGTGACACTGATGTGGTGGGGGGGGGGGGGGTGTTTAGTGCAGCAGTGCTGCTGGAGTTTCTGCTGGGATAGGAATAATGCCCCCACCCGATAACCCCTGCTCTGTGGTGGTACTATTGGGGTTCTGAGCATCAGAACAGAGTACACAGTATGTACTGTAGAACACAAACAGATGGACTACAGTCTGGAATTGGAGAACTACAAAGTCCATCTTTATAGGAATTGGAACTGAGAACATGGAGAATAAGTGGAGCACAAAAGAGGCGTGGCCTAATGTTTGGCTGGAACTGTTTACAGTAAAGAACCATAAGATTTACTGCACTCGAACACTCACTGTTCCAAATTCGCTGCAGACAAACCTGTTACCTACCGTGACCTGTAACAGGTAAGAAAAGTATGTGAGACACGAACACACCCGTGAACGGATCGTGCTCACGCTTTTTTTATCATTAAAAAATAATTAATTAATTGATTCATTAACATGCAGGAATGCTGTATTTAACTCCAAGAGCTTCCTTGTAATAAAACTCCCCTGAAAAAGGAACCCAAATTCCGACGAAACATTGTTTTGGTCTAAAATAAAAAAGAGAAAGCTCCCAGACAGAAATGCATTTCCTCCCTGAGGACCGAGAGGCCATTTGATCTCTTTCAGCCTCGTTCACGACTTCCTCGTTTAGAATGCAACACGCTGCGAACGTAAGCCGCGGTGGAGGACGACATCAACGATGCCTGAGGCCAAGGAGGACCTGTTTACCTCCCCAGTGCCCTTGGGGGAGTCGCGGGGATGAACTGAATTACTGTTCGTGATTCTGAATCACTATTAATCTTTAAAAATAAATTAAAAACACATTTATTTAATCTGGAGTTTAATTAATCCCCTGTAGATAAAGATGTAGGTCTCAGACTTGGCTGTGTTGGGGGGTAATCTGTGATCAGTGTATGCTGGCGTTTCACCTCTTCACCCACCTCATCATTAATGGGGGGTGTGGCACTGAAATGATGCTGTTCCGGGGCGCCATCTCAACTATGTACCCTGCAGTATCTGCCTCTTTTAGTTCTGCTGCTCTAGTCAGTGATGCCGGAGTCACATGATGCACTGTATCAATAAATTACTTATTAATAAAATGCCGTGCTTTATTATCAGCTCTAACTGCCTTCCTTGTCTGTTTCTTTTGAGGTGTCCCCCAGCTTCCTGGAGATCTTCATCCATGGCTCTGCTGAAGAATACTGTATGGAACCTGACAAGGCGGTCCTGCAGGACGCCCCCTAATGGACTCACATATAGTTTTCCAGTTGTTAGTTTTTCCATTTGTTTAATATCTCTACACGGCTGTCCTACACTGTTGTTGCTGCCTGGCCGCTCAAGGAGGATGAGTCCCCCACTGAGTCTTGGTCCTCCCAAGGTTTCTTCCTTGAATAACAACATAACAGGGAGTTTTTTCTTGCCACTGTCGCTTCAGCTCGCTCTTTGGGGGTCTAAAGGCTTTTCATTCTGTAAAGCTGCTTTGTGACAATGTACTGTTGTAAAAAGCGCGACATAAATAAATAACTTGAACTTGAACTTGAACTGAATGACCTGCGCACCTAAAATCCATTTGGACCGTTACAGCACACACACTACAGAATGCTGAAGTCGTGCATCATTCGGCGGTCCTCATTATGACCATATATGGCACTCTGGGTCTGAGAAGGATTTTCAATGATAAACATAAATAGGGGGCGGCACGGTGGCTTAGTGGTTAGCACGTTCTCCTCTCAGCGCTAGGGATTCCCGGTTCGAATCCCCATCTGGGTGGAGTTTCCATGTTCTCCCCGTGTCCGCGTGGGTTTCCTCCGGGTTCTCCGGTTTCCTCCCACAGTCCAAAAACATGGATCAAGTTAATTGAGTTCTCTAAATTGCCCCATATAGAGTGTGTTTGAGTGTGTGAGTGTGTACCCGGCGATGGATTGGCGCCCTGTCCTGGGTGTATCTTCCCAGCGCCCGAAACGTTCTCCCCTGGATGGGCATGGGGAACCTCACCGCGACCCTAATAGAGGATAAAGCGGGAGATAATGAATGAATGAATGAACATAAATAGGGTTTTTCAAAATAATGGCCATTATCATGTTCTGTGGTGAAGGAATATGTTCAGAACCTGATACGTTTTCTTATTTGTATCATATTTGTGTCACCACGACCACCTGCACGTCCTCCTTCACCAAATCCATAAACCTCCTCTTTGTCCTTCCTCGCCACCTCCTGCCCGATGCCTCCGTCCTCAGCATCCTCCTGTATAAACCCCATCCCACCTCGGTATGTCCCAGCCACCTCGACCTCACCTCCCTGACCTTGTGTCTGAAACGCCCTGCCATATTTTGACACCGTCTGCACCGCTGTTCTGCACTGCTATATAAAGTGCGTCTCAAATCTGAGGCCCATCCCGTTGCTCTGCTCAGGAGCAGATCTAAAATAAGTTAGACAGGAAGCACTGAGGCATCGGAGCCATTCCACTCGTAATAGAAATGCAAATTGAGTCATCGCAGTGCAGCGCGGCCGGGAAAGGTGGCAATGGAAAGGTGCCATAAATACACCACCACTCGGCTGGAGCCGTACTTTTGTTTTGCATCTCTCTGGAGCAGATGTTTGTGTTGTAGCCGGAGTCGGTGGATTGGTTGCCGTCGCACTTGGTTGCCGCCATTAATTTTGTTTGTTTGTGCACAGTGTTGCAGAGAGACACACAGTGGGTCAGGGTCATCAAGAGCTTCACTCATCTACACCAAAGAGAGTCACTCTGTAGTTCCACAATTACAATCTGTAGTCCTGGTTCTCTGATCAGAACCCTCAGAACGGCACCAGCGAGCAGGTATTACCCAGGGGTAACTCTTCCCAGGGCGGCACGGTGGCTTAGTGGTTAGCACGTTCGCCTCTCAGCGCTGGGGATTCCCGGTTCGAATCCCCATCTGGGTGGAGTTTCCATGTTCTCCCCGTGTCTGCGTGGGTTTCCTCCGGGTTCTCCGGTTTCCTCCCACAGTCCAAAAACATGGATCAAATCAATTGAATTCTCCAAATTGCCCGATATAGAGTGTGTCTGTGTGAGTGAGTGTGTGCCCTAAACCACTAAGCCACCGTGCCGCCCCAAAAGCAAAAATAAAATCTATAAATCAATCAATAAATGCCACCAACACCACCAGCACCTCCACCTCCACGTCAATGTCACTGCACCATCCACATAGTAACTGCTCTGTCATGGTCCTGATGCAAAGTGGAACAGATGGACTACAGTCTGTCACTGTAAAATTACTAATTTAATCTACACGGTTATTTATTTATAAATCGTTGGTTACAAGTTAGAGCTCCTCCTCAGAGGACCCTTACCTGGGAAAAAACACCGTCTCCACCACGTAGAAGTCCTGCATGAGAACATCGCGGTCGGGTTTTGAGGTCAGGTTCCCCACAGAATGACCGATACCCAACTGGATGGCTCCTTTAAGAGCTGATGAGGTTGTCTACACACACACACACACACACACACACACACACACACACACACACAAAGACAGCAAAACGGTCAAAACTAATATTCAAACAACTGATCTTGTGTCTTTTGTAAGATTTCTTAAACATCTCTTAAACATTCTTAAATATTTGGCACTTATTTTCATTTATTTTCATTCATTATCTTCTACTTTATCCTCTATTAGGGTCGCGGGGGGGGGGGGGGGATTTGCCCATGCCCAACAAGGGGAGAACAGTTCGGTCGCTGGGCAGACAAACCCAGGACAGTGGGCCAATCCATCGCTGAACACACACTCACTCACACACACACACTCTATATGGGGCAATTTGGAGAACTCAATTGACTTGTTCCATGTTTTTGGACTGTGGGAGGAAAGCGGAGAACGCGGAGGAAACCCACGCAGACACGGGGAGAACATGGCAACTCCACCCAGATGGGGATTCGAACCGGGAATCCCTAGCGCTGAGAGGCGAACGTGCTAACCACTAAGCCACTTATTTTCAATTTTGTAAAATCATCAGGGTTTCCCAAAAGTCTGAATAAGGTTTTTTGGTGAACATACATCGCCGGGTTCGTTGACATACATGCAAACCATCGCACATGTTAGACGTCAGAAAGCTCCACTAACATACACTGAGCTCGTATCACCTTGACTGCCACACCGGCTGAGTTTAATGACCTCTCTGATGACGCCCTCAGAATTGAGACCCACAATATCATGTGATACAAACAACCCCAATATCTGGGACAATGTAATATCCCTGGTTCACCCATTGGTATGCCTTTGGAACAGGAGAACATCGGTTACCCCAAAGTAAGAAAACCCATGTAGGCACAGGACGAACATGCAAACCCCACCCTTTCTGTTGACCTGTTTTTAAACCTGTGATCTTCTTGCAGGATGATGAAAGCTCTAACATCACCCCCACCCTGCCGCCCGGTTCGGCACAACTGGGGAACTAACAATGAGTATAAACTGTAATAAATGCAGAAAACAGAGGATTTAAATGGATTATGTCGATTTTTTACCTTTTTGTAGGTTTTCTCTGTGCTGTTGTTGCTACGTGAGGCAACAGGAGTAAACAGTCAGCTATATACTTCCTTCTTGCTGCAATGTTGTAATAACAGAGGTATCATTCCTCCCACCAAAAGTCTAAATACAATCAAAATGGTTCTGAAGACAAACCCAAGTCTATTTACTTTGAGTGACCCCCCACCCCCACCCTCCCCCCCCCAACACCACCACCTTTAGATTTAACTAAAAATGTATTTCTTTTTTTTTGCTACTGATTTACAAATTTCTAACCCTGAGGAGAATTTTGGTTTTTTTGGAAAGGTTCTGTTTTTTTTTTGCATTCCGTCCTTGAACTTTGATGCGATCAGATGAAATGAAAGCCCTGACATCAGACCCACCTTGTTCTAACCACGAACACCGGTGCTGTTCTGCTCACGGCTGCTGCGTTGTGCACTCATGTGGACGAAGTGGAAGAGACTTCTGAAAGTGGGAACAGAGCGGCGGGTTAGAGCAGACGTCTAACTGAATGAACGACAGCCGTCGCAACAGAACAAACAAGTACGAACTCAGCAGACGCACCACAAACACACCTGCAGCATTTGCATGGACATATTTTTCTTTTGTGTGTGTGTGTGTGTGTGTGTGTGTGTGTGTGTGACCTGACCTGTGCATTTCCCCTGCTGTCACTTAATTGCCTGAATAATTTGGGAGGAAAATGTGACCACTTCTTTTGGTTCGTCCACAAATCGCAGCCTGAGGTTCTGTTCTAACCCCCGGCTCTCTCACAACAGCAGCTGTCTAAACACCCTGTGCTTTTTGCTGGTTCTGCACAGTCTGTCCCCCACACAGCTTTTTATCGCAGCAGACGTCACACGCTATTTGATTCTTTGATTCCTCAAGGCCAAATCTTTTTTTAAATCATTTTATTTTCAAGAGGCATTTCCCCCCCCCCCATTCTAACCTTGAAAACAGATTTTAATTAAATTTCCACACTCTCTTTTTAAAGGCAAAGGACATTTTTGGTTCTTGTCATCGTTTGGCAACACGATTTATTTCTACAAATGCATTAAAATCTCCCTTTTGACCGGTTCCACTAGGAGGCGTCACAGCAGGAGGTTCCGACTTGGCACAGTTTGATGCCATATGACCTTCCTGACACAAGCCTCCTATTTATCTATCAGCTACATTATTTCGTTGGATGAGTGAGAAAACCCACACAGGCACGGGGAGGACATGCAGACTACAGGCTGCAATAAAAATAAAAAAGGTCATTTTTGTAAAAGCTTTTATCTAAAGCAACTCAACATTTCATGATCTAACGTTCAGAGTCACGGAACAGGGTCGGCCGTGAGACAGCAACCCTGAAGCAATAAGGTTTAAGGGTCTTGCTCGAGGGGCCCACGTGGATAACCTCAGTAGACTCAGACTGGTAGCCCAACACCCTCAGCTCAAGCTACCTGACCTTGAGAACAGAGTAAATCAACTCTTTGTAGCAGGGAGGCTGAAGACTCATTCTGTATCCACCCTTCCATACAAACAGGATGTTCTCGGCTCGGGTGACGTTCTGTATTGATTTATTTAAAGTTCGCGGAACCATGAAAATGATTTCACCAAAGCATCATGACCTGATCCATAGAATAAACGTAAATACAGGCATTTTAACACAAAGCTGTTAGTTAATGGATTTAATGAGTTGAGATGTAAAATGACACGCCTGGTTTCCATGCATGAAAACATAGCATGCATCTGTTATGGTGTGTGTACGGCCATGTGCGTGTGAGCATGTCCTCACACTCGCCTTATAAAAACAGCAGACCAGGAGCAGGCACTGTGTGTGAATAAAGTTATAATGGCCTTTACACACACACACACACACACACACACACACACTTACATTAACCATAACCATAACCCAACCATTATGCTAAACCTACGCCATGATTTCACTTTAAAACTGATTTGCATTGTGGGGTTTTTAATTGTGTAAACAGGTTTTTGGTTTGTGTGTGTGAGAAATGCTTCGTGCTATATATGCCTGGTATACACACACACACACACACACACACACACACACACACACACACACACACACACACAGCATGTGAGCAGAACACAAGGAGTCCTTATTCAGGTCTAATGCAGTCAGTGGACGCGTTGCTTCATTAAGCACATGAGTATGAGTGTGGACGACCAGACTGAATAAACTGAACCTACGACTGCAGAGAATTAGGATCTGCGAAAAGGGAAAATGTAAAACGCATGAATCACAAAAAAGCAAATATATAAAATGGAACTTAGCAGTTAGAAATAATGCAAAGTAAACATTAAGCTACATGTACAACACCCTTAATCTGACTATAAACACTGAATCAATCGAATAAAACTGAAGAAAAGAGACACCAATAACTGAACACTGCCTCCAGCACACACACACACACACACACACACACACACACACACACACACACACACACACACACACACACACACACACACACACACACACACAAACATATATATATATATATATATAGGCGGCACGGTGGCTTAGTGGTTAGCACGTTCGCCTCTCAGCACTAGGGATTCCCGGTTCGAATCCCCATCTGGGTGGAGTTTCCATGTTCTCCCCGTGTCCGCGTGGGTTTCCTCCGGGTTCTCCGGTTTCCTCCCACAGTCCAAAAACATGGATCAAGTCAATAAAATTCTCAAATTTACCCCATATAGAGTGTGTCTGTGTGAGTGAGTGTGTGCCCAACAATGGATTGGCGCCCTGTCCTGGGTGAATCTGCCCCACCGCAACCCTAATAGAGGATAAAGCGGGAGATAATGAATGAATGAATGATATATATATATAACATTCAGTTTTGTGAAAATCCTCTAAATGTACACAATGCTCTTTGCACAAACAATAAACATCCATGTTCATTCATTCATTATCTCCTGCTTTATCCTCTATTAGGGTCGCGGTGGGGTTCCCCATGCCCATCCAGGGGAGAACGTCTCGGGCGCTGGGCAGATAGACCCAGGACAGGGCGCCAATCCATCGCTGGGTATTAAAAATCCATGTTCTCTTCAATAAATCAAAGTGCGAACATGAAGCTATGCTTTTATCTGAATGACTTTTATTGAATTATATTAAACTTGGATAACGTTATGATACCCTTTCCGTTTATGATAATAGTGCGGTTTCACATTGTTAGATTATTATTTAACACAAAGTCCAAGGATGGCGTTCAGGGAAAAACAATAACTTCCTGCAACAATTAATCATCAGATAATATTTCATGGTGGTGACGGTTCGAGTGCTGGTTTAAATCTGTGTTTTTTTTGTTCTGGGGTGCAGACAGGATGGCAGGGGGCAGACAATGCCTCGGGTTAGGATCAGAGAGGAAGCCTGTATACTGGTCTGCGTGCATCAGTGGTGAAGAAAGATCAACTGGTTTAATGATGCTTAAAGTTTGGTTCACAATAGTTGATGAGAAAATGTCATTTCATGGGTTTTTTTTTTAAGAGTTTAAGAGTTGCGGCGTGGGTTTCCTCCGGGTTCTCCGGTTTCCTCCCACAGTCCAAAAACATGGATCAAGTCAATTGAATTCTCAAAATTGCCCCATATAGAGTGTGTCTGTGTGAGTGAGTGTGTGCCCAGCGATGGATTGGCGCCCTGTCCTGGATGTATCTGCCCAGCGCCCGAGATGTTCTCCCCTGGATGGGCATGGGGAACCCCACCGCGACCCTAATAGAGGATAAAGCGGGAGATAATGAATGAATGAATGAATGTCAGTAAATATAATCCAGTGAACTGTGTCATATCAGCATATGTTCCCTACACATGCAATAATGTGTAGAACAGCCATCCATCCATTACCTTCTGCTTTATCATGTACTAGGGTCGCGAGGGGGGTTCCCTATGCCCATCCAGAAGAGAACATTTCAGGCACTGGGCAGATACAGCTAGGACACACTCACACACACACTCTAACACACTCTATATGGGGCAATTTGGAGTATACAATTGACCTCGATCCATGTTTTTGGACTGTGTGAGGAAACCGGACACGGGGAGAACATGGCAACTCCACTCAGATTGGGATTCGAACCACCGAGCTAACCACTAAGCCACCGTGCCGCCTGTCTATTACATACACAATTAAAAATATCAGAACAGACGAACCTGAAACTCAGCAGACAGTGCAGGTAGTGAGGAGGAAGCGAAAAACAGCTGATGGAGTCGACAGAGGAGAGTGTGCCGGAGCTCAGGCACTGTTTACTATTCTAGGCGAGTTCCACTATGCATGCTCCTGGCCATGTGACGCAGATGATTAGGACGGATTGTGTAAGCCCGGAGTCTCAAGGCAAAGGCAGCAGGGAAAGTCTGCGGCAGAGCGGGAGGAGCTCAGAGGTGAGGAGATGCGGATTACAGGACCGAGACGAGGAGACGAGGAGAAGACGACAGGAATGTTTCTACGGTGTGTGTTTCTGCATCCGAGTCGTAAATGAAGCCGGGCAGAAATAGTGTCACCTGCTTGAAACGCATTCCGGCGACATTAAGATCAGAAGATTTAAATTGCAAAAGTCTGTCTCCGCAGTTTGAGATTCTGCAGATTTAATTTTCTGATTTATGACGCGGGAGATGAATAATGATGGATTCTCGTTATCTAATCAGCCCTCTGTACTCCTTGTTTTGCATCTCATTCATTTGCTTTGTCTATTTAGAGCTTCACTGTCTGAAGGAAGGTATTTATGGGAAGGTTACGCCAGTAAATGCTTTTCATTTTATTATGATTATAATAATAATTGTATTGCTTGTCATACACTCAGCATGTTTCCTGGTGGAGGAACTGACAGCTCAACTACTGAAGAATCAGTAGGTCAACCAGCTGCACATTCGTATTTCATTACAACACTTATTTCTGAATAACAAATAAAACATAATGAAACCCTCTGTGTTCAGCGGTCACAGCTCTGCTCTCATTCGAACATCTCGTTGGGTTTTAAAGGTACATTTTTAACCATCTTCTTTCGATCCGTCTCAAAAGTACAGCTGACTTATTCAAGCAATCCATAAAGCGGAGGGTCACGAGAGAGGGCTCGCTCAGCTGGGTTCTGACAACATGGGTACCATCTCCCACGTCTCCCCACGGCACCGGAATGATGGAGTTCTTGGATGAAGTTATGACAAAAAAAAATGCAGTCTGGCAGCAATAAAAAAAAAAAAATCCCTACGCACGCATCCAAACGGTTCCTATTTTTAAAGTCACCGGGAAGCAGATTGATATTCTGTCTCTGTTTTATCATTCCAGATTTGTCTTTTTAATATGTGCCATATTTTCCTGATCCCACCGTGTAATAAGAACTGAAGATCAGAGGTGTTAGGGATGTTATTATCATTCCTCTGATTTCACAGACAGCCTAACATAAAGAGATACACACACACTAACACCAACTAATATATTCATTAAAAGATATATGAAAAGTTTTTATATCTGCAAAAGGATGCCACGAATGGATCCAGCAGCCAGGAGGACGAGAGGAAGGCCGTACGGATGCGGTGGGTGGGGGAGGATGGTCGGGGTGATTAGACTGGCAAGCGACCAGATATTTTTCGACAAATCAGATTGCAAGAAATTTCAGGAATCACAAACAAACCAGACGAAGACAAAAGAAACATCATCTGTAATGATGACAACTTACGACCTATCCCTGCAGTTAACTGCAACACACTTAGGTGGCGAACTCGTGTGTGGTTAATGTGCTGTAGTCTTTGCTGAGGGCAACGATGTCGGGTGAATCAGTGACAAACTGGGTTTGGAAAAGCTGACGTTATGAGCTGTAATTCTTCAATGTTATTCTGAATCTGTTTCTCCTCGCAGACATGACGGCAGCGGCGTTGTGATTGCACCATGGTACGTTTTTTTTTTTTTTTTTTTGGTCTGGATTACATAAAAGCAGAGAATCTCAGATTGCCCGTGTTGTTTTTGGATGAGTCAAGAAACATCTCCGTCTCCTCATGGCACAGGAATTACGTAATGACAAATGAGACCCAGTCCTCAAACGAAGGTCCGTTCCCATGATCATGATTTAGTTTTCGCTGAACGCTGGATTACTGTTCGGTATTTCTTTCTGTTCAGGTTCTCAGTGATGGAGTGATAGAACACATATGCAGAAACGTTACTGAACATTTTAAATGCGAACGGGATGTTGTGGGAAGCTTTATGATGTCACAGTGTAGCGTTCGATTCCCAGTGAAAGCAGACTGTGTGAAGCTCTGTGTGAAGTTTGCATGTTCTTCTTGTATCTGTACAAGTTTCCGTCATGTGTCCTCATTTTTCCCAAAGTCCAAAGTCATGCGAGTGAGGTGTACTAAAGAGCCCTGCATTGTGCATGACAACGGTGTTGGAGACCCATCAGTCATGGACAGGGTTACCACGGTAACGTAGATTATTTTTAAACATTTTGAACTCAAACGTGAACTCTTGTAATCTTGACCACACCCCACCGTTCGACCAAACCACATTAGCTGAATCCAACATCAGAACATTGAAAAACACCGTCGCCTTAAAAAGAATCAACGTGAATTCAATGTTCTCGTATTTCTGTTTACGCTCCGCATACAGAACCTCGCTGAGAGAAAAACTCCATTTATAGAGGCAAAACGCTCCAAAGGACGGCAAAATCTAATAAGTGTATGGAATCTAATAAAGAAATTCCTCACATAACTGAGTGTCCCAGACCCGCAGCAGATGCATTTCCAGTAAAAACCCAGCGCCAGACTTATTACATGATTTAATTCATTTACACAAATTAATAAACACGACCTCTAATAGGATTATTTTTAAAAAATGTACCAAAGTTTCTTATCTTCGGACATCAGAAATGCCAATTAGAACAGCCATGTTAGCCAAACAGTAGACTTTACGTAAGATGGTTCACATGAAGCTCACATGCTGCTTATTTCATTATAACTCTGAGCCAGTGGTGAAGCCAACTGTGTAATTAAAGCAAACACATGGCCTCTAAACGCCTGGTAGAAGGCGTTTGTGGTCAAGTCGCTGAATTCAGTTTAAAAACAGCAGTTTATACAGAACATTGTCACAGTTATTGGTTTTGGTAAAATGTTGAAGAACAAAATACATGCTGTGGCCACATTATTAGGTTCCTCACCTTGTTTCTCTTTCTCTCTGTATATATATATATATGTCATTGGACTGCATTAGGAGGACATATTCTCTGTGGCATCGTCTCCACAAACTTCTGTGATAACATTTATTTCTGATTTCTGTCCAGACTTACAGTCCTTTCCTCATGATCTTGTATTGATGATGGAGATGTGGACCACTGCACCACTGGTCCCGTCCAGCACATTAATGGGGTTCATCAGGAGGTGTAAATATGGTCTAGAATGGGGACATCCAATTGTTTTCTCTGCTGACCTGATGACCCTGTGGAGCTCTATCCTGGAGCAGAATTTTGGGAAGATGGTTCTGAGGATTCAGTTTTGAGGATTCTCAGAAAGTACAGTCTCTGCTGTGCCTTCTTTAGAAGCTCTCTGGTGTTCCCTCTCCACCCCAATCCTACCAATGTGGCTGGATGTCCATTTTTTTCCTTCCTGAAGTCACTGACCTGCTCCTTAGTTTTTTGGAGGTTTAGGAGCAGGTCACTGACTTCGCACCACTCTGACAGCTGCTCCACCTCGCCCCTGTATGCCAATTCGCCCTAGTTGGCTGTTCGTGTGAAGATGTAATATATTATGTAACCAACATTATAATACAGAACCTTCAATATAATACATTTCAACATCTATATAAATATTTAATGTGCAGGTGAACACAGAGTCGACGCTGTAAACAAGTCCAGCGGGCTGCCGGAAGGGAGTGGCTGCTTAAACGGAGGTGAGCAATGAATGGAGTGGATGCTGAAAGCCCTCGTTTGCATGCGCTGCTTTGCAAGTCAAACATTTCTTCCACAATCACCAGCGGCTCTGAAGAGAACGTGACAAAGTGAAAACACAAAGTGCTTTCAAAGCCAGCCTTCACTCGTCCCACAGCGTTGAGCTCGTTCAACAACTGCAGCCGCAGTCTCATAGGTTTTATTTAATCTACCTCAGATTGTTCAATTACTCAATTCTTAGTCAAATATTGGGGGGAGGGCACACAGGAGGACATGAAAAGAGGTCTAAGACTTGTACCAACTGCACATCAGTGTGTACACATTATACCCTGCATTAACACCCTGCACTACAGTCTTCTGTATCGTTTATATCATATTGTACAATATATCATATTGTATTTAGGGAGTGGTAGCTCAGTGGTTAGGGTGTTGGGCTATCAATCGGTTGGGGGTTCAAATCCCAGGTCCACTGAAGTTACCATTGTGGGTCCTTGAGCAAGACCCTTAACCCTCATTACTCCAGGGATGTTTTGATGAACCCTGTGTTCACCTTGTAAGTCGCTTTGGATAAAAGCATCCAATAAATGACCAAATGTTAATGTTAATGTTAATGTACAAACCCCGAGTGGCAGGGTGGATGGGTGGTCAGCACAGACGCCTCTCAGCGCTGGGGATGCAGGTTCGAATCCCAATCTGGGTGGAGCCTCCATGTTCTCCGTGTGGATTTCTTCCGGGTTCTCCGGTTTCCTTCCACAGTCCAAAAACAAGGATTCTCTAAATTGCCCCTATATAGTGTGTGTGTGTGTGAGTCTGTGTGAGTGTGTGCCCAGTGATAGATTGGCACCCTGTCCTGGGTCCAAAAGTTCTGCCCTGGATGGTCATGTGCCCCCCCCCCCCCCCATTAACACTAGTATAGGATTAGTTGGAAGATAATAGACGGATGGATGTACAAACCCCACTGTGATGTTAATAGATTGCTCCTGTATAGTGTATATATTTCAAATGCACATTGATCCATCATGTATGTTCATAACACTTTTACTCGATACAATAAATAATTATTCAATCATAAACAGTGTATTTATACTGTAGAAGCGTCACAATGTCACTTATTAAACTTACAGCGTTTACCTCCACGCTGTGACTTATCCTGTTCAAAGTCTGTCTGCTTTGACAGTTTGTGACGTTTCTCAAAGCAGAACTAAACATTTCTTAATTCTGATGAGCAACGGGAACCACTCCACGGCCTTTTAACTCAAAATGAGAAACAACAATCCTTTATTGCAATCACTGAACGACGGCTCCAATGTGTCCCGCAGTCATTTGCGCCGAGCAAACAAATAAAGCAAACACTACATTTGCATGGAGCGAGCCTTGGGCCTCCACCTAGAAGTGCTAACTTCCCAGTAGGAAGTATAACATTTACAAATCAGGAAGTTCTGTTTTTAATTAAAAAAAAAAATGATGGTGTAATAAACAAAGTTTTCACTTCATCGCCGACTCCGTTAACGGTTTGATTTCTATTCATTGGACTGTTGAATGGAGGGATGAGGTTCAGAGATCTGTGAACCACAAACCAACAGCCGGGGTTTATCATGACATATGATTCCGTGTGCACATCAAGATAAAGGAATGATGAGTTGATGGCACAAGTTTCATTTTTAGAAGCAAAAAGTGGATAATTAAGAAAGTGGCGGCACGGTGGCTTAGTGGTTTAGCATGTTCGCCTCTCAGCACTATGGATTCCCGGTTCGAATCCCCATCTGGGTGGAGTTTCCATGTTCTCCCCGTGTCCCCGTGGGCTTCCTCCGGGTTCTCCGGTTTCCTCCCACAGTCCAAAAACATGGATCAAGTCAATTGAGTTCTCCAAATTGCCCCATATAGAGTGTGTCTGTGTGAGTGAGTGTGTGCCCAGCGATGGATTGGCGTCCTGTCCTGGGTGTATCTGCCCAGCGCCCGAAATGTTCTCCCCTGGATGGGCATGGGGAACCCCCCCCCCCGCGACCCTAATATAGGATAAAGCGGGAGATAATGAATGAAAGTTCATAAAAACAAATGGAAAATGTTTATTTCTGCCAAATTGTATTGTTATTATATTTTATAGAACAATCATTACCACACAACATTAAAAAATATTTGCATCTCGTAGAAAAGTAACATTAGCCTACAGTTCTATGCAAAAGTCCATGCCCTCAGGTCATATTAAAACAACAGCATGGGGACGCATCATCGAGACGTTGAATTCAGGTGTTTGGTTTCGCCCCGTCGTAAAGTCAACCACCTGGCCGTGCATTCTGGACAACCGCATGATTTCAACCTAGTGGGAACATTTTGAAGAAGGCCCTCTTTTTGTTTCAGAATGCCCCAGAAAGGCACAGAACCCCGACCTCAACCCCATCGTGCACTGAGGTATGACCCAGAACAGAGACTGCAAGTCAGGCCCAACATCATGAATACTGTTCTGGGTAAAAATTCATGCTCCAAAATCATGAAGAAAGCTTCACCAGAAGAGTCAAAGCAAAGGGAGGGGGGTATTTTAGACTGGGGCAATGGGGTGTTCCATTAAAAGATCATAAATCCTGTTGTTCTGTTTATTTACTGAGAATGAAAGTAATGACGGGCGGCACGGTGGCTTAGTGGTTTAGCACGTTCGCCTCTCAGCGCTAGGGATTCCCGGTTCGAATCCCCATCTGGGTGGAGTTTCTATGTTCTCCCCGTGTCTGCGTGGGTTTCCTCCGGGTTCTCCAGTTTCCTCCCACAGTCCAAAAACATGGATCAAGTCAATTGAATTCTCAAAACTGCCCCATATAGAGTGTGTCTGTGTGAGTGAGTGTGTGCCCAGCGATGGATTGGCGCCCTGTCCTGGGTGTGTCTGCCCAGCGCCCGAGACGTTCTCCCCTGGATGGGCATGGGGAACCCCACCGCAACCCTAATAGAGGATAAAGTGGGAGATAATGAATGAATGAATGAAAGTAATGACACATTTATATGTTAAGTCTCATTTTCATCCCATACAACATTCAGCAAAAACAAAGGCATACATAAAAAAAGAAGGCACCATTCAACACTTTGCACATTAAACATTATTTTCTTCTATCAGGAGTCAACTTTAAAAAATGAGGGAGTGCTGCAGAACAGGGTGTCACGCTCCACCGTACCCACTCCAGTAAAAGGTGTTCCTTTAGCTCTTACCAAAACGCTTCATCATACACTTCTGTCATAATAGTTTATCATAATAAGAGCATGTGGGTGTAGTTACTCAGGAAGCTTTTGAAGATGGCTCCCATTTCTGGGAATTTCGCACTGACAGAAGCTTAATGCGCTTGGAGTAAAAACAGCCCCCCTGTCAGAGCACGCCGAAATGAGACGAGTGACGGCAACGTGCTGACCGGGGCAATCGAACAAACCAGAGCACAAACACGGGGAACAGCCAACCGATCATCATCCTTCAACTGTTATCAGGAGCCGAGTGATGAAGGTTTGTAATGTACATTTGTAATGAACAACGTTCGGTTGTTTACAGAGACATTTTACTTCAGCATTTAGGGATTTTTTTAGGGATATATAATTACAGGCTGTAGACTTACTGTCTCAACATTCTGGGTTAGTCTCCTTCATTCTGTTTTCTAATTCTCAGGATCCTCACAGGACCACCACAGAGCAGGTATCATTTGGGTGGTGGATGATCCTCAGCACGACTTGTGTGAGTGAGTTACACTGGTATGAGTGGATCAGACACAGCAGTGCTGATTGAGATTTTAAATACCTCAATGCCAAACACAACCAACCTACACACAACCCACCACAGCATAACTCAACCCAAGTCAAGGTGGAGCACTGAGATTGGTGTGTTCAGTGAAGTATACAGGGTTTGAAACTTCATCAGCACTGCTGTGTCTGATCTATACACACATGCAATGATACCACAATGCCAGGAATCAACCTCTATCCCAATAATCCCTGTTCTGTGGTGGCCCTGTGGGGGTCTGGACCATAAGAGAACACAGATAATAAGACTAATAAAGCATGTAAAGAAACACATGGACTACAGAACGTAATTATAGATCTATAGAGGGCATTTATTTGCTAAGTGGAATCACTAAAACAGATAATAGGTGTAGAAACCAAGTAGTGATTACTTGGTAAGTGCTTAAACTCAGTCATGCAATAAGGTCGGCGTCATCCTGTGATCAGGACCGTGACCGCGGTGAAGTACTAGGCGACGTGTAGTCTGTAGTCTGCAGAACTCTGTACACAAACTGTACACTACCGCAGCCGAGACACTCACACCGGCAAAACCCACTGCCACAACCATATCAGTGAGGATACAATCTTGCTGGAACAGAACAGGGCATTGCCCAAATTACTGCCCCCAACACTGGAGCATGTCCTCATTAAAGTGCGAGTCGTTGAGAACATACAGGACGTCCACTCAGGTTCAACAGTACGATATAGATAAGACTTATTATGAAAAACTTTCCCAACAAAGATTCCCAATCCGGTTCATCGGAACCAAATCAAATCAGTCCATCAAATCCCAGCGCTGGTTTCCTAAAGATCACAGGTTCGGAGGTTCTACCTGCTCAGGTGGACGGGGACAGGCTCAGTGTGTGTGTAATGTGCCTGGTTACATAACTGCAACCTACTGTACCTTAGTGCACAATACTCCACTAAACAGTACACATTACATTAGAACCATCACTTCTACAATAACATGCAAGTGAAATAGTGTTATAGTAAATAACTTAGCCACCCTGTCTGTTCTTCAGTGTTATTTGTTATTATTACATGCGTAGCTTTAGATATTGTTCTAATTTTCCAGACGAATGAAGCACTAATGAGGTTAAAGATCAGGAGAAATCTGGAAGCGTTGTAGAAAGAAAAAAAAAGAAAAAAAAAAAAAAGCTAAATGCGACACAGCTGCAGGATGCTCTGACCACAGACAGGTGTCCGGCTCTCAGACTGAACGCTGCGATCTTACCTGAGCTCGGCGTCGGTCAGTCGGGCTGATGATGGGGACGCCGCCGCCGCCGCCGCCGCGCAGGCTGTCTGATGGATAATCCTGTAAAGGCGGACAGACGCTCCGACGCACCGCAGCTTCACCTCCAGCCGGCGAGGAATGGATGAGAGACAGAGAGACAGAGAGACAGAGAGAGAGACGGGGGGGGGCAGCGCACCGCCTCCCTGATCGCCACTTTCGGAGCCCGGCGTCCTGAATGCGCCGCTGTCCAAGTTTCAGTCTTTTTTTTTTTTTTTTTTTTTTTTTTTTTTTTAAATCAGATCGCTGCTCAATTGCGTGCGTCAAAACAGCGCCCTCTGTCGAGCGCGCGTGGTACTGCGGTCAAGAGTCAACGCGGCTTGTTCGTGAGCATGCGCAGAGCGAAAGACGCATTGGCTATTACTAAACTTCATTAAGACCGCAGTGCTGCACACACACGGGGGACATCGCGCACAGGGGGGACATCTGAGTTTAAATAAGTAGATGGAGATGAATGTTAGGTGTTCAAATGATGTAAACAACTAAAACAGACACAGAGAGACATATATAGACAAATATATATAGACAAATAGATCCATCTTTAGGAATTTGAGGAATTGATGGGGGACACGAGGAGAAGGACAGACAAACAGACGTAAAGAACGAAGATGGACATGAGCTGATTCACTGATTAACTGGATTTGACTTCTACTAATAAATATTCGACATTGGTTTGACATTTGGTGGCACGGTGGCTTAGTGGTTTAGCATGTTCTCCTCTCAGCACTAGGGATTCCTGGTTCGAATCCCCATCTGGGTGGAGTTTCCATGTTTTCCCCGTGTCCGCGTGGGTTCCCTCCGGGTTCTCCGGTTTCCTCCCAATTGAGTTCTCCAAATTGCCCCATATAGTGTGTGTGTGTGAGTGAGTGTGTGCCCAGCGATGGATTGGCACCCTGTCCTGGGTGTATCTACCCAGCGCCCGAGACGTTCTCCTCTGGATGGGCATGGGGAACCCCACCGCGACCCTAATAGAGGATAAAGCGGGAGATAATGAATGAATGAATGAATGGTTTGACATTAACTAATAAACTGACAGCTATTATGGGCTTACTGGAGTGCTACAGCATGTGAAAACTCGACAGGAGAACATGCCAAATGTCAAACAGGCAGAGCATGTGAGTGCTTGTTGTAATCTAGATGTTTTAGGTGCATGGATACAGTACAGGACTCTTACACTGACAATGCAGCAAGTGCAGACAGTGTGAGAAGCTGAGAGTCACTGATTTATTAACAATAGCAGATTGGCAGGGATTAGACTTAAACCTTTAATCTTCAGAAGCTTGTTGCTGTAAAGTACAGAATCCCAACTAAACCAGTTCTCAATACCTTTATCTCAATACCTTTATCTCAATACCTCCTCATTATTTTACAACATTTTTGCACGGCGTTTTTTTTTTTTTTTTTTTTTTTTTTTCATACCTTATATATAAAAATTTTTTATCTTTAACTTAAACTTACATTTGTTTTACTTATATTTCTATTATGAGGGCGGCACGCTGGCTTAGTGGTTTAGCATGTTCTCCTCTCAGCACTAGGGATTCCCGGTTCGAATCCCCATCTGGGTGGAGTTTCCATGTTCTCCCCGTGTCCGCGTGGGTTTCCTCCGGGTTCTCCGGTTTCCTCCCACAGTCCAAAAAACATGGATCAAGTCAATTGAGTTCTCCAAATTGCCCCATATAGAGTGTGTTTGTGTGAGTGAGTGTGTGCCCAGCGATAGAGGATAAATAGACCCTGTTAGAGGATAAAGCGGAAGTAAATAAATGAACGAGTTCTTATTTCTCTATTATGAAGTTGTTTGATTTGTTTAACTTGTACAATATTGTGCAGCTGCAGGTTGCCCTTCATCTCATCACGACCTAATTATTTTCGTTTTTCCGACTGATTTCTTAAAAGAACAAAGAAGATCTATTCAGGATTAGTGAAACTAATTAGGCGGCACGGTGGCTTAGTGGTTTAGCATGTTCTCCTCTCAGCGCTAGGGATTCCCGGTTCGAATCCCCATCTGGGTGGAGTTTCCATGTTCTCCCCGTGTCCGCGTGGGTTTCCTCCGGGTTCTCCGGTTTCCTCCCACAGTCCAAAAACATGGATCAAGTTAATTGAGTTCTCCAAATTGCCCCATATAGAGTGTGTCTGTGTGAGTGAGTGTGTGCCCAGAGATGGATTGGCGCCCTGTCCTGGGTGTATCTGCCCAGCGCCTGAGACGTTCTCCCCTGGATGGGCATGGGGAAGCCTAATAGAGGATAAAGCGGGAGATAATGAATGAATGAATGAAACTAATTTGCCAGTCAATCAAAACCATTTTTCTTTGGCGTTAGAATGACTCTTATTTTAAAAAATGCATTACGCTGTTACTGCATTCACGGCTCCGTTGTTAGGCGGCTTCGTCAGGAGACTTTTATTCTGAAAGGCCGTCGGGCGGGCTCGCGGCTTTGTTGACAGCCGGTCGCAGTGACAGCATGGCGGCTCTCAGATGTTTCTCTGTAATAAAGTCCACATTTAAACTTCAGCAGCTTTTTAAAGCGTCTTCAGTCCTCAGCCGCCACAAAGACGTGAAGGTAGGTTTAAAAAAAAACACCTTTATATTTATATAAATATAACATTTCCTATAAATCAGAAGCATGTCGAAAAGAATGGTTTAAATTCGTTCTCATCGAATCTTTCATGGCGGCACGGTGGCTTAGTGGTTTAGCATGTTCTCCTCTCAGCACTAGGGATTCCCGGTTCGAATCCCCTTCTGGGTGGAATTTCCATGTTCTCCCCGTGTCCGCGTGGGTTTCCTCCGGGTTCTCCGGTTTCCTCCCACAGTCCAAAAACATGGATCAAGTCAATTGAGTTCTCCAAATTGCCCCATATAGAGTGTGTCTGTGTGAGTGAGTGTGTGTCCAGCGATGGATTGGCGCCCTGTCCTGGGTGTATCTGCCCAGCGCCCGAAACGTTCTCCCCTGGATGGGCATGGGGAACCCCCCCCCCCCCTAATACAAACTCACATTGTTCACACTGCGTTAGAACGTTCATCTGCTGAAATCTCCATTCATTCCTCCACCTGCTTTAACTCTCAGCCCCGCCCACTGTCTACCTCATAATACTCCACCCTATCCCATCGGTTTTGATTGTTTAAGGGTTTTTTGGGGGTTCCCCATGCCCATCCAGGGGAGAACGTTTCGGGCGCTGGGCAGATACACCCAGGACAGGGGGGCAACCTATCGCTGGGCACACACTCACTCGCACAGACACACTCTATATGGGGCAATTTGGAGAACTCAATCAACTTGATCCATGTTTTTGGACTATGGGAGGAAACCGGAGAACCCGGAGGAAATCCACGCCGACACGGGGAGAACATGGAAACTCCACCCAGATGGGGATTCGAACCGGGAATCCGTAGCGCTGAGAGGAGAACATGCTAAACCACTAAGCCACCGTGCCGCCACAGAATACATACATTTCAAAATATTTGTACATACTGATTTGTGTATAATAACTGCCGTGTAAACACTTAGGCCTCAAAATGTTCATTCATTCATTCATTATCTACCGCTTTATCCTCTATTAGGTTCGTGGGGAGGGGGGGGTTCCCCATGCCCATTCAGGGGAGAACGTCTTGGGCGCTGGGCAGATAGACCCAGGACAGGACACCAATCCATTGCTGGGCACACACTCACTCACACAGACACAATCTATATGGGGCAATTTGGAGAACTCAATTAACTTGATCCATGTTTTTGGACTGTGGGAGGAAACCGGAGAACCCGGAGGAAACCCACGCAGACACGGGGAGAACATGGAAACTCCACCCAGATGGGGATTCGAACCGGGAATCCGTAGCGCTGAGAGGAGAACATGCTAAACCACTAAGCCACCGTGCCGCCTCCCTCATAATGTGACTGTTATTTCATTTAAAACTGAAAATCTTATTTAAATTTATTTAAGTAACTCGTGTGTTTTATTTGTGTTTATAGCAGAGGTCATGTGATCGATTCTACAGAACTGCCACGTTAGAGACCACGCCGCAGTCAGCGTACAGATCTGTGCAGGTAAATATTTCACTGGACATTAAGGAGCCAGTGATGGGTTGGCGTCCTGTCCTGGATGTATCTGCCCAGTGCCCGAAACGTAAGCCCACGCAGACACCGGGAGAACGCCCCGATCGGGATTCGAACCTGCAATCTCCAGTGCTGAGAGGCAAACGTGCTGTCGCCCGTATTGTGATTCATTCATTATCTCCCGCTTTATCCTCTATTAGGGTCGCGGTGGGGTTCCCCATGCCCATCCAGGGGAGAACGTTTCGGGCACTGGGCAGATACACCCAGGAAAGGGCGCCAATCTATCGCTGGGCACACACTCACTCACACACACACACTCTATATGGGGCAATTTGGAGAACTCAATTGACTTGATCCATGTTTTTGGACTGTGGGAGGAAACCGGAGAACCCGGAGGAAACCCACGCGGACACGGGGAGGACATGGAAACTCCACCCAGATGGGGATTCGAACCGGGAATCCCTAGTGCTGAGAGGAGAACATGCTAAACCACTAAGCCAGTGTGCCCCCCCCCCATTTTGTGATTATAAACCATATTAACACCCATTTTGTTTGCAACCAGCTGCTGAACCGGGATCAGAGAACAGGACTTCACACGACCTCAACCCGTTCAGAAGAGAGTAGGACGCAGTCGAAGTAAATACTTCATTCATCCATTATCTTCCGCTTTATCCTCTATTAGGGTCGCGGTGGGGTTCCCCATGCCCATCCAGGGGAGAACGTCTCGGGCGCTGGGCAGATACACCCAGGACAGGGCGCCAATCTATCACTGGGCACACACTCACTCACACAGACACACTCTATATGGGGCAATTTGGAGAACTCAATTGATTTGATCCATGTTTTTGGACTGTTGGAGGAAACCGGAGAACCCGGAGGAAACCCACGCAGACACGGGGAGAACATGGAAACTCCACCCAGATGGGGATTCGAACCGGGAATCCCTAGTGCTGAGAGGAGAACATGCTAAACCATCCTGCACATCGGATTTGAATTACTAAATTCATTCATTCATTATCTCCCGCTTTATCCTCTATTAAGGTCGCGGTGGGTGTGGGGGGGTTGTACATGCCCATCCAGGGGAGAACGTTTCGGGCACTGGGCAGATACACCCAGGACAGGGGGGCAATCTATCACTGGACACACACTCACTCACACACACACACACTCTATATGGGGCAATTTGGAGAACTCGATTGACTTGATCCATGTTTTTGGACTGTGGGAGGAAACCGGAGAACCCGGAGGAAACCCACACAGACACGGGGAGAACATGGAAACTCCACCCAGATGGGGATTTGAACCGGGAATCTCTAGCGCTGAGAGGAGAACATGCTAATCCACTAAGTAAATACTTTCCTCAAGTAATAATTTCATTTAAAAACAATAAAAGGGTTTTCTATCAGCCTCGGCTGTAACGAGATCAACAGCACATCGGGTTTTAATTTCTGAATTTGAAATAAAATGTAAATGTTGTGTCTTTTTAATTAATTAATTTTTTATGAATGTATATTTTTTCAGGGAGCTGACTGAAGCTGCGTATGAGAAGCTGGCTGATGAGACCCTGGACGCGCTGGCGGAATACTTTGAGGATCTGACAGACGAGAGCTTCACCGGCTCTGATTACGACGTGGTGTTTACTGTGAGTCTGAGACCAGCGTTCACATCTGAACTGCAACATCTGACTGTCATCACTGAACAAGCTCAACTTTCTGATCATACAGAGTGCTGTTCATCTAAACAACCACTTGGTGGCGCCAAAGCAACACTGTTACTGTTGCCTTTAAGCAGTTCAGTAAATAAGGCCCCGTTTTAAACACTTTAGTAATGTATATATTAAAAAAAATTATTAATGAGTTCGGCGGCACGGTGGCTTAGTGGTTTTGCATGTTCTCCTCTCAGCGCTGGGGATTCCTGGTTCGAATCCCCATCTGGGTGGAGTTTCCATGTTCTCCCCGTGTCCGCGTGGGTTTCCTCCGGGTTCTCCGGTTTCCTCCCACAGTCGAAAAACATGGATCAAGTCAATTGAGTTCTCCAAATTGCCCCATATAGAGTGTGTGTGTGTGAGTGAGTGTGTGCCCAGCGATAGATTGGCGTCCTGTCCTGGGTCTATCTGCCCAGCGCCCGAGACGTTCTCCCCTGGATGGGCATGGGGAACCCCCCCCCGCGACCCTAATAGAGGATAAAGCGGGAGATAATGAATGAATGAATATTCTTCAGGGGGCGGCACGGTGGCTTAGTGGTTTAGCATGTTCTCCTCTCAGCGCTAGGGATTCCCGGTTCGAATCCCCATCTGGGTGGAGCTTCCATGTTCTTTCCGTGTCTGCGTGGGTTTCCTCCGGGTTCTCCGGTTTCCTCCCACAGTCGAAAAAACATGGATCAAGTTAATTGAGTTCTCCAAATTGCCCCATATAGAGTGTGTATGTGTGTGTGAGTGAGTGTGTGCCCAGGTATAGATTGGCGTCCTGTCCTGGGTCTATCTGCCCAGCGCCCGAAACGTTCTCCCCTGGATGGGCATGGGGAACCCCACCGCGACCCTAATAGAGGATAAAGCGGGAGATAATGAATGAATGAATGAATTAATGAGTTCAGTTCTATCCTGCTGTGTATAAATGCACCTTTAGTGAAAGGTGTGTATGTTTTTTTATTTTATTCAATCATATTTGCTTAAAAAAGATTTGTTAAGACCTTCAGATTTTATTCGTAATAGTTTCGTAGTGTCTTCGGTCAGTTTACTGCCGCCTCAGCGTTGCATTAACGCTGCGTCACGTCGTCTCTGGTGTCGAGCTCATGACCCCGTCAGCTCGCTTGCCTTCTCACTGACAGCCGCTATAAAGAAGACTGATTAGCTCGTTCTTGATCTTTACTTCGCTGTCCACCAAAATTCCATCCGTCCTCCAGCCCGCTCATTCATACACCCGCCCCACCCCCCAACCAGTTGAGGCCTGGCATGCCAACTTTGATGATGGGTGGAGAACTACCCTTTATTACATAACTACATATACAGTAGCTGCTCCACCTCTGACCACAAGGCCCTGAAGAGGGTGGTGAGGAAAGCCGAGTCCATAATCTGGAATAAACTCCCTGCTCTTGTGGACATCTACCAGTCCCACGGCACAAGGAAGATTCGTAGAATCCAGCTGGACAGCGGTCATCCAGCACATGGACTGTTCACCTTACTGCCAGCAGGCAGAAGGTACCGCAGCGTCCCGGCCAAAACGACCCGGCTTATGAACAGTTTTTACACGCAAGCCATCAGGCTACTAAACAAAATGACCAGCTAAAAACTCCCACACCCCTGTTTTTTACTAAATCACTTTACACTAAGTCACTTTAAATTATTCATTCATTTTCATTCATTATCTCCCGCTTTATCCTCTATTAGGGTCACGGTGGGGTTCCCCATGCCCATCCAGAAGAGAACGTTTCGGGCGCTGGGCAGATAGACCCAGGACAGGGCACCAATCCATCACTGGACACACACTCACTCACACAGACACACTCTATATGGGGCAATTTTGAGAATTCAATTGACTTGATCCATGTTTTTGGACTGTGGGAGGAAAGCGGAGAACCCGGAGGAAACCCACGCGGACACGGGGAGAACATGGAAACTCCACCCAGATGGGGATTCGAACCGGGAATCCCTAGTGCTGAGAGGAGAACATGCCAACCACTAAGCCACCGTGCCGCCACTTTAAATTCATTCATTCATTATCTCGCGCTTTATCCTCTATTAGGGTCACGGTGGGGTTCCCCATGCCCATCCAGAAGAGAACGTTTCGGGCGCTGGGCAGATAGACCCAGGACAGGACGCCAATCCATCACTGGGCACACACTCACTCACACAGACACACTCTATATGGGGCAATTTAGAGAATTCACTTGACCTTGATCCATGTTTTTGGACTGTGGGAGGAAAGCGGAGAACCCGGAGGAAACCCACGCGGACATGGGGAGAACATGGAAACTCCACCCAGATGGGGATTCGAACCGGGAATCCCTAGTGCTGAGAGGAGAACATGCTAAACCACTAAGCCACCGTGCCGCCATTCAAAATATATATATATATATATATATATTTTTTTTTTTTTTTGGTGCATACATATGTAAATATTGTGTATTTCATTTCATCTTCATGTAGAGTTTATATCCTGATGCCTCACCTTAAGAATTTCTCTGTGCACATGTCCCAACATGGAGCATAAATAACAAATAAACTGAGGGGTGTGGTAGCTCAGTGGTCAGGGCGTTGGGCTATCAATCTGAAGGTTGTGGGTTCAAATCCCAGGTCCACTGAAGTTACCAGTGTGGGTTCTTGAGCAAGACCCTTAACCCTCATTGCTCCAGGGATGTTGTGATTAACCCTGTGCTCACCTTGTAAGTCGCTTTGGATAAAAGCGTCCAATAAATGACCAGATGCAAATAATCTGGAAACATGTTGTCTGAACATTTGGGGTGAAATCAAAGTGCCTTTAATATGTTATGGAAAGCGGGCTGATGGTGGAGAGAGCTACACGTGATTCTTGAGTAACCACACGCGCCAGTCGAACTTTGCAGTGCCACCTGCTGAGTCGCGGTCAGCAAAGCGATGTGTTAGAATGGGTGTGAACGTTGTTTCCCGCACCCCGGCTCACCCCGGCGGCCGGCTGACATGCGCAGGGCGCGCTGACAGGTCGATCGGCCGTTCGCACCTCTGTCCGCCCTCGTTCTCCTCCTCGCTGACTCTCAGCCAGATAAACGTCGGGCGGGGGGGGGGGGGGGGGGGGGGGCGGTCCACCTGTCAGCTCCCCCACAGAGGAGTGAGCGTCTTGCTCCACCAACACACAGAGTTACCCACACCCCAGCTCTGTGTGCGGATTTCTGTAAACAGAATACTAGATCTTGGAACATGGCGATGGGGGGGGGGGTGATTGAATAGGACGGAGACTTTTTAAATCACTTGAACCGACAACTGCTGTCGGAGTCGGGGCTGAGCGATTGAGTCGGGATCCCAATTCAGCAGCACGCCTCTCGAAATAGCTTCAGTGTCTCACTTACTCACCCCCCCTTTCACACACACACACACACACACACACACACACACACACACACACAATTCATCAAATGCAAATGTCCTTTTTACACATTTTATGAAATACTAGTAGGTTCATGACGTAGGCCACCCATAGTTACTCATTTGGGGAGCTCAGGGATTCGTGGGGGTTTGAAGGTGGGGGGGGGGGGAGTTCACAAAAAAAGTTGTGGGCCCTGGAGCAAGGCCCTTAACTTCTGATGGCTTAGGGGGTCCTGTGTAATGCATCTCGTTTGTTTTTGTCCACAGAATGGAGTGCTGACCGTGCAGGTCGGTGGTGGTCATGGCACGTACGTCATCAATAAACAAACCCCCAACAAGCAGATCTGGCTCTCCTCTCCCACCAGGCAAGACATGCGTTTCATTTTCACTCCTGTTTTTTGGTTAATTCCTCTCCATCCATCCATTATCTTCCGCTTTATCCTCTATTAGGGTCACGGGGGGGTTCCCCATGCCCATCCAGGGGAGAACGTTTCGGGCGCTGGGCAGATACACCCAGGACAGGATGCCAATCCATCGCTGGGCACACACTCACTCACACAGACACACTCTATATGGGGCAAATTGGAGAACTCAATTGAATTGGTCCATGTTTTTGGACTGTGGGAGGAAAGCGGAGAACCCGGAGGAAACCCACGAGGACACGGGGAGAACATGGAAACTCCACCCAGATGGGGATTCGAACTGGGAATCCCTAGTGCTGAGAGGAGAACATGCTAAACACTGCCGCTCTGTTAATTTAGCCGCCTCATGTATTAAATTATACGACGACTCGGTCGCGTGTCTCGGATGTGAAACGGGGTGACCGCAGTAATTTGACAGTAGTCATGGTAACAAATCACATTCCTCCTCACGCTCTCGAGAACGTTGTATTGCAGTGGACCGAAGCGTTACGATTGGACCGGCGAGCGCTGGGCCTACACCCACGACGGAGTCACCCTGCACGATCTGCTGTCCAAAGAGTTTTCGGACATCTTTCATCTAAACGTGGACCTGTCGCACCTCGGCCATTCCCGATGAGGACGAGCAAACTCCACCAAGAACGTGTCTCGCATCCAGACGCTCTGCGTTCAACCTCCAGCCCGAGAGCCACGGCCGTCCACCGGCACGGATGGAGGAATCCACGATACGATGGGATGACGTCCTCTAAATAAACAGCGTGGGAGACATATTTATGGTTGGCTTTCAGTTGAGACCTGCAGATCGACTCGTGTGTCTGCGTTTGTGAAGTCTGCGTTGCGTGCATGCACATGGTTCATCCATCCATCATCTTCCGCTTTATCCTATATTAGGGTCGCAGTGGGGGGGGGGGGGGGGGGGGGGGGGGTTCTCCATTCATTCCTCCTGTCTACCCCATAATACTCCACCCTATCCCATCGGTTTTGATTGTTTAAGGTTTTTTCCTATTACACAGAATACATCCATCCATTCACTATCTTCCGCTTTATCCTCTATTAGGGTTGGGGGGGTTCCCCATGCCCATCCAGGGGAGAACGTCTCGGGCGCTGGGCAAATACACCCAGGACAGGGCGCCAATCTATCGCTGGGCACACACTCACTCACACAGACACACTCTATATGGGGCAATTTGGAGAACTCAATTGACTTGATCCATGTTTTTGGACCGTGGGAGGAAACCGGAGAACCCGGAGGAAACCCACGCAGACACAGGGAGGACATGGAAACTCCACCCAGATGGAGATTCGAACCGGGAATCCCTAGCGCTGAGAGGCGAACATGCCAAACCACTAAGCCGCCCGCACATGGTTCAGTCTGTAGAAATAAATTCAGGAACGGTTCTGTTGTGCTGCTTTAAGTACCGCTTTTAATTCAGGCCTTTACGGCTTCATTAAAGATCAGAGGACTGTGTTCTCTTGGTTCTCCATTCATTCCTCCACCTGCTTTAACTCTCAGCCCCGCCCACTGTCTACCCCATAATACTCCACCCTATCCCATCGGTTTTGATTGTTTAAGGTTTTTTCCTATTACACAGAATACATCCATCCATTCATTATCTCCCGCTTTATCCTATATTAGGGTCGCGGGGGGGTTCCCCATGCCCATTCAGGGGAGAACGTCTCGGGCGCTGGGCAGATACACCCAGGACAGGGCGCCAATCTATCGTTGGGCACACACTCACTCACACACACACACTCTATGTGGGGCAATTTGGAGAACTCAGTTGACAATTTGGAGAACTCAATTGACTTGATCCATGTTTTTGGACCGTGGGAGGAAACCGGAGAACCCGGAGGAAACCCACGCGGACACAGGGAGAACATGGAAACTCCACCTAGAATCCCTAGCGCTGAGAGGCGAACATGCCAAACCACTAAGCCGCCGTGCCGCCCGCACATGGTTCAGTCTGTAGAAATAAATTCAGGAACGGTTCTGTTGTGCTGCTTTAAGTACCGCGTTTAATTCAGGCCTTTACGGCTTCATTAAAGATCAGAGGACTGTGTTCTCTTCATCCCCGCACGCAAATGAGGCTGCGTTACCGTCGGCCTCGTGTCTGAATGCCGAACGAGATGAGAGGGTACTTATTGTCATTTGGAGCTTTTTAAACGAACGGGGGTAATTAAAAATCCGCACGTGGCCGAACTGCGGGGCGAATAGAGGATGAGGTCTGAGGGTTGCTGAAGCACTAAAGGAGACCGGTGTCCATAGCGTTGCTTTCAGTGACAAACACCCGTCTCTGCACCAGCGGACTGGAGGTGAGTCCGTCCTTGACGCTCTGCTCATGCTGAGCCACCAGCTGATGGGCTCCGGAACGTACAGGAACCGAACGGGACGGTGCTGCTTTCTGCGTCCAGACTCTTTTACTTCTCTAACTCCGGCCCTGAACATGACGCAGGCCGTTAGCCATAACATCAGATGGTTTGTAATTTGCTCTCTAATCGTTAGAAGCTCTGTTAATGAGGGGGGTGAATATACTCAGAATAATTACACAGACAGTGGAAGCAGCACATATGCAGCCCGTTAAAATTCTGATGTTAATTTAAAGTCATATATCGCAAAATAGCTTCATAATTAACGTCTGAAACGTCCAATTAAATACGACATGAATCTTTTAAAGTAATTTTCTGTACAAAGTGAAAGTGAATCGCTGTAATAAACAACACTCACTATGTTTTTATTTATTTATTATTTTATTTTTTAACTTGCGGCACGGTGGCTTAGTGGTTTAGCACGTTCTCCTCTCAGCACTAGGGATTCCCGGTTCGAATCCCCATCTGGGTGGAGTTTCCATGTTCTCCCCGTGTCTGCGTGGGTTTCCTCCGGGTTCTCCGGTTTCCTCCCACAGTCCAAAAACATGGATCAAGTCAAGTGAATTCTCAAAATTGCCTCATATAGAGTGTGTCTGTGTGAGTGAGTGTGTGCCCAGCGATGGATTGGCGCCCTGTCCTGGGTGTATCTGCCCAGCGCCCAAGACGTTCTCCCCTGGATGGGCATGGGGAACCCCACCGCGACCCTAATAGAGGATAAAGCGGGAGATAATGAATGAATGAACTTGCAGCCCTTTGGATTTCTTTTAATAATAAACAGCTCAGAAATCGAGAGAACCCATATCTGCTTCTAGATCTCTTCCTGCATGTCTGTATGAGCTTGGTAACCTTGCCCCTGCGGTGGCTTAGTGGTTCGCACGTTCACCTCTCAGCGCTAGGGATTCCCGGTTCGAATCCCCATCTGGGTGGAGTTTCCATGTTCTCCCCGTGTCTGCGTGGGTTTCCTCCGGGTTCTCCGGTTTCCTCCCACAGTCCAAAAACATGGATCAAGTCAATTGAGTTCTCCAAATTGCTCCATATAGAGTGTGTCTGTGTGAGTGAGTGTGTGCCCAGCGATAGATTGGCGCCCTGTCCTGGGTGTATCTGCCCAGCGCCCGAAACGTTCTCCCCTGGATGGGCATGGGGAACCCCACCGCGACCCTAATAGAGGATAAAGCGGGAGATAATGAATGAATGAATGAATGAATGAACCTTGCCCCTGTGTGAGCATTACGTGCAGGTCTGCTGACGAATACTGGATGGAACCTGACAAGGCGGTCCTGCAGGACGCCCCCTAATGGACTCACATATAGTTTTCCAGTTGTTAGTTTTTCCATTTGTTTAATATCTGGACATTAGTGTCCTACACTGTTGTTGCTGCCTGGCCGCTCAAGGAGGACGAGTCCCCCACTGAGTCTTGGTCCTCACAAGGTTTCTTCCTTAAATAACAACATAACAGGGAGTTTTTTCTTGCCACTGTCGCTTCGGCTCGCTCTTTGGGGGTTTAAAGGCTTTTCATTCTGTAAAGCTGCTTTGTGACGATGTACTGTTGTAAAAAGCGCGACGTAAATAAATAACTTGAACGTGAACTTATGTCTGCCCTGCAGTGGACTGGTGCTATGTCCAGCATGTTACCTCATCTTTGGCCTTATAAACATTTATAACCATCGGGATACACGGGAGTCAGTGTGGCGGGTTCCCCATACCGGTCACAATTAAGAGGAAAATGCACATCCAGTTGAACACTGTGTGCCCTTGGTTTTCTATAACTCCGTTTGTACGGAACTCGATTCGTTCTGTTATATAATGCCAGAGATTCCCGTTCTAATTAAAGGTCTAATTCTGCATGAGCACACACTGTGGATGCGCGCTCAGCTCCCTGAGCTAATGCTGTTTGCGTGTGGAGATGGAGACGTGTAATGTTGTTTGACGGTGAGGGTGCATTATTCAGATTTAGTTAGGGACTCTGCATGTGAACCGCAGTAGGTGCAGGACACTCGCATAAACCTGCTGACCGCCTGCCAGACGATCATGACTTATAATCAAATGTGGAAGATTTTCCTCTCTGTTTCGTCTCCGTCCATCTCTCCTTCTCTTTTGTCTCCCGGCTGGCAGACGTGGGCTTGTGGGCACATTGATGATGATGCTTTGCGTACAGTTTGGCTCGATTATTGATTTGCTGGACTAAAGGCAGATGGTAAGATGCCCCTATGATGATACAGTAATATTAATAATATCAATAGGGCTTTACATTACATAATTATCCATCCATTATCTTCTGCTTTATCCTACATTAGGATCGCGGGGGGGGGGGAGGGGGTTCCTCATGCCCATCCAGGGGAGAATGTTTCGGGCGCTGGGCAGATACACCCAGGACAGGGCACACACTCACTCACACAGGCACACTCTATATGGGGCAATTTGGAGAACTCAATTGAATTGATCCATGTTTTTGGACTGTGGAAGGAAACCGGAGAACCCGGAGGAAACCCACGCGGACACGGGGAGAACATGGAAACTCCACCCAGATGGGGATTTGAACCGGGAATCCCTAGTGCTGAGAGGAGAACATGCTAAACACTAAGCCACGTGCCACCTCATTATATAATTATTCATTCATTCATTATCTCCCGCTTTTATCCTCTATTAGGGTCGCGGTGGGGTTCCCCATGCCCATCCAGGGGAGAACGTCTCGGGCGCTGGGCAGATACACCCAGGACAGGGTGCCAATCCATCGCTGGGCACACACTCACTCACACAGACACACTCTATATGGGGCAATTTGGAGAACTCAATTGACTTGATCCATGTTTTTGGACTGTGGGAGGAAAGCGGAGAACCCGGAGGAAACCCACGCGGACACGGGGAGAACATGGAAACTCCACCCAGATGGGGATTCGAACCGGGAATCCCTAGCGCTGAGAGGAGAACATGCTTAACACTAAGCCACCAACTTATTATAGCCTCATTATATAATTATAGTTTACAAAAACAACATCAGAATAGTGAACAGAATTACAACAGCCAATCCAGAAGCAAAGAGGAGACGGGCTCAGGACGGCATGTTCTTAAACGTCCCGTCAGTGTCTCAATAAACTGATCCATATAGTAGATGATTAACTGGCGCTGTAATTCGAGTATGAGGTTTTTTTTTCTTGTTTTAGAAGCTTCAGTTTTGAGTGAAGGGATTTTCGTCCACTCAGATTAAATGCCTTAAATCAGACTTTGGTATTAATTGATTGTCCATACGTTCGACTTCTCATCTCATTTTCGTCCTAAATCAGGCCGTCCACTGGTGCTTAATTTCCACTGGGACCAGACCTGCACTCCTGTAAGCACTGACAGACTGCCCACTATTGGATTTTTTTTGTTCGTCACATTTGACTTACTGCAGGTTCTGACATTTCACTCAGTGGATGTCTTATTTCCGTGTTGTAAAATCTGGCTGACACGCAGGATTAGGTTTTGAAATGTCAGATGCGTTACGATGCCGAGAAAGAACTATTCCGAAAACCTTAAGGACAACAGTGTTTCTGAAACATATTTATTTATTATTAACATCTCAATGACTCAATGATAATACATCACTAACATCCATCTTTACCAACGTCCAGTATGACTGAACCAAAACGGCAGCGCCTTCAATTATATCACTTACACTCTTTAATCCATGTCTTAAATACCAAACCAGTTCTTTTTTTGGTAATTTCTCTTAATCTTATCCCTTAACAGCTCTTTCAAAGTGAAAATCCTGATTTGTCCCGCTGTAACTAAACATAATCCATCCGTGCAAGCTGCCATGAAATAATTTCATTTCTGAAGCTCATGCAGCCACAAAGCTCTGTAACCTTTCACTCTGACAACGAATTAGGCTTTAATGCCGGGGTTTTTGTTTTTTTTTTTGTAACGGGGAGGATTTGGGAGTTTGGGATCATTCATGCTTCTTGTCTTCTGCTCTCTTGCGCGTCCTGAGACTGTTCTTTTCTCTGGCTGAGAGCAGGGTGAGCGTTTCTCATACGTGTCCCCGCTGTAGGTAAATGCAGGGAAAAAGCGCTTAATTCTGGAGGATTACAGGAAAAGGAGAGTGTGTATATCTGTACAGGCTTAGTTCCACACCTCCCCCTCCCCGTTTGCTTTAATTTTTCTAATGTCATGTCAGAATGATGTAAGAATGACGTTCATTGAAATCTCCCAACGGTAAATTCAGAGGTGAGTTTGGAAAGCGTTGCTTTCAGTGAGGCAGCATCGTTGGACTGCGTGCCCCGTTACTGTTTCTACACCTGAAAATAGATAAACTGTTAAACGGTTTAAACCGTGCAGGATGAAGTATAAGAGGTACTACCCCGTGATCCAGGCGGCCCTTGGAATCGTGCCTCTTAACAAAAAGGAGCTGCTTCCTCCACCACGCAGACTCTGGAAAACACAAGAGTAAGTATGTTTGAGCTTCTGTTGGTCTGAAAGTGAAGTGGAGACGAGACGATGCAGATCGATACGTTAGCTTCATCTCTGAAGGTTTACTCCTTTAATTCCCGAGTTTATTTTTTGGTCAGTAATAGATTTAAATGAGCCCAGGCTTATCTCCCAGGCTGAGTTCAGCTCCATTTCTGACTCTAGCTTTGTAGAAACAGTTTGGGAACGGTCCGAGGACATCGCCAGTCTGATGGTATGGTTGAATTTGTTGTGAAGGAACTCGACCTGCCGGCTCAGAGCCTCGACCTCAGTTCCGTCCAACACATTTGGGATGAACTGGAACTGAGATTGTGACAGAGTTCACATCCAACATTTGGATGAAGGGGTAACAATTCATACGGACACGCCCCGAGAACCTTATCAGAAAAGTTAGCTGCAAAGGAAAGAAACTCATTCATTCGTTATCTTCCACTTTATCCTATACTAGGGTCGTGGGGGGGGGGGGGAGAATTCAGGTGCTGGGCAGATACACCCAGGACAGGACGCCAATCCATCGCTGGGCACACACTCACTCACACAGACACACTCTATATGGGGCAATTTTGAGAATTCAATTGACTTGATCCATGTTTTTGGACTGTGGGAGGAAACCGGAGAACCCGGAGGAAACCCACGCAGACACGGGGAGAACATGGAAACTCCACCCAGATGGGGGGGGGGATTCAGGCGCTGGGCAGATACACCCAGGACAGGACGCCAATCTATCGCTGGGCACACACTCACTCAAACAGACACACTCTATATGGGGCAATTGACTTGATCCATGTTTTTGGACTGTGGGAGGAAAGCGGAGAACCCGGAGGAAACCCACGCGGACACGGGGAGAACATGGAAACTCCACCCAGATGGGGATTCGAACCGGGAATCCGTATAGCTTGTCCGTTTGTCCGTATAGTGTATTATAACTGCCCCTCTGTGATGCTGCTCAGTCCTTATGTTTGGGTTCCTACCCTGCTGTACATCTCAGTTCCTTTTTTCCGGTTCAGTGAATACTTTCGTACATGATCTCACACCTAGCGGCACGGTGGCTTAGTGGTTTAGCATGTTCTCCTCTCAGCACTAGGGATTCCCGGTTCGAATCCCCATCTGGGTGTAGTTTCCATGGCCATGTGGAACACCCCCCCCCCACGACCCTAATAGAGGATAAAGCGGAAGATAATGAATGAATGGATATATTAGGGTCATCACTGAATTATTCACAATTAAAAATGCATATGTAAATGATTTGTATTATATACTGGATAAAATGATGGCTGTCCACGTGGGTCTCCTCCGGGTTCTCCGCTTTCCTCCCACAGTCCAAAAACATGGATCAAGTCAATTGAGTTCTCCAAATTGCCCCATATAGAGTGTGTCTGTGTGAGTGAGTGTGTGTCCAGCGATAAATTGGTGTCCTGTCCTGGGTGTATCTGCCCAGCGCCCGAAACGTTCTCCCCTGGATGGGCATGGGGAACCCCCCCCCACCCCCCCCCCACCCCCCCCCACCCCCCCCCACCCCCCCCGCGACCCTAATAGAGGATAAAGCGGAAGATAATGGATGGATGAATGAAAGGATCTCACACCTTTGAGGACTTTAAAGCATCATTTAAAGCATCGTCTCTTGAGTACGTCCACTGAACTGAAGGTGTAATGTGACATATTTTTGCATTATGTCTAACATGCAGAGACATGAACACAGCAGGAGGAAGAAACGATAACCAAATGCCATTAACGACTCAGAATAATTACAGAATGAGCATTTGTGGGGTGACAGAGGCACAGAGACGTCTGTGTGGATAAGGGGAGGAGCCAGATGAAAGTGTGGATGTGTCCTCATGTCTCAGACTGTGTGTGGGGTGAAGAAGTCCTGGACCTGAACCTGTTGTCTGTGTGTAGAGGACATGCAGGTCCTACAACAATAAGCTGAAGTAGCATCTCTCGCCCTCTCTCTCTCTCTCTCTCTCTTTCTCACACCTACTCTTCTCTCCTCCCTCACTATCTCCTCCCTCTCCTTTTTCACTCCTCTTTCATCACTGCCTCACACTCCACACTGACACCAGACCATCCTCCTGTGTTGTCTCGCCGTCGTCTTTTTTTTTTCCCCCCCCTGCCTTTACTGTCTCCATCGCTGTGTCACCCGGAGTCCTTCACCATGCGTCTGGGCATCTCAGGCTTCATCACGGATATCCTCAGCACCTCCAGCAACATCTGCTTCTGCTGGGCAGATGGCAAGGTAGTGGCTCCCCTCGCCTCATGAGGGGAGACAGCGATCCGACTTTTCTCTCTGCTTCAAGAAGTTTGGCGTCTTGTTTGTCTGGTTTTTGGAAGTTGGTCTCTGACACTTGTGGCCTGATTGTGTTCCTGAGATTCATTTGGCAACTGTTGTGTAGTTTGTGTGGATATCAAGACACTGGGTGTGTGTGTGTGTGTGGCAGGGGGGTTAATATCACATTGTGGGGATCAAAATCTGTTTACACATAACTATGGGACCTGTGGGGACTTTTCAGTTTGTGTGCACATGAGTGTGTGTGTGTGTGTGTGTGTGTGTGTGTGTGTGTGTGTGTGTGTGTGTGTGTGTGTGTGTGTGTGCACGAGAGTGTGTGTTATTTGTTGCCTGCAGTTTTGCTGATTTCAAATGAAGGCATCGTGTCAGTTTGTACAGAACTAGAGCGACAGAATTGATGAGCGTCACCACAGGGTCATGAAACAATACGTCTATGAACCACTTTATTATTGTCTTTACAGCCCATGGTTTCATGGTTTCATCTATAAACCATGATACATTTCATCCATATAATAAAAAAAACATAATTCATACTCTTCCCATATTACTCATTTTATCTTACTATTAAAGAAAATGATCCACCTGTGTTTTTGGGATTGTGCAAAATAGTGACTGTGAGCAATGCTGCTTTTAATTGAGCAACATTTAGTAACTTAATTTAATAATTTTTTAAAATCTTTTTTTGTGATTTTTGACTTGTCCCTCTTTTTTTAGTAGATAGGATAGTTGTTAATGATTTGAACTAACCAACAAAAAATGTTTTTTTTTACAACAGCATTTAAAAAACACTTTAAAATTACATCACATTACATATTGATATTTAAATCATCGCACTGTAATATTAGCATAGACATATATATTCTTCATATATATATATATATATAAAATGGCTGTTCTTATTAGGGGTAACTACAGCGGATGATCTTCTCCGGTTCCAATTATCCTCCTCCTTCAGTCCAACCTGCATTTCCTCCCTCACCACATACATAAAGCATCTTCATGCCTTCCTGCCCTCCTCTTGCCTGATGCCTCTATCCTCAGCATCATTCTGCCAATATAACTACCATCCCTTCCCTTCTTCCATGTTGTTCACCTCAATATCGACTATTCTCTCCAACTTTCTCTTAAAAACATCCTGTCTGTACCCCCCCCCCCCATCTTATAAACTCATTCCTAATCTTGTCCATCCTTTTTACGCAATATAGGAATTGCAGCATCTTTCTCTCTGCGTTTTCTCCAGTTCTGCCCTTTTGTTCAGATCATCTCTAAGCAAAACAAGATTGCAGGTCGTACTACTGTCCTGTAAGCTTTCTCTTTCACTCTGGCAGATTCTCGTCTATCAAATATCACTCCTGCAACTCTACACCATTTACTCCACCTTGCTTGCACTCTCTTCTTTACCTTAGCATTCATTCTTCTAAAATTAAACTCTGGATTTGTGTTTAAAGGAGGCTAACCCTTGCGATATCATGACACCCAAACATCTAATTAATTAAGGATTGTGTATTAATAAAAAAAATTTTTTTTAAGTATTGTAAAATAATATATATATATATATATATATATATATATATATATATATATATATATATATATATATTCCATTGCTTTTTACTTTTGAGTACCGCATTGTTAGTCTTTCCTCAGATGAAGACATAAGATTTATCCTGAGACATTTTAATTACGGAGGTGACATTGTGAAAATGATTTGTTAGTTGCCTCTCTCACAGCCTCTCACAGCCTTCGTGACCTTCCTGGTAAATACTGCGTGTTCTGACAAAGATTTCATCGACAGAGTTTACCACTTATGTTTGTTTTAGGGTCCTGTCAAGAGGAGCGTACGAAGCACGCAGAGCAGTCATTAAAAACAGACGACGTAATTAATGGTTTGGCGCTGCACTCTTAATTCTGTTCCCACACAGTCAGGCACCACGCTGTCAATGTTAATAACGGTGCGCTTACTGTACGACAGATTTAAGACTGCTGTTGCCTGTAGGTGGCTGGGGACGCCGTGGCAGCTCTATTTACCCAAGTCATGGAATATGACCACCACCATACTTCATTTTTTAATCAGATTCTCCAGACTATGTGAGGAAACCACTTACACAGATAAATGCTCTGGTATTGATTAGAGGATCGAGACTAAAGAGCTTTTTAGGTCGCCATGTTCATTCACCAAACCCTACATCCAGTTTCATCCTTAAATTTATTTTTAGTAGTTCATTTAGAATCTGTACATACAGATTAAGACGCGTCACAGAGGAGAGGATACAATTCTACCATCATACAAAACATGGACTGGATTATTTTGATCACGTTACACCTAGAAGAGCCTTTATGACATCCCATAATGAGTTTGTTATTCCTTTGCATGTTTAACAGTTTCCATTTTTGGGGAAACACTTCACCCAACTATGCCAGAACAGAAATGGGCCTTCCCTAAACTGTTTCCAATTAAGAGGTATATGTTTTAGCAAAGGCGGCACGGTGGCTTAGTGTTTTGCATGTTCTCCTCTCAGCGCTAGGGATTCCCGGTTCGAATCCCCATCTGGGTGGAGTTTCCATGTTCTCCCCGTGTCTGCGTGGGTTTCCTCCGGGTTCTCCGGTTTCCTCCCACAGTCCAAAAACATGGATCAAGTCAATAGAGTTCTTCAAATTGCCCCATAGAGAGTGTGCCTGTGTGAGTGAGTGTGTGCCCAGCGATGGATTGGCGCCCTGTCCTGGGTCTATCTGCCCAGCGCCCGAGACGTTCTCCCCTGGATGGGCATGGGGAACCCCACCGCGACCCTAATAGAGGATAAAGTGGAAGATAATGAATGAATGAATGAATATTCTTAACCTTGGCTTATTTCTTATATACCTATTGATTAGGCGTGTAACAGTACAATTATTTCACAGTTCAGTACAAATTCGGTATAGCGGTGGGGGGGGGGGTTCATTATTATTATTCTCGAGAAATATTATACCTTAAGTCACCCAATAATCTTAATAGTAAATTGTGTTAATACTGCCTACATTAAAATAAACCACACACCAAATAAGTACATTCCCTTTATTAATTAAACAGTTTACCCGCTCAGTCTGTTGCCAAGCCCCTTTTGAAGAAATAAAAACCAGAAATAGATGTACTTAATTAACACCAAATTGACTACAAATAGGTGTATTTACATTTATGTAGAAAGCAGGCATTTGCCAGAGGGTTTGTGGAAAATAAAAAAACATACGCCAACCTTATTGAGACCGGGACGACTGCACGGGATTCGGCTCCTCAATCAGAACGATGCACTGTGGAAACAAATCAGAATTCAATATCTTATACTTATACTTATACTTATGCACACATTTTTACTGACTACAACACAAACTTCTTGGGGGCTCATATTAATTATCCAATTAGAAAATCCCCTGTAAGAAGCTCATAGATCTTAAATATAAAAGTCCCTTGAAAGAGGTTCATTCACTTGTTTAAGTCCTCCATCATGGGCTCATATGTTTTATTCTAAGCAACGTCCTCTTATCAGGGGCTTATATGTGTTATAAATTGATTTGTCCACCCAAAGAAATGTTTATTGAAAAAAACATGTTTATATATACTTTATACATACTTATTAAATTCTATATTCATCGTCTCAATGTTGGCTTATGTACCTATTGATTAGGGGTGTAACAGTACACAAAATCCATGGTTCAGTTCACACCGTGGTATAGACCTTTATCATCAACACAACTTACTCCATACTTATGCACACAACATTTTTACTAAATACAACACAACCTTCTTGGGGGCTCATAAATTATCCAATTAGAAATCCCCTGTAAGAAGCTCATAGATTTTAACTAAAAAGTCCCTTGAAAGAGGTTCATTCACCTGTTTAAGTCCTCCATTATGGGCTCATATGTTTTATTCTAAGCAACGTCCTCTTATCAGGGGCTTATATGCATTATTCATTTATTTGTCCCCCAAAGAAAGGTTTATTGAAAAAAAAAAAAAAAAACATTATTTTAAATTTTACGATATTCACAACCTCAGCTTCTGAACCTTACGCTTCGGTGCAAAGATTTTTATTTTGTTTTATTCTGGATATTATATGTACTTTTATCAAATGCTTTAAAGCAGGGTTCACCATCGCTGCATAGGAATAAGAATCCTATATTAATCCCCGCGGGTAAATACATACGCGCTCTATATATTAATAAGCATTCTGTCCGTACTTATGTACACATACTTTTTTTTTTTTTTTTTTTTTTTTACAATACTTACAAAGCAACCTTCTTGGGGGCTCATAAATTAGTCAATTAGAAATCCCCTGTAAGAAGCTCATAGATTTTAACTAAAAAGTCCCTTGAAAGAGGTTCATTCACCTGTTTAAGTCCTCCATCATGGGCTCATATGTCTTATTCTAAGTGTCCTCTTATCAGGGGCTTATGTGCATTATTCAATTATTTGTCCCCCAAAGAAAGGTTTATTGAAAAAAAAAACATTAATTTAAAATTTTACAATGATATTCACAACCTCAGCTTCTGGATAACTTTTATCAAATGCTTTAAAGCAGGGTTCACCATCGCCGCATAGGAATCAGAATCCTATATTAATCCCCGCGGGTAAATACACATGCGCTCTATATATTAATAAGCATTCTGTCCATACTTATGCACACAACATTTTTACTAACTACAACAACCTTCTTGGGGGCTCATAAATTATCCAATTAGAAATCCCCTGTAAGAAGCTCATAGATTTTAACTAAAAAGTCCCTTGAAAGAGGTTCATTCACCTGTTTAAGTCCTCCATCATGGGCTCATACGTTTTATTCTAAGCAACGTCCTCTTATCAGGGGCTTATATGCATTATTCATTTATTTGTCCCCCAAAGAAAGGTTTATTGAAAAAAAAAAATGTTCGTTTTAAATTCTTTCATTATCTTCATTAAATTCATTCATTAAAACTTGAGTATCGATCTTTTTACGCAAGTATCGTTCGATACCAATACCAGCGTTGGTATCGATATTATCGATATTTGTATCGATCCGCACAGCTCTAGTTGCAACAGTTCCACAGGTTTAGGAGTGTGTGTGTGTGTGAAGGTCGTATGAAGAAACTTAAACAAATAAATAATAAAATAAGTTTAATGCCGGCGGCACGGTGGCTTAGTGGTTTAGCATGTTCTCCTCTCAACGCTAGGGATTCCCGGTTCGAATCCCCATCTGGGTGGAGTTTCCATGTTCTCCCCGTGTCCGTGTGGGTTTCCTCCGGGTTCTCCGGTTTCCTCCCACAGTCCAAAAACATGGATCAAGGTCAATTGAATTCTCCAAATTGCCCCATATAGAGTGTGTCTGTGTGAGTGAGTGTGTGCCCAGCGATAGATTGGCGCCCTGTTCTGTGTCTATCTGCCCAGTGCCCGAGACGTTCTCCCCTGTATGGGCATGGGGAACCCCACCACGACCCTAATAGAGGATAAAGCGGGAGATAATGAATGAATGAATGTATATAGATGAAGGGCGGCACGGTGGCTTAGTGGTTTGGCATGTTCTCCTCTCAGCGCTGGGGATTCCCGGTTTGAATCCCCATCTGGGTGGAGTTTCCATGTTCTCCCCGTGTCTGCGTGGGTTTCCTCCGGTTTCCTCCCACAGTCCAAAAACATGGATCAAGGTCAATTGAGTTCTCCAAATTGCCCCATATAGAGTGTGTGAGTGTGAGTGAGTGTGTGCCCAGCGATGGATTGGCGCCCTGTCCTGGGTCTATCTGCCCAGCGCCCGAAACGTTCTCCCCTGGATGGGCATGGGGAACCCCCCCCCCCCCGCGACCCTAATAGAGGATAAAGCGGGAGATAATGAATGAATGAATGAATAAGTTTAATGCCGCTGTATTGGTCTGGAAGGTAAGTTAAAACGTGAGGGATTACTGCGCACGCGCATCGCTTCAGTCGGATTTGCTCCTGTCTGATTTCCAATCTCGTTAAAAAATTGAAGGTTTAATTATTTTAGTGTTAAAAGTAACGGAGATTAAGTTAAAGTCGGTCACGTGTTCTTTAATCAGCTCTGGTTATTCGGAACATCAACAAACAAACTTACCTCACAGCCGCAGCACCACGTGGTCGATCCACCCCGCTGCTCCGGCGCTGCTGTCATTCACAGGGAACCAAAATCCTCCAAAAAAAAACCCGGTGAATGTCAATAAAACAGCGTGTGTGATTTGCGTGGATCTTTTCCACGCGTGGGTCAACCCCCCCCCCCAAACTGAGCTGTAATGATCGCGGCATGCGTAACAGTCAGTACAGCTGAAGGTGCAACCAGCAACTCGGCCGGGAGTGCAACACGCCTCCCAGATTTTTAGTTCCGCCTTGTGTTACTTTTTTTTTTTTTTTTTTTTGCTTTATTGCAACAACACGCGACGCAAAACATCATCACAACACAACAATACACATGTAACGCTTTTAACAATGCTTTTAAGTAATTTAATAAAAGTAATAAGGTAAAGTTAAACTCATGATAGTTGAATAGTTCAGGGAACAGAAGAAAACGACTATTTGATGAATGTAGTGTGACTATATTCTCATTATATGAAATGAAGGCGGGCGGCACGGTGGCTTAGTGGTTTAGCACGTTCTCCTCTCAACGCTAGGGATTCCCGGTTCGAATCCCCATCTGGGTGGAGTTTCCATGTTCTCCCCGTGTCCGCATGGGTTTCCTCCGGGTTCTCCGGTTTCCTCTCACAGTCCAAAAACATGGATCAAGTCAATTGATTTCTCCAAATTGCCCCATATAGAGTGTGTCTGTGCGAGTGTGTGCCCAGCGATGGATTGGCGTCCTGTCCTGGGTGTATCTGCCCAGCGCCCGAAACGTTCTCCCCTGGATGGGCATGGACCCCCCCCCCCCCCGACCCTAATAGAGGAGAAAGCGGGAGATAATGAATGGATGAATGAAATGAAGGCGGGCGGCACGGTGGCTTAGTGGTTTGGCATGTTCTCCTCTCAGCGCTAGGGATTCCCGGTTTGAATCCCCATCTGGGTGGAGTTTCCATGTTCTCCCCGTGTCCGCATGGGTTTCCCCCGGGTTCTCCGGTTTCCTCCCACAGTCCAAAAACCTGGATCAAGTCAATAGAGTTCTACAAATTGCCCCATATAGAGTGTGTCTGTGTGAGTGAGTGTGTGCCCAGCGATGGATTGGCGTCCTGTCCTGGGTGTATCTGCACAGCGCCTGAAATGTTCTCTCCTGGATGGGCATGGGGAACCCCCCCCCCCCCCGAGACCCTAATAGAGGATAAAGCGGAAGATAATGGATGGATGGAAATGAATGGGGGGGGGGGGGGGGGATAAAAATAATAATAATAATAATAAGAACAGCAAATTGGCTTCGTCCAAGCCAACTTAATTATTCATGCAGCTCTGATGATTAATGTTTGCTACCTGTCATCGTGGGGTACAGATTAAATACTTATAATGTAATGATGTCATATTAAAATAAAAAGGAAATATGTCACTGGATGTCACACATTAACCAAAAAAACAGGATTTATTGTTTTGTACTCGCTAACTCTAGTACATTAGCATAGCTCTAATGGTCTCTGGTGATTAATTAAATTTAATAATTGTAAAGCTGGGCGGCACGGTGGCTTAGTGGTTTAGCATGTTCTCCTCTCAGAGCTACGGATTCCCGGTTCGAATCCCCATCTGAGTGGAGTTTCCATGTTCTCCCCGTGTCCGCGTGGGTTTCCTCCGGGTTCTCCGGTTTCCTCCCACAGTCCAAAAACATGGATCAAGTCAATTGAGTTCTCAAAATTGCCCCATATAGAGTGTGTCTGTGTGAGTGAGTGTGTGCCCAGAGATGGATTGGCGCACTGTCCTGGGTCTATCTGCCCAGCGCCCGAGACGTTCTCCCCTGGATGGGCATGGGGACCCCCCCCCCCCCCATGACCCTAATAGAGGATAAAGAGGGAGATAATGAATGAATGTATATAGGTATGTGTGTGTATATAACTGTGTATATATGTACAGTATATATGAATTTATGTATAGGGGTTTTGTTATATGTTTGTTTTTTTCCCCTCTCTTTTCTTTTTTTTTTTTTTTTTATTAGGTTGTTTCTTTTTCCTCCTCTCTCTCTTTTTCCTCCTCTTTTTTTCCCCCCTGTCCTGCATTGGCTGAATAATTCAAATCAATCAAATAAAAGCACAATTAACAGGAATAGGCTACAATAATCTGTAAAACTGTTCCTGTTAAAACGTAAAAGCAAACATGTATGGTACATCAGTGCGGTCAGATTACCATTCAGATTGCAAAAGCTACCAGACATGACAGGTTAAAAAAAAAAAAAAAAAAAAAAAAAAAAAAGCTCTAGCTTTAGTTTAGTTTGATTATTATGATCTGCTGGGAATATTATTACAAAAAGTATTAAAGAGTTGTATGAATGTATTTTCTCAGTATTTTAACTAAAGGACTGTTTGTTCCTAACTGATGATGAGTCAATGTATGAGTCAGTACTGAGAGCTGGGACAAACAGGGGGCAAAGCGCAGGACTAATGTGGGTTGCTGTTTAGCCGCAAAACTGTGTCAGCCCGTTGAAACCCTTGCCCGTTTTCTCCCGCAGCATATGGCAGTGATGAAGCTGGAAGGGTCTGATTGTGAGACCCCCCCAGGGCTTCCTCTGATCTGCCACGGCATTCACTTAAAACCTGATATCAGATAGATGGTGATGAATAAGATTAAAAGGGAGAACCTTCAACTTTTCTTACCCTAAAGTTTATTTCCCCCATATTTCATTTCTTGCTATTCTTTCCCTGCTTCTCACCTCTTTTGTAGAAAGTCATGAGAAGCTCAGTAGCCTTTGTCCTTCCTCGTGTCCTCCTGCTGCTTTGACACTGTCATGAAATAGCATTTTACCGTCCTGTAATTAAGAGCTCATTAGAACGAGTTGAGACGTAACCTGGACGTGACGAACGGCCAGAATCAAATTAATATCAGCAATGATCGGTTTCACCACTTATGCTGATAATAGCCAACCATGTTCATATCTCTTTCTTCCTTGCTTACTCCTGCTTTCTCTCTCTTTGCCCGCGAGAGATAAGGTAATTAACGACAGACAGATGGAGGGGGGACAGGAAGTCCGTGTGGTGCGGCGACAAAACCCATAATTACACTGTTCTAAATCACCACAGTGGAACCACTGCTGGCCGTTTGTCACAGTGGAGTCGTATGAGCTAAACCACTGTGTGAAGACACACTTACATCTATAATAATGCCATTCTGTACATGATGTTAAAGCCTAAACTGACCCCATGTTGAATAAATCATTTAAGAAGAACCTGCTAATGTCCAATTACCGTATTTTCCGGACTATAAGGCGCACCTAATCGGACGTGCGCCTTATAATCCGGTGCGCCTTATATGTGTACTGAGTTTTAAAATCGTGGCGGGCGAGTTACGCCACCGTCTGTGGTTTCTAAGGTTTCTGCTGTTTGCGAGACTGACCCGGAGTGCTCGATAGTGAAATTACGCAGCTTTTTAATTCAGACACAGAAGACGAGGACGCTGATGGATTTGTGGGAGAAGAGAGATTAAAAATAATGTGTTTTGTCAAGAAGTAGAATAAACTTCAATTATAAATCAGCGTTTTGCATCCTTTACTTTTCTTGTAGATCGTATGTTTTACCTTATAATACTCTGCCGTACAGAATAAGTACCGTACAGAAACAGAGTCCGTAATTCAGACTGCGCCTTATAGTACGGTGCGCCTTATACGTGGCTCAAATACAGAAATAGACCCCGTAATTCAGACTGCGCCTTATAATACGGTGCGCCTTATGGTCCGGAAAATACGGTACCTATTATTTTACCCCACATTGGCCACATCACCAACAACTGTCTAATTTGGATACTTTAAACTATAGCAGTCATTTAATTAATCATTAATCATTTTAAATTGTGTTTAAATCATTTTAAATTGTGTTGTGTCACTGACGGCTGCTTTGGCCTTGTGCCTTTCATTTGGAGTTTATTTTTTTTTAATCAGGTGTGTTAAGACAGGGACGCTGACCCATGTTGAGCATTATGTTCTAAACCTTGGTTCTGAACCGCTCTTAGGTTGCATGTCGCCGAAGAACCCTGACATATGGATCCGATGAAGCTTCGGTTCATGTAAATCTGCATTTGGCCACAAAGGAAAGGTGGGGTGTGTTGGAGGCTGCTGAGTTCCAGCGCAGTTCGGCTTCCTCAGCAGCTTCCCGAGCTGCATACACGTGATCAAGGATGAAAATATGACCTTTAACCAGCATGTAAGCTTCTGAGCTCTGCAGGCTGCATGGACACATCTACTCTAATCTGAATCGTACCTGCAGATTTAACAGCATTACTACAGAGGTCATCATTTAATCAAATGTGATGTTTATATTACATAATATAATAATATTTTAAATATACGAACAATTTTGACACTAACAAGGGGAGGGCGTGGTAGCTCAGTGGTCGGGGCGTTGGGCTCTCAATCTGAAGGTTGGCGGTTCAAATCCCAAGTCCGCTGACGTTACCAGTGTGGGTCCTTGAGCAAGGCCCTTAACCCTCACTGCTCCAGGGATGTTGTGATGAACCCTGTGCTCACCTTGTAAGTCATTTTGGATAAAAGCGTCCAATAAATGACCAAAAGTTAATGTAACAAAAGATTTCAATTCCCTTCAAACTAAAATCTCGTGGGCGGCACGGTGGCTTAGTGGTTGGCACATTCGCCTCTCAGCGCTAGGGATTCCCGGTTCGAATCCCCATCTGGGTGGAGTTTCCATGTCCTCCCCGTGTCCGCGTGGGTTTCCTCCGGGTTCTCCGCTTTCCTCCCACAGTCCAAAAACATGGATCAAGTTAACTGAGTTCTCTAAATTGCCCCATATAGAATGTGTCTGTGTGAGTGAGTGTGTGCCTAGCGATGGATTGGCGCTCTGTCCTGGGTGTATCTGCCCAGCGCCCGAGACGTTCTCCCCTGGATGGGCATGGGGAACCCCACCGCGACCCTAATAGAGGATAAAGCGTAAGATAATGAATGAATGAATGAATAAAATCTCGTGTCATTTGCAGCCTGGTAACGCCGCCATGTTGACAGCCTCCGCGTGCCATCCTCTGACAGGCGCTGCCTTTCTTTTGACAGCCGTTCTTTCTGAAGTACGGGTAGAACGTTGGCACCTTCTCACGTTTCGTGAACAGGTCAGTAACACTTACTTTGACCCTGTGATGACAGCCTCTGCTCCAGCATCGCCGCTGTCACTCTGGCGATTCAGTGGGAGTCTGACTGAAGCTGAGCCTGCGAGCTCTTTCCCATCTGTGTGTATCCATCACACTGGAGCTGACCTCAGGGGCCGCAAGTCCGGTTCGTGTGTGTGTGTGTGTGTGTGTGATTGGATAATTGCTGCTAGGATGTAGAATATAAAATAGAAGCGCCTTGCCATGCAGTTAGGACACTTGTGTGCTTTCAACCTTGAGTAAACAGTTTGGGGAAGGCCCTATTTTGTAAGATCTATAAACATCTCAATGAATGATTTAGCAGAACCTCCAACTGTTGCGTCAATATATCTCCCCCAAGACCTTGGCGTCGCCTCCACCTCTCTGACCGGCAGCCGATTTTCCACGCCGCTGCCCCAGGTCCCCCCTTTTCTTATTAATTAAGACGTAAATGCAGAACTCACATACAATCCTAATGCAAAAAAAGCACGAATAGTGTGAGATTTCATTTCATTTCATTTCATTGGGTCATTTATTGGATGCTTTTATCCAAAGCGACTTACAAGGTGAACACAGGGTTCATCACAACATCCCTGGAGCAATGAGGGTTAAGGGTCTTGCTCAAGGACCCACACTGGTAACTTCATTGGACCTGGGATTTGAACCCCCAACCTTCAGATTGATAACCCAACACCCTGACCACTGAGCTACCGCGATCTTCACAAGCACATCGAAAAGTAACCTGGAATTTATTTATAAAAGGTGTGTATTTGGTAACGGCAGGCCGTGTTGTTGACATTTCACAGCATTTCATTCATTGCGGCATTTTGTGATGTAATTGGGTCTGTTCATCCTGCTTGTGATAAATAACAGAAACAGATATAGTAGCTAAAAGCCCCCCCCACCCCCACCCCCCTTCACTGATGCCTGTCACATCACATTACGACATACCCAACTCTCCGGAAATCTGCACAGCTTGTGCTAACGGCTGAGCAAGTCTCAGACCTGCTCCCGCCACCCGCAGTGTGGAGCCTGACACCCGTGGCCTTCACCGAACACCACCTCCTCGTCTTTGTCCTCGTCTCATGGGGTGTCATCGTTGCACTCTGGGTTTGTGTGAGATATCAGAAGAACACTCCTTCATCCGCCTGCTTTAACGGATGTGTGAACGGACTTCATTATTAACCAATATAGACACACCAGTGGCACGGTGGCTTAGTGGTTAGCACGTTTGCCTCTCAACGCTAGGGATTCCCGGTTCGAATCCCAATCGGGGTGGTTCCATGTTCTCCCCGTGTCCGCGTGGGTTTCCTCCGGGTTCTCCGGTTTCCTCCCACAGTCCAAAAACATGGATCAAGTCAATTGAGTTCTCCAAATTGCCCCATATATTGCGTGTCTGTGTGAGTCAGTGTGTGCCCAGCGATGGATTGGCGTCCTGTCCTGGGTCTATCTGCCCAGCGCCTGAGGCGTTCTCCCCTGGATGGGCATAGGGACCGTGCGTGACCCTCCCCCGCGACCCTAGTAGAGGATAAAGCTGAAGATGATGGATGGATGGATGATTTAATACAATAAAGGGCCTCATAAGAGACGAAATCAGACCAAATATCGTTTCTATAGTAGTCAGAGTGTTTGTATAGCTGTAGGTCTGTAGGTGCCTTGTGTTGTTTTGTTTGATTTCAGATTTTGAACTTTGCTCCTGCTTGGTACTTTGCTGTTTTGGAGACATTTCACATGAATAACTATAAACAGCTCGGCATGAATATGCCGGTTTCCTCCCACAGTCCAAAAACATGGACCAAGTCAATTGAGTTCTCCAAATTGCCCCATATAGAGTGTGTGTGAGTGAGTGAGTGTGTGTCCAGTGATGGATTGGCGTCCTGTCCTGGTGTGTCTGCCCAGCGCCTGAGACGTTCTCCCCGCATGGGCATGGGGAACCCCCCCCCCCGACCCTAATATAGGATAAAGCGGAAGATAATGAATGAATGAATAGACACACCGATGCGCCGGAACTAAACACGGACAGGACCAAATAATCCCTGCTCTGTGGTGGTACTGTTGGGGTCCTGGACATTAGAGAACAGAGTAAAGGGGACGTACACAGTATGTACTGTAGAACACAAGCAGATGGACTACAGTCTGGAATTGTGGATCTTTACAGTAAAAGGAACTGAGAACTGTCCAAACTTTTGATTGGTACTGTGTATAAAAACCGTATTCTTTGTCGTTTAAACTACGTTCTGATGCAGCTGGTTATCTAACTGGCTGTAGCGTGACAGTACATTTGGGTTCTGATTACGGGTGGCTGAGTGACTTGGCTGTTTCCAGGGAGAGCGGCTCGTTAGGGCTTCGGATTGATGGAGGACAGTGTAGTTTGACGAACGGCTCTCTGGATGACTGTGCCTCTAGCCGGCAGCGAATGACTTCTCCCCGAGCCTTCATTACTCATGTCACAGGCTGTCATCGTGATACAGCCCAGGGACACCACACTTCTGGAGAGCTTCACTTCAGCCGAACACATCGGACCTGCTGGCTTTGACTTGAAAAACAAGCGGAGAGAAACGTCTTAGAGTCTCAGGTTCGATTGTATTGCCGGCACCTGTGTGCGAAATTAGCTTAGCTCACTAAAACAGTGCATCTGGCATGACTGCATTGAATCCACATGATGTGCAGATCGATTGTGTATAAATGTACGCCGATGTTTTTATGAATCCGAATTTATTGTCGGACGTCGTCGTGGACCTCCGCCGTGATTCACAGACTGGATGAGGTTTTAATGTCATCTGTCCACAAATCAACCTTCTGGCTTGTCAGCTCTATCCACTGACTGTTTTATTCATTTATTTTTTGGCAGAAAAGTAGTTTTCCCCTTGCAAACCTGTCCTTGTCCACCAGTCTTGGTCAGTGATCCGCTGATGGGCTCATCTTTAATAATAATAATAATAATAATAATAAATAATACATTTTATTTGATGGCGCCTTTCTGGACACTCAAGGTCACCTTACAAAGAAAAAAACAATAAAACAACAATAATAAATAAGGCAATCAGTCAATCATAGTAAAATAAATTTAAATAAAAAATAAATTAAAAGATAGAGGAAATAAAATCAGAGATTATAAGCAATTCTAAAAAGGTGCGTTTTGAGACTCGACTTAAACTGTGATATGGAGTCCAATTTCCTTAAGTCGGGAGGCAGAGCATTCCATAGTCTAGGGGCAGAGCTACTGAAGGCTCTACCTCCCATGGTGCTAAGGCGCATAGTGGGAACAGACAGGTGTGTAGAGGCAGAAGATCTCAGTGATCGTGGGTGAGAGGTAACCGTGATAAGATCTGCGATATACGGAGGAGCAAGGTTATGGATGGCTTTGAAAGTGGATGGCTCATCTTTATGACATTGGCCGATTGTATAAAAAGCCTTTAGTGGCTTAGAGATTAACACGGATTCCTTTAAACCTTACAGACCCTCACACACATTGCTCATGGTGTGACTTTATAAGATCCATCACTTAATACTAGAGACTGGTAATGAATTTGAATTTGCAGACCGCAGTCAGGTGTCCCCTCCACAGTTTACACTCCACCCATTCAACACAGTTGGACCATGTGGCTTGTGCTCGTCCAGTTCTAACGTGCATGTTCTATTGTAGGGACCCGTACGGCTCCCAGCTCTTCCTTACAGGCTCCTCCAGAGAGAACAGCTACTGGAGCAGCCAGCCCCGCTACTTCTACCTGCTCTCTCATCAGAACTTTACACACCTATGGAAGGTATTTTTGATTTTTTTACGTATTTATTTTGCATTTTTCATTTTCATTTGGGTCTTTTAGTCATTTTAGGAGCTCACTTACATATTTACTCCATTAGCATTAGTGTATCTATAGTACACTCTACTACACCATTGTTATTATTACTTCTTTCCTGATGGAAAAAACATATAGATATCATACAGATGTCGGTCACTTCTGACTGAAATAACCCCGCTGTGGCTCTGATACTGTATGGAAACATCAATATGGCCCACATGACCCATAACATGGCAGGTCCACGTAAGGTAGACATGTGGGTAGACATCTATATCTACAAATTCGGATGCCTGTCCGTCATTCTGAAGAACAGCATCTGCAAAATGACCAAATGTAAATGTATAAGCTCGAGAAGTAAATGGTGTTATAGGTGACTTATTGTACTGTATTGTATTGTATTGCATTAACACGTTTTTGGTCGTTAAGGTGACCAGAGGTCATTAAATGCTGCTAAACTGTCTCAACTTATGCAGAGAATCTTAATTGTCAAGTGTTGATTTCCTTGAGCCAGGGCTTAACAGAGCATTACGTGGATAAGTATGCAGCAGTGAAACCGTCCTGTCCTTCATATGACTTAATGACTGTTTCCTGATGAGGGGACTAATGTTGTGCATAATAAGCACAACATGAAGATCATGTAGATGATGAACTACAAACAAAAATCAATGTTTTAATATCATTTATTGTTTGCTTTTTAAAAAACTTGACCATTAGCGTATATTATTATTGTATAGGTAGTAAATATAAAGAATTTTAATACCGTCGTTTAGCAGTGATGAAGGAGGCAATCCACTGAAAACAGAGTTTGCGATACAGGATCTGTGTAACTGTACCTCACACAAAACAGTGTGAGTCAAAATAAAAAGCTGGCTCATGTGTTTTCTGATTTTGCTTCTATGCCATTTATCAAAATTTATATGCGATGTTTTGACCGTTGGTGTGTTTGTTGGCTTTTTATACTCTCACCTGGACAAAGTTTTGCTCTGTCAGGATCTGGCTGTGTGCTGAATGTCCCTTTGCTGATTTAAAGTACACAGTCCTGATTCATGCAAAAACCAGGGGCAGCAGGAATGTCCTTGTCGGTCACCTTCATGCATATATATATATATATATATATATATATATATATATATATATATATATATATATATATATATATATATGGTTGCAAAAGTAGGTATTCAGTTGAAAGAGTAATTTCTCAGAGTTCTTTATTGTTTAATATGTATAAAGGGCAGCATTTTGAACACTCAAGAGATAATACTTAATTTGAATTTGTATGTTATTCTTATTGTGACTCAATAACATTAACAAATTAATTCAACTTTTAATATATTGGGTTTTTTTTTAAATAAAACCTACAGACCTACTTTAAAACCCTTTTGTGCATATATACATTTATAAATCTACATACTATAGAGTATATTTAATATACATTAGATTATTTCAAAGAAATAGAATAAAACAGGACAAAAACTAACGAAAAATCTTATATGTCTGTTGACCATGGGTCTCAAATCCTAAAGGTGTGATGGCCCTCTTGTGTTCGTAGCCAGTACTGCACACCAGCATTCCACCTACTTACCTTCTGTTAGTGAAAAGTTCAACTCCAGAATGTTATTCATCAAACGTCAGGAAGATTTTTTATTGTAGCTCACATTTTTAGAAATTTTTTTTAATCTGTTCTTTTTTTATCCAGGTTGTTTACGCAATAACTTCTGAAACATCATTTATTAATTCATGGCTTTGAGCTAAGTACTGTAGAGGCCCTCCCTTTACACCTATGCATATTTCAGCAGCAATACCGAGGCTATGAGGCCAGTCAACGCTGCCCAAGTTATTGCACCAGCCCTCCTAAGCCTTTAAGCTGCACTGATTACAAACAGAAAAGTCTGTATTTCTTTCTCACTCCAATCCAGACGTTAAAATCACTTGGATATCATAGAAATAAGGTCAAATTTACAAAGGTAATCATAGTCATGCAGCTTGATATACAGAACTTTATTCTGTATCATTCATTTTTCTGGAGAAGAGACTGATCTGATAGTGGAAAAAAACCCCATACATATCTAAATAATTTAAATGTCCTTAAATCCACTTTGTAGAAGTATATACAAATGATAAAATATCACGCTGCCGACACCATCATGCAGAGCGGCTGAGAAATGGAGATGTATTAAAGCCTGAGCACTGTAGGGTGGCAGCTTGACAGCGCTGATCGTTGAGCCTTTGACCTTAATATTATTCCACTCTAATGTGAGGAACAGGCTCCTAAGACCTGATACATAACGGGTTAGAGGAGTTTCTATCTGTGGATGCCTTTGAAAACCTCATTATTCCTTCACCTCTTACAGTTTTCTGATGCCTGAACGGAGCGCTGCACATTTAGTGGGTGTTAATTTGTGCCGTATGTTGGATTCTATTTAAAACTCTGCGTTTTCTCACCTCTGACAGAGGTGCGAGTGAAGGAGCAGAGATACTGGTGCAATTTTAATGCTATCTAATGTCTTTAATCCCCTATAATCTGGACATTTAATTCCCTTTTAGAGGAGAATTTACTAAGTATTAATAAACAAAAAGTTTCCTCTTAAACAATGACTTATAAGATCTTGGGTCAGCGTCATTAAATCTATTTTATAACTTAAATTAAATTAGGGAATTGGGAATTGTATAAAAACACATTTGTAAAGGGATTTTACATTTAAAGTTTCAGGGGACATAATTAAGTGGCTGCTATTAAATAAAAAATAATTTATCCATTAATATACTGTACATGTACCCTCCACTTTTTCAGCTTCACTTACCATAGAGAGGGACATAATGGTTCTAGATAACAGACTGTAGTCCGTCTATTTCTCCACTTACTTCTTTAGACCCCTAAATCAGGACCCCACATAAGATCAGCACAGAGCAGGTATTATTCTAGTGGTGGGTCATTACATAGTTTTTGGAAACTGTTTATTTACCACACGTTATGTTAGATACCTTAATGCTCCACCTTGGAAATGTACAAAGACATGAAGCTCATTTGTTGTTGAACAGTTGGTGTTATTCATCCACCACTTCATGACTAACACACTAGCATCTGCTCACAGGACACTGATGACAGGATGCTGATGCCTGAATATTTTTGGATGGTGGAGTATTCTCAATAAGCATTGACACTGAGGGTTTTATAAAAACCCCAGCAACACCGCTGTGTCTGATCCAGCCGTGGCAGATCCAGCCGTGGCAGTGCTACACATCAGCTCCTACCAATCAGATTTAATATTGAATTAGCGAGATAAATAAAAAAAGAAAACTTACTTTTTAATGCACTATTACTACCTGACTATAAAATTGACAAAGAGTTAAGAAACATAGTAATACATCAATATTTGCCATATCTTCTCATAAACATTGTGTGTTTGTGTGTGTGTGTGTGTGTGTGTGTGTTTATTACTATTAGTACTAGCTGTGGTATTCTTATTAGTTCTATTTGTTATTTGCAGATGGTGCATTTCTAAAAAAAAAATAGTTTTGTGATAGTTTTTCACAGAGAAAGGTTCCCAGCATGCCTGAGATTGCTGAGATTGAACTCCCAAGTGTTCGAGCGTGGAAAGTGGATCTTAAGCAGTTTTACTGGACAGCCGGCGCTTTGCGTGACAGCTGATGCCGTGAAGCAGATCAGAGTGAAGGACCAGTCATTGATGCCATTTGATTGACAGCTGGCTTTTAAAAGAAAAACAAATACAATAAGTTCATGCAACCACAGTGACAGGAGCCCAACTCTGTGGACGTCACCAGTGTCCATCTGCCACTACAGAAATGCACTGAAAAGGCAGTATACCGTCAGCTCAGTGGCTCACTAATTACAAAAGATTATTGGAGAAGAGGACACACAAACACACACACACACACACACACACACACACACAGACACAAACACACACACACACAGACACACACACACACAGACAACAGCTATAGTGTAGTGCACTTATCAATGTGACAGAGCACAACTTGCTGAGCACAAACAAGGGATGAATTGACTCTGAGTGGGAGACGTGGTTATGACATAACTGAATGCACTCATTCTTAACAAGCCATGTGGTCATTCTGTGAGTCACTCTGTTGGACTCATCTTTGTTATTGTATTAGTGTCCCATTGTCTTTTGTAAAATGGAAATAATGGCATCATGGTTTTGGGAAAAGGCTTGGATTTATTAAAAAAAAAGCCAACACCCATCAATCTGACTTAAAGGGACAAAGATAGTAAAGAACAACGACAGGTTCATAATGTGTTCAACATTTAAACAATATGTTTTACAGTATGTTGGTACTTACAGTATGTAAGTGCTTTAACCCATATGAGTTTATATGTGGTGTGATTATTTTAACTTCTGTAATGGCTCCGTCCACGTTTTAAAATCGCATAATATTTTATTAAACTGCTGCATAAACACATTCATTCATTATCTCCTGCTTTATCCTCTATTAGGGTCGCGGTGGGGTTCCCCATGCCCATCCAGGGGAGAACATCTCGGGCGCTGGGCAGATAGACCCATGACAGGGCGCCAATCCATCGCTGGGCACACACTCACTCACGCAGACACACTCTATATGGGGCAATTTGGAGAATTCAATTGACTTGATCCATGCTTTTGGACTGTGGGAGGAAAGCGGAGAACCCGGAGGAAACCCACGCAGACACGGGGAGAACATGGAAACTCCACCCAGATGGGGATTCGAACCGGGAATCCCTAGCGCTGAGAGGCGAACATGCTAACCACCAAGCCACCAAGCGCTGCATAAACACATATTTTAAAATGCTCTTAGATCTTGGGTTGAATCTTCTTTGACTCCTCAAACCACTCATTTTCTTCCACATATGTTTGGATAAAAGAAATCCTGCAGAACAACAAAACACATTAAAGTATTTTTTGCAGCTGCTTTTATACCAAGCGAGTTACAGGTTGTCCAGCAGGATTCAGAGCATCAGACACATGGATCAAGGAGGTCAGGGGCCTTGCTCAAGGGCCCACAGAGGCAATTCTATTAGTCAAGGGCCATCAAATCAACAACCTTCAGATTGCAACCCAACACCCCTTACACAGGTTTAAAAAACCTGATTCATACCCCTTGTTATTTAAATAGATAAACTTTAAAACTGGTGGCACGGTGGCTTAGTGGTCAGCACGTTCGCCTCGCCTCCTGGTTCGAATCCCCATCTGGGTGGAGTTTCCATGTTCTCCCCGTGTCTGCGTGGGTTTCCTCCGGGTTCTCCGCTTTCCTCCCACAGTCCAAAAACATGGATCAAGTCAACTGGGTTCTCCAAATTGCCCCATATAGAGTCTGTTTGTGTGCGTGTCTGTGTGAGTGAGTGTGTGCCCCGACCGATAGATTGGCGACCTATCTTGGGTGTATCTGCCCAGCGCCCGAAACGTTCTCCCCTGGGTGGGCATGGGGAACCCCCCCTGCGACCCTAATAGAGGATAAAGCGGGTGATAATGAATGAATGAATGAACTTTAAAACACCCAAATGAATAGAAAACTCATTCATTCATTCATTCATTCATTATCTTCCGCTTTTATCCTCTATTAGGGTCGCGGTAGGGTTCCCCATGCCCACCCAGGGGAGAACATCCCGGGCACCAGGGCAGACACACCCAGGACAGGACGCCAATCCATCGCTGGAATGGAAAACTGTGAAATTTAATGTACATACACCTTTATTTACATTTTCAACCTGTAACCTGTCTGTGGGCTGCACGGTGGCTTAGTGGTTTAGCACGTTCTCCTCTCAGCACTAGGGATTCCCGGTTTGAATCCCCATCTGGGTGGAGTTTCCATGTTCTCGCCGTGTCCGCGTGGGTTTCCTCCGGGTTCAACGTTTTCCTCCCACAGTCCAAAAACATGGATCAAGTCAATTGAATTCTCAAAATTGCCCCATATAGAGTGTGTGTCTGTGTGAGTGAGTGTGTGCCCAGCGATGGATTGGCGCCCTGTCCTGGGTCTATCTGCCCAGCGCCCGAAACGTTCTCCCCTGGATGGGCATGGGGAACCCCACCGCGACCCTAATAGAGGATAAAGCGGGAGATAATGAATGAATGAATGAATGAATGAACCTGTCTGTAAAATACATTATGGGCTTCTCTCAGGCTGCTGAGATGAATATTGTGGTGATGTGGTAATCTATCCCTTCACCTAATTTACACGGATTAAGGTGATAAAGCGGCGGCACGGTGGCTTAGTGGTTTAGCACGTTCTCCTCTCAGCACTAGGGATTCCCGGTTCGAATCCCCATCTGGGTGGAGTTTCCATGTTCTCCCCGTGTCCACGTGGGTTTCCTCCGGGTTCTCCGGTTTCCTCCCGCAGTCCAAAAACATGGATCAAGTCAATTGAATTCTCAAAATTGCCCCATATAGAGTGTGTCTGTGTGAGTGAGTGTGTGCCCAGCGATAGATTGGCGCCCTGTCCTGGGTCTGTCTGCCCAGCGCCCGAGACGTTCTCCCCTGGATGGGCATGGGGAACCCCACCGTGACCCTAATAGAGGATAAAGCGGGAGATAATGGATGAATGAAAAAAAAAGGTGATAAAGGTGATTCTAGTGAGAACATCAACATTTAAGCTGGTAATTTCATGTCAAACTGAATTTGGGAGCTTTTTAAAGGCTCGTCTTTATCTTCCCCTCACTTCTGTTTATCACGTTAACTTCGGAAGAACAGTTTAAAGCGTCCTGCCAGCTGGGCGAATTCATTATTAGGGATGTGTCGACCGTGGGTAGCGTTTCTAAGCATGGCGGGTTGTAATGTACTTTAATAAAAAACGTGTAAATAAGCTGTAGGATGATTTATTCTCGGGATTTAAATTTTTTAAATTCAATATAGTGATTTGAAATCGACAGCCCGGCGCAGGATGCCCGTCAAGGGAGGAGGAAGAAGTGCGTATGGCAATAAAAACGAGAATGGAGGAGTGAGTACACTCAGAGAGAAGCGCTGACATCTTTAAAACACTAAAAACATTCTCTTAAAGATGCTTTAAACTCGCCGTATGCACCGAACGGACTGACACGCGTTCTTATAAATGACAGGAATGTTGCATTAGGGTTAACCCTGTTACAGACAGACAGACAGACAGACAGACAGGTGAAATAACGCAGGGACAGTTTAAAGTTTATAAATGTTAGATGTTCTGTTTTTATATGGATTGAGGGTCAGTTTCAGTCCTGTTTCTACACTTGTTGAGTTGTTTCCTAAAGCGTCAGTGCAGGTGTTGAGGAATCTACAGGTTTATTAACACTGTGTGCTGTTTTCTGTGACAGAACTGTAGGGTTTATGGTTTGTAGTGATTTAAACTGGTGTTTAACCATTTTAACCAGTCTGTAGTGTTTGCCAGATTTACAGTATGTAGAGTGTGTAGAGTGCATGGTGTTTAATTGGTTTAACTTTGGTATAAAATTGGTATAACTTTGCTATAGTTTTTAGTGTTTAGCTGTTGAATATAGAGTATATGGTGTTTAATTGTTTTACAGTGTGTCTTGTTTAACTTTGTGGCAGTGTTTAGTGTTTAGCTGTTGCATAGTGTACTATTTACTTTTGTTTTATTCTTACATGGTTTACCTGGTTTACACGTGTTACGTAGTTTAGTGATCTGTTATACACACGTTTCATGTTTACCTGTGTTGGACTGTATTGTTTTTACCTTTGTTTCCATGTTTTTCTCTGTGTGTATGTTACTTGTTGTAATAGAGTATATATATATATATATTTTTTTTTACATTTTACAAGGTCTTATTTGTGGTGCTTGCAAGTTGTCTTTGTGGATTCGATTAAAGGTGTGAGGTTTGATTTCTATTGGAATGGAGGAGTGAGTACACTCAGAGAGAAGCGCTGACCTCTTTAAAACACTAAAAACATTCTCTTAAAGATGCTTTAAACTCGCCGTATGCACCGAACGGACTGACACGCGTTCTTATAAATGACAGGAATGTTGCATTAGGGTTAACCCTGTTACAGACAGACAGACAGACAGACAGACAGACAGGTGAAATAACGCAGGGACAGTTTAAAGTTTATAAATGTTATATGTTCTGTTTTTATATGGATTGAGGGTCAGTTTCAGTCCTGTTTGTACACTTGTTGAGTTGTTTCCTAAAGCGTCAGTGCAGGTGTTGAGGAATCTACAGGTTTATTAACACTGTGTGCTGTTTTCTGTGACACAACTGTAGGTTTTATGGTTTGTAGTGATTTAAACTGGTGTTTAACCATTTTACAGTCTGTAGTGTTTGCCAGATTTACAGAATATAGAGTATATGGTGTTTAATTGTTTTACAGTGTGTCTTGTTTAACTTTGTGGCAGTGTTTAGTGTTTAGCTGTTGCATAGTGTACTATTTACTTTAGTTTTATTCTTACATAGTTTACCTGTTTTACAGTGTTTAGTGTTCACTTATTTAACAGTGTGGGGTGTTTACACGTGTTACGTAGTTTAGTGATCTGTTATACACACGTTTCATGTTTACCTGTGTTGGACTGTATTGTTTTTACCTTTGTTTCCATGTTTTTCTCTGTGTGTATGTTACTTGTTGTAATAGAGTATATTTGTTTTGTTTTTTTAACATTTTACAAGGTCTTATTTGTGGCGCTTGCAAGTTGTCTTTGTGGATTCGATTAAAGATGTGAGGTTTGATTTCTATTTGTGTTCCATATTAAATTATTAAGTTGAACGGGTGTTGCGCAGGGGTGCGGGCAGTGCTGGAGCATCTCTCAGCACAAATTGGACAGAAGGCAGGGAACCACACTGTACACGTCACGTGTGTGTGTGTGTGTGTGTGTGTGTGTGTGTGTGTGTGTGTGTGTACACTGTGAACTCAGGATTGTGGATTGGCTTGGCTTGACACAGTGGGGGGTTCACTTACACAGGGGTTCATAGAGAGTGTTATTCATTAGCAGAGGCTGAAATAATGAAGTAATTACTTTTAGAGATTTATACTTCAATCAGTTTATTTATATATATATATATATATATTTATATATATATATATATATAAATATATATATATATATATATTTTAATTTATTTATTTATTTTTAATTTATTTTTTATTTTTTTTTAATGATCAATTTTATTTGGTTATTAGAGAAACATCATGTTATCTCTGCAAACATTTTAACTGAAAGATTACAGCGCAACACACAGAAAGCTGAGCCTAATTGGATAAAAAACTTAAATCAGGTGTAAAAGGAGGTGAAAATCTCGGGTCTGCACTCTTGGGGCCTCCAGGATTTGTGTCTGACATACCTGCCATAATTGTTCTGATTAGATGAACAGCTGAGCGTTGAGCAGTTGGCGTGACCCAAACCACGCGTGGTATGAGGTATTAGACTATAGAGCATCTGGTATGTGACCCAGCAGACCCCCCTGGGACCACAAGTATAATTATTAGACCTAATAATCAAGGACTTGTCTAGCACATTTCAAATGGTAGGGGCAGCTCAAATATACGGTGTTGTTCGACAGGTTTTGTTATCCAAGCTTCATATATAATTATATTTACAGTAACAGTCAAACGTTTGGACACATCTGTGTTTGTGGACTACAGTACATACTGTGTACGTCCCCTTCACTCTCTTCTCTAATGGTCAGAACCCCATTAGTACCACCACACAGCAGGGATTATTTGGTGGGTGCATTATTCCTATCCCAGCAGTGTCACTGAGGTGTTTAAATGAAACTCCAGCAGCAGCACTGCTGCACTAAAACCCCCCTCACCACATCGGTGTCACTGCAGAACTGACAATAACCAATTCACCACCCAAATGATACCTGCTCTGTGATGCTTCAGACCAACAGAGAACAGAGAACCAACAGGGGGGAACTTGCATGGTTACAAAACTGTACACATCTCCATCTGTGACGGGTTTTTACTGTTATGTGGTTGAGTATTTCCCAAGCTGTGTTGTTGTGTCCACACCCTGTCTGTCTGACTGAGTGCAAGTAACAGAGTGGTGATATGTGTTTATAGCTATTAAAAGACTGAACGTAATCTTTTTATTGTGTTTTCCTCTGTGCCAGCGCTGATGGGCCGTTGGGAGGATGAAGCCTCTAACCGCAGCCAGCAATTACCTCCGCGTGTTTGTCTACGTTTAGCGGCAGGCTTCGTGTAGGGTCTAGACATATCTGTGGCTCTTGTGCTTTAAGGTCTTAATGGATTTTTCGTTTGTTTCATTTATATTACAGCTAAAGAGTGATTCGATGGTCATTGGTAGAAATCCTTGGTCGATCTTCGTTAATCTCTTCTTTTAAACTCTGGCTCCCATATTCGATTTGTTTACAGGACCATACTTAGTAGAAAAACAAGGTTTTCCCATAAATTCGGCTATTTAACGGTTGGTGACGTCCTCGGCTCATTTCCTGTTTAGGCATGACTCATTTTAATCTTCTGCCCCACGGGATGAGAATGATTTACACCCTTTGTACTTGTTTGGATTGTTTTCCTCTCTGATCTCACTGCCTTTGACTTCACAACATCCCCATATCGACTCGGACAAATGCAAACAAACTTTATCAGAGGGCCGGGATATCGGGACGTCCTGATGTACAGCGTCCATCACCCACCTGATCTCTCTGATCTATTCTAACGGACCCACAACCTTCTCTCTGATTGTGGTTTTCCTATCGTCTCATCAGGGAGGGGCCTCGGCTCTTATAATCTCTTATAATCTTTGTGTTAATTTGACCAACATTAACTGAGATTTACATTCACGCCGCCCTGGACACTGTGCAATAACAGGATGTTTGCTGAAGCCTGCAGGCTTTCGTTTTAAGGACTTTGTTATATTTTGATTTCCCCGGGGAGGAGCTTTAATTATGGATAGGCTTTCCTTGTCTACATGAAACAATTTGGCAGCGGCTCACGGTCACAGGGACGTGCACAGCGCTGTTTTTACTACAGCTGACCGCGTACGTATAATTAAACGTGATCTGTGTTATACGCGGTATGTATGAAGCACAGTGCGTGGCGTCTTGCACTCTCATTCTACGACTCTTGCAGCATGCTGTTCCATCCGTAACTTCCTGCAGCATCAGTGTGGAACAATACACGGAACCAAATACTTTGATAACAGAGCTGATGGGGAAGCATTTCTAAGGATTTCCTTCAGTGAGGGAATCTTCTAGAGCACGAATCACAGTTGTGCTGTATGAAACATGGACATTGATTATTGTAGGTGACATAAAACTTATGAAGACGAGAACATGACAGATTTCATAATCAAACCACCTGACACCAGGCCAGGGAAGGTGAGGAAGGCCAAAGAGGTTGGAGTAATGCAGGAGGTTGGAGTAATGCAGGAGGTTGGAGTATGGAGGTTTAGAGTTATGTTACAGGACTTTTATAACAGCCCCTTCAAAATGAACCGCCCCTTCTGCTGCCATAACATCTAACAGACGGTGATGTTGGATCGGAGAACCCTGCTCTGTTCTCAATCCTCCACCTCGGTTCAAGTTCATCCCAAAAAAGGTGTTTGATGGTGATGATCAGGTAATGATTTCCTTTATACCAAACACACCCAGTAAAGAAACAGAAAAAGACCCCCCCCAAACTGTTCCTACAAAGCTAGAGCCATACAATTGGATGTGTAAATTTTTTAAATATTAATTTAATACCGGCGGCTTAGTGGTTTAGCATGTTCTCCTCTCAGCGCTGGGGAAGCTGGAGCCATACAATTGGATGTTTCATTTTTTTTAAAATATTGATTTAATACCGGCGGCACGGTGGCTTAGTGGTTAGTGGTTAGTGGTTAGCTCGATTCCTAATCGGAGTGGAGTTTCCATGTTCTCCCCGTGTCCGCGTGGGTCTCCTCCAGGTTCTCCGGTTTCCTCCCACAGTCCAAAAACATGGATCAAGGACAATTCAATTCTCCAAATTGCCCCATGTAGAGTGTGTTTGTGAGAATGAGTGAGTGTGTGACCAGTGATAGCTTGGCGCCCTGTCCTGGGTCTACCTGGCCTGCGCCTGAAACGTTCTCCCCTGGATGGGCATGGGGAATCACAGTTGCGCTGTATGAAACATGGACATTGATTATTGTAGGTAACATAAAACTTATGAAGACGAGAACATGACAGATTATATAATCAAACCACCTGACAGCAGGCCAGGGAGGAGGTGAGGAAGGCCAAAGAGGTTGGAGTAATGCAGGAGGTTGGAGTAACTGAGGAGCATAGTCAGGACGGGGTGACTACAGACTACGATATAAGAATCTGATGCTTCCGCTTGTTCCTAAACCTATTCCCAGGAGTTCTTGCAGACAGGCTGGGAGGAGGGGAAGGAGGAAAGTGGGGCAAGTCACCCCAAATCCAGGGATGGGGCAATGAATAAGTGCTTGTTTACACAAACTGTGTGAGATGCTGCCATTCAATAGCATGCATTGTTCAGTAATAGAAAGCCTATACAAGTGATCAGTCTGGAAGAGTGGCTGCTGGCAGTGGCTGAGAGCTGCTTTAGAGGAGAACGAGAGGGATGGAGGGAGGGAGGGAGGGAGGGAGGGGATACACGTTTATTAAGCTCAGCCATCTCAGGTTTCAAGAATTCAGCCATTTTTAATAACCTTATAGGCATCATTATAATATTAATTTATGGTTTGGTTCACAATGGCTATTCTAGATTTTTCCAATTGTGGGGATGAGGTCAGGGCTTTGTGTAAATCATCCAAACATGTGTCCATACAGTGTGTACACAGACATTGTTTTTTTTAATTAGAGTACCGTATTTTCCGGACTATGAGGCGCACCTAAAAGCCTAAAATTTTCCCAGAAATCGGACGTGCACCATATAATCTAGTGCACCTTATACGTGTACTGAGTTCCAAAATCTATAAACATATTGTTGTGCGACCGGGTGTTTTTTTTTTTCCACACTTCACCGTCCCTGCTAATCTGTGACTCCATGTGCGCTCATCTCACAGAAAAGCCGAGTGAAGAAAATTAATTCGGAGCTCTCCGTCATTCCGGGAGGATTAAATATAGAACTCTGACCGCTGGACGTTGGTGTAAACGAGGCGTTTAAGGGTAAAGTCGCGGGCGGCGTGGGAGCGATGGATGATCGACGGCGAACACACGTTTACTAAAACTCGGGAGGCGGCGGCGGGGCGAGTTCCGCCACCGTCTGTGAATGGATTGTGGACGCCTGGGCTGAGGTTTCTGCCGTGACCGTCGTCCGAGCTTTCACGAAAGCCGGCGTCGTCGCCGAACGGCCGCCCGGAGACGAGACGGACTCGGACATCGATGAGAGGGAACACCGGAGTGCTCGATAGTTCATTCATTCATTCATTATCTCCCGCTTTATCCTCTATTAGGGTCGTGGTTCCCCATGCCCATCCAGGGGAGAACGTCTCGGGCGCTGGGCAGATAGACCCAGGACAGGGCGCCAATCCATCGCTGGGCACACACTCACTCACACAGACACACTCTATATGGGGCAATTTGGAGAATTAAATTGACTTGATCCATGTTTTTGGACTGTGGGAGGAAACCGGAGAACCCGGAGGAAACCCATGCAGACACGGGGAGAACATGGAAACTCCACCCAGATGGGGATTCGAACCGGGAATCCCTAGTGCTGAGTGGCGAACGTGCTAAACCACTAAGCCACCGTGCCGCCGTGCTCGATAGAGAACCAGCTTTTTAATTCAGACACAGAAGACGAGGACGCTGATGGATTTGTGGGAGAAGAGAGATTAAAATAATGTGTGTTTATCAAGAAGTAGAATAAACTTCAATTATAAATCACCGTTCTGCATCCTTTACTTTTCTTGTAGATCGTATGTTTTACCTTATAATACGCTGCCGTACAGAATAAGTACCGTACAGAAATAGAGTCCGTAATTGAGACTGCGCCTTATAGTACGGTGCGCCTTATACGTGGCTCAAATACAGAAATAGACCCCGTAATTCAGACTGCGCCTTATAATACGGTGCGCCTTATACTCCGGAAAATACGGTACTTTGATGTGGAGTCAGGATGCTGAGTGTCAGACACAGAGCAAACACCTCAAACTGAACTGTAGGTCTTAAAAAGACGTTATTTTGAGAGCCATATCTGTCTCGTACCTCTGGACCACGTGGTAGTTCAGATGGGTTCTTCCTGTGTCCCCCTGTCTGACTGGACCGTGTGCACACGCTCGCCGACACATGAGCGCACTGAGGGATAAAAGAGACTCGTGTTCGTCCAGCCGAGCAACTTGCTGCCTCGAGGCCTGCTCAGTGTTCAGAGGTAACCCTGATCCTGTGGGAAAGAGAACAAGAGCTCTCCAGTGTCCATCAGACCGCCGCTCTGATTGGCTGCTGAAAGTGGGCGGAACCCAACTCTGTTTGTGTTTACACACTGTGTTTTTTTCTATATGGCGGTTGGCTGTTGGGAAGCTCTGCAGGTGAAGGTGCGCCGTTTCTTTCGGCTGTTTTTCTGCCTTCATGTGACCGAGGACTTCTGAAAACATGTAAACGCAGCAGGATGACGGAGGAACTATGGCCGTCCGTTTCATGCTGCAGGTAAACTCACCTGACGCGGGGTTCCATAGCGCCGATCACGGAGGGTTTGAGCTTCTCCCATCTGGAGTTTAAAGCTGGAGTTGGTTCTCCGGAGCATCGGAGTGGAGAGCGAACACACTGAAACCAGGCCGGAGACGTGACTCGGGTTACTGAGGCGTCGAGATGCAAACAGGCCTTATGTAAATAGACCTGCTGTGGTTCTCTGATGTTTGCTTCAGGCAGTGTTTTCTTGTTCCACATGTCTCTTATTGTTTTAGCTTTTATTATTTTTTTTTATTCCTGTGTGATGGTCAATTATATGTGTATTATATATTATAGGTACCGGAGTATAAAGGACAATTCTGGCTTTATATGACATGCAGGTGTCTTCTGTATCTTACTGCAGGTGTAACGTCCTGCCTTTCAGGTTTAGAGTTACATTACAGGACTTTTATAACAGCCCCTTCAAAATGAACCGCCCCTTCTGCTGCCATAACATCTAACAGACGGTGATGTTGGATCGGAGAACCCAGCTCTGTTCTCAATCCTCCACCTCGGTTCAAGTTCATCCCAAATAAAGGTGTTTGGTGATGATCAGGTCGGGGCTAATGATTTCCTTTACACCAAACACACCTGGTCGTGTGTTTATGGGCCCATTTCACCTTGTGCACAAAAAAGGACCCCCCCCCCCCCAAAACTGTTCCTACAAAGCTGGAGCCATACGATTGGATGTTTACATTTTTTTAAATATTAATTTAATACCGGCGGCTTAGTGGTTTAGCATGTTCTCCTCTCAGCGCTGGGGATTCCAGGTTCGAATCCCAATCTGGGTGGAGTTTCCATGTTCTCCCCGTGTCCGCGTGGGTCTCCTCCGGGTTCTCCGGTTTCCTCCCACAGTCCAAAAACATGGATCAAGGTCAATTGAATTCTCCAATTTGCCCCATATAGAGTGTGTTTGTGTGTGTGAGTGAGTGAGTGACCAGTGATGGCTTGGCGCCCTGTCCTGGGTGTATCTACCCAGCGCCCGAAACATTCTCCCCTGGATGGGCATGGGGAACCCCACCGCGAACCTAATAGAGGATAAAGCGGAAGATAATGAATGAATGAATGAATGATTTAATACTGGCGACACGATGGCTTAGTGGTTAGCATGTTCTCCTCTCAGCACTAGGGATTCTAGGTTCGAATCCCAATCTGGGTGGAGTTTCCATGTTCTCCCCGTGTCCGCGTGGGTCTCCTCCGGGTTCTCCTGTTTCCTCCCACAGTCCAAAAACATGGATCAAGGTCAATTGAATTCTCCAATTTGCCCCATATAGAGTGTGTCTGTGTGAGTGAGTGAGTGTGTGACCAGTGATGGCTTGGCGCCCTGTCCTGGGTGTATCTACCCAGCGCCCGAAACATTCTCCCCTGGATGGGCATGGGGAACCCCACCGCGACCCTAGTAGAGGATAAAGCGGAAGATGATGGATGGATGGATGATTTAATACCATAAAGGGCCTCATAAGAGACGAAATCAGACCTGTACATTATTAAAATATTGTTTCTATAGTAGTCAGAGTGTTTGTATAGCTGTAGGTCTTGTTTGGTTTGATTTCAGATTTTGAATATGGCGTTTTGGAGACATTTCAAATGTATAACTATAAACAGCTCGGCATGAATATTTAAAATCCTGCTTCCAAAACGACTGGAAATGTTGACTTCTGTGTCCATAATATCAGTTACGAAAAGGAACAAGCCAGACAATGTGATGTGTTGGTGTTCCGCTGTGAATAAAGGCTGGATTTATAAAAACAGGCAGTTTGCTTCATCACTTCCCCTTAATGAATGTTAATGAGGTGGAATCTGTGCCTCGCTGTGTACCGTTCTGCGGATGTGTGTTTTTGTGTGCTGATTGCACTGTTGTTTGGAACCTCACTGAACGTCCTCTTCCAGTTCTCGTCCATATCTCCACATCAGAGCCGTGTCCCGTTTGCTCCACCGCCGCTGTTTGCACTTCGTGGCCTGACCCATTTGTCAGAGAAGTTATTTATATGAAAGCAAGACTAATCAAAAACTGACACGGTAGTCGCCGCGTCAGCGTAATTAGACCAAGAGACGGGTCACGTGAACCGGATCTGTCTGGGTGGAAACCCTGATGATGAATTTCTAATTTACATTTGCTTGTTCACCGGGCGTGTATTGGCGTCGCCATGGAGAAGCTGAGCTTAGGTTTTCTGTTCTGCGAGTCCATTGTGGCTTTACTGTGTAATGTCATTGACGCTCTGTGACCAAGTGAGATGATACGGCTGAAAACTGTCGTTATGGTTTGTTTAGTGACGCAGCGAAATTTAATTATGGGGCAGAAACGAAGCCAAAAATAAATTCTTAAATTTGTGTTACATTAGTTTGCATAAACTTTTCTTTTTTTTTTTTTTACCATCAAATGCTTAATAATTTATATAAGGGGCGGCACGGTGGCTTAGTGGTTTAGCACGTTCGCCTCTCAGCGCTAGGGATTCCCGGTTCGAATCCCCATCTGGGTGGAGTTTCCATGTTCTCCCCGTGTCCGCGTGGGTTTCCTCCGGGTTCTCCGGTTTCCTCCCACAGTCCAAAAACATGGATCAAGTTAATTGAGTTCTCCAAATTGCCCCATATAGAGTGTGTCTGTGTGAGTGAGTGTGTGTCCAGCGATGGATTGGCGCCCTGTCCTGGGTGTATCTGCCCAGCGCCCGAGACGTTCTCCCCTGGATGGGCATGGGGAACCCCACCGCGACCCTAATAGAGGATAAAGCGGGAGATAATGAATGAATGAATGAGTGGATTTATATAAGTCTATAAAAAATGTGTCTAAAGAAGCTGAAATTTGACCCGAGTGGCTTTCCATAAGCTCCAGATTGCAGCAGCCTTTTACATTTCAAATAAGAAATGTGTGAATTCCTTGCCTTTTTTTTTTTTTTTAAACACCTGTCCACAAACCTTCAGCGGAACCTCTGGCAGGTGTGTCCAATACCTTTCTCACATCCTCGGTCCTACACCCCCCCCCACCCCCAAATCAGTGTCCACCGCTGCGGCAAAAAACGTTTGGTTGCTTTAGACCCTCTTTAGACGAGATACTTTTACTTATAAATCGAAGTTACTGCTGTGAGAGGAGAATTCGGATGCGTCTTGAACCCGAAGAGAGAGTATCATCAACAGTATTGAGGTCGGCCCTGGAGCAGATCAGGAATGGCTAAAAATACCGGCACTCCTTCGGCTCCTGCACCCCCCTCAGTGCATCTCTGTTTTCATCATAGACACTGCACCTCAACCAGACTGTCCCTCCCAACGACTGACTGCACTTTTAACCTTAAGAGCTGCATGCAGCTGACTCATTATGTTTGCTGTAGACATTCGAGTTGTTTATAGAGCAATCTGAGACGTGTTGGCAGAGCCGGTTCGCCCGTTTCCCCGCGGTGTTGAGAATCTGACGTAAATTGTTTACTCGTCTGCTTCTGTGTGACCATAATGTTTTATGAACCCGCTGTGTGTGTTATTGTGTGTTATTATTATTATTTTCTAAGATTGTACAACACCTGGGTGAATCGGAGCTCCAGCATGGCTTATTTTGTTTCATGAGAAGTCATGTGCAACCCTGTGTCCACACACACACACACACACACACACACACACACACACACACACACAGGCGCTTAGGTGATCAAATGAACGATGGTTGGTTGTTATTTTTGAGCTGTGTGACTCCTGCATCTCTGCAGTAGGAGTTAATGGCTGACTCATTCAGAGGTTTTACATACCGTATTTTCCGGACCATAAGGCGCAGTCTGAATTACGGGGTCTATTTCTGTATTTGAGCCACGTATAAGGCGCACCGTACTATAAGGCGCAGTCTGAATTAGGGACTCTATTTCTGTACGGTACTTATTCTGTACGGCAGCGTATTATAAGGTAAAACATACGATCTACAAGAAAAGTAAAGGATGCAAAACGCTGATTTATAATTGAAGTTTATTCTACTTCTTGATAAACACACATTATTTTAATCTCTCTTCTCCCACAAATCCATCAAAGTCCTCGTCTTCTGTGTCTGAATTAAAAAGCTGGTTCTCTATCGAGCACTCCGGTGTTCCCTCTCATCGATGTCCGAGTCCGTCTCGTCTCCGGGCGGCCGTTCGGCGACGATGCCGGCTTTCGTGAAAGCTCGGACGACGGTCACGGCAGAAACCTCAGCCCAGGCGTCCACAACCCATTCACAGACGGTGGCGTAACTCGCCCCGCCGCCGCCTCCCGAGTTTTAGTAAACATGTGTTCGCCGTCGATCATCCATCGCTCCCACGCTGCCCGCGACTTCACTTTAAACGCCCCGTTTACGCCAACGTCCAGCGGTCGGAGTTCTTTATTTAATCCTCCCGGAATGACGGCGAGCTCCCAATTAATTTTCTTCACTCGGCTCTTCACGAAAACCACCCGGTCGTGCAACAATACGTTTATAGAATTTGGAACTCAGTACACATATAAGGCGCACCGGATTATAAGGCGCACGTCCGATTTCTGGGAAAATGTTTGGCTTTTAGGTGTGCCTTATAGTCCGGAAAATACGGTACTCATCGACTCATTCACATCACATTCAGACGGGAGGCTGAGGTGTATATGTGACTTATTTTCAAAAAATGATGAGTGGATTTGTGTGCGTGTTAGTTGTGGATGACTTTACAGCATTGAATGTCAGAAGCCTGTTCAGTATATATTTACATCACATTGCTGGAGTGATGATGTGACAGCTGCTTAACTAGTGTCTCAGATCTCCGATGCCGGGCTGCAGCCATATTTATTATTAGCGGAAGGAGTAGTAGGTGAGGAACTCGACTCAGGTCCACACGGGCTGTTGATACACACTGTGGAGGAAATCTGCACAGCCGTAACCCCAGCCGACCCCGCTCCAGTCATCCGCTCCCAGCGAGTGTCAGCAGTCTGAATCAATCTGCTGCACTACAGCTGTTCCATACACACCTCCGAATAAAGATCCGATCCAGACGGTGCATCACGTCTACCAGTCGTCCCTGCTGTTCTGAGAACCGGAGTCACACCCGGTCTGAGGGCGTTTGTTTGTGTGTTTCGAAGAAAAGAAATGAATCAGATTCGTTAAAACTTTTCAAACATGCTGATTTTTTTAATTAGAACCGTTATTAAACCTGAATAGAATCTCATCTGGTTTGAGTTTGTGATGGTGCTGAAACGATTTGTCTGGCAGCACATCACAGCGAGAGAAGAGGTGAGCACCGCCGCCTCCCAGGTTCGATTCCCATTCGGAACAAATGGTCCTTTCCATGTGAAGTCCCATGTCCGTCCTCTGCCCGAGAGGTACTCTGGCTTAAGGACATGCTGATGGGTATATTGGAGATGCTAATTGTCTCTCTGATTGGGTTGCTGGTCAATAATGGGTGAGAAAAGGCAACCTGGCAACCTGCATCATGAAAACCTTCCTCATAATGCTCTATGGTTCATCGCTATCACATCATTCTAAACAGAACTATAGAGTTTACAAAGGCTGGATACAACTGGGCTTAGTGGTTGGCATGTTCTCCTCTCAGCTCTAGGAATTCCCGGTTCGAATCCCCATCTGGGTGGAGTTTCCATGTTCTCCCCGTGTCGGCGTGGGTTTCCTCCGGTTTCTCCGGTTTCCTCCCACAGTCCAAAAACATGGAGCAAGTTGAATTGAATTCTCCAAATTGCCCCATATTGAGTGTGTGTGTCTGTGTGAGTGAGTGTGTGCCCAGCGATGGATTGGCGCCCTGTCCTGGGTCTATCTGCCCAGCGCCCGAAACGTTCTCCCCTGGATGGGCATGGGGAACCCCCCCCCTGCGACCCTAATATAGGATAAAGCGGAAGATAATGGATGATACAACTGAACTTAATAACACACACACACAATCGGAATGGTTCATTCTTCCTTCATTATGTACATACAAGCATGTGTGTGTATGTGGGTGTGTGGGTATATAACAACGACTTAAATGGGTTAGTTAACCAAGGATTTTTCCCTTAATGGGTGACGACCTAAAAAATGTATTTGCATTTGACTCCTCATCGCTTATTCATAAAAATAACATCAAGATGAAAAATGTTGGGGATGGATATTTTTAACCCCCTCTCCTGACAGTCAGTGACAGTAGGCCAAACCTGCCCACATTCGCCTTAAAGTTCCACATTTTAAATGACCGCTGCCCTCAGTTTGCAGTACCGAGATGTAAATAATAGATGAGCTGACTTCTGTGATCTCCACTCTCCTGAGATTGACAGGTTCAGTCGACTGGGTTCCCTCTTACACTTCAGGACATGGGTTTCATTTTTTGTTTTTTTCTGTAAAAACTATAAAAAAGTGTTGGTTCTTGAAAGTCAGGTCTGTGATTCAGTTATATATATAAATATATAAATATTCACAGATTTTTACAGAAAAACAAAGGCAGACTGTAAAAGAGAGTCACTGTATCATCATGTCTGAAGTGAAGCAGACACTTAACCAGTGTAGAAGCATTTTACTGAGAACATAATGGATTATTAATATCTGTTCCGAATGGCATTAAGTTACGTCGCTCTCTATTTAGGGACAGTTTATCGTCTACTTTCCCTCCATTATATGAGAAACCCATTGCATCCTTAAATAGCAGATGCCATTTTAATAAAATGCATGAGGATTTTACCTTTTATATAATTTGGTATATTATAATATTAAAGCTTAGAGGCTTCACCTAAGTGCCCAAGTGTTGTAGCAGCGGTCGCCACGCGGCTCCTAAATTTATGGCGCCGCCAGAAGTTTTTGTCACTTTTCTTTTGTCAGCATTTATTCAGCTGCTGATGAGCATGTTACAGTTTGTGTTCCCAAGACCTTCGATTTTAACTCGCTGATAAAGTGCATCATATAAACTTGGCCTGTTGGATAGTGAAATAAAGCTGACATTGCTATATATACAGTATGTACACAGTACCGGTCAAAAGTTTGGACACGCCCACTTCTTGCTCCATCATCCATCTCCTCCACTTTCCAAATAGATGGACTTTGTAGTTTTACAATTACAGACTGTAGTCCATCTGTGTTCTTGTGTTTGTCAGTCCCCTGTTGGTTCTCACAGAACAGGTATCATTTGGGTGGTGGATTGTTGATTGTCAGTTCTGCAGTGACACTGATGTGGTGAGGGGGTTTTAGTGCAGCGGTGCTGCTGGAGTTTTATTTAAACGCCTCAGTGACACTGCTGGGATAGGCATAATGCACCCACCCAATAATCTGTGGTGGTACTCTCAGTGTCCAAGTCTCTGCTTAATGATCTCAGGTTTTAGGGGTTTTGATGGCGGCCGATGCATTTTAATATAAACTGACACATGACACTGAGACTCTGTATTCAGAAAGAGTCGAATTCTTAATTTAGCGTCCTCATTTTAATGAATTTTCATACAGCTGCACATTGCATTTGCATCTGTGGGAGAGTTTTATTATTTTTTTCCCAGCACACATGTTAGTAGATGCTCGAGGTCATCGGCAGATCAAGCCGAGCATGGCGATGATGACATCAGTAGTTGGCAACGAGGCTGACTCAACCTGACCAAAAATTTTGCATCACAGGGAAATCTAACTCATGTTGTGGGGTGTGTGTGTGTGTGTGTGTGTGTGTCTGTGTGTGCATGGGTGTGTGTTTATGGTTTCAGCCTGTGGGCAGAGTTGGAGTTCTGTTCGGGTCACAGCAGAACATGTTGAGATTAGCAGATGATCTTTTGTGCAGCACAAAGGGTTACAGCTTTTATAACCCGATATAACCAGTGGATCTGAGACCCCGCCCCATTTCTGTTAATACATCTCGTACGGGTTGGATGATGCATCTCGCCATTCCCTTAAAACCTATTCATTTCTGAGTTTTAGTTATTTGTCTGTGGATCTTGAGATCTTGTGTTTTATTAAGATTTATATCTGCTGCTGTGACGGACTGTTTTCCTGCAAAAGGGGGTTCAAGCTTTTTAGTTTTAATTACTCGATTGTAGGATGTTTCCTCAAAACTGGTATTTTTAGTGAAAGGAGATCTGGGTGATGTGTTAATATACCGTATATCTATTATTATTCAATTATTCATTCATGCATTCATTCATCATCTTCCACTTTATCCTCTATTAGGGTCGCGCTGGGGGGGGGGGGGGGGTTCCCCATGCCCATCCAGGGGAGAACGTCTCGGGTGCTGGGCAGATAGACCCAGGACAGGGCGCCAATCCATCGCTGGGCACACACTCACTCACACACACACACTATATGGGGCAATTTGGAGAATTCAATTGACTTGATCCATGTTTTTGGACTGTGGGAGGAAACCGGAGAACCCGGAGGAAACCCACGCGGACACGGGGAGAACATGGAAACTCCACCCAGATGGGGATTCGAACCGGGAATCCCCAGTGCTGAGAGGAGAACATGCGAAACCACTAAGCCACCGTGCCACCGTATATCTATTATTAAATATATAATATAATATCCTTTAAATAACGAAAAGCAAAACCCTTTTTAGATTAAAATTTGTGAATCTAGATTTCCTGAGACGCACTACTGAGTGTACAACTCGTGGAGTGTGTGTGTGTGTGTGTGTGTGTGTGCGTGTGTGTGTGTGTGTGTGTGTGTGTGTGTGTCAGTGTGGATGGATTTTTCCAGGCGAAAGCCTCCATCACAGCAGAATTATGGCCCAAAGACACATTTCAGGCTGCTTCCTCCAACCAGATCTGATTACCGTTTGCTGGTGTTGCATGCATATTAACTCTCTAATTAAAAGGCCGCGATTGAGCAGATTAGAGCAGATATTTAGGCAGATACTTCATTTCCTGATTAATCCCCGCGGCAGTTTTAATTCGGGCCAGATGATGGAAGTGATCGGCCACTTGACTCCTCTGCCTGCGCGACTGAATACCAACAACTCCAACCTCAGTGCAGCTCTGTGGAATATATTTATACATTTTAATGTTAGTATTTGTTGATCTACACTCACTGACCACAACTGCGTCCACAATCTAGATGCACTTTGTAGTTTTACGGTTACAGACTATAAATGGGGCGGTTGTAGGATTGGGGTTAAGGAACCGGCCTTGCGAACTAAAGGTCTTGGGTTCGATTCCTGGTCCCACCAACTATTACATTTACATTTAGTCATTTAGCAGACGCAATTATCCAAAGCGACTTGCAAATGAGAATAACACAAGTCAATGAGAACATCACAAGTCACTACTATGGCTGAAGTGCCCTTGGGCAATACACTTAACCCCGACCGATAGATTGGCGCCCTGTCCTGGGTGTATCTGCCCAGCACCCGAAACGTTCTCCCCTGGATGGGCATGGGGAACCCCCCCACGACCCTAATAGAGGATAAAGCGGGAGAAATTGAATGAATGAATGAATATATTAGGGTCATTTTTTAATTACTCACAATTAAAAATATATATTTAAATGATTTGTATTATATACTGGATAAAATGATGGCTGTCCACGATTCCTGGTCCCACCAACTATTACATTTACATTTACATTTACATTTAGTCATTTAGCAGACGCAATTATCCAAAGCGACTTGCAAATGAGAATAACACAAGTCAATGAAAACATCACAAGGCACTACTATGGCTGAAGTGCCCTTGGGCAAGACACTTAACCCCGACTGCTCTCTGGACATCAGGTACAGGACCGCCCACCTCTGTTTAGAGGTCCTGGGTTTGATTCCATGTGAGACTATGTGGAGCTTCTGCACTGTGGCGCCCCCTAACAGGACTGAGATGAAAGACTACATATTTGTTTTTAGTCCCTTCTGTTTTTAAATGACCAGGTCCACTTTTCTTTTGGGCGGTGCATATTTCTCAGATCTGCACTGACGCTGATATGGAGGTGGAGGTGTGTTAGTGTTAGTCGAGTCGGTAACCCTGATTTTTTTAGACACTGTGTCCGCTCACCTTGCACATCTACCTGGACCCTGGTCCTCACAAAGCTTTCCTAAAACAGTTTTGAAAGAAGCTTAGAACATTGTAAAGCTGCTTTGGAACAACGCCCTGGTGTCAAAGTGCTATATAGTTCACTCCAGCTGAGGGGCGAGTTGAAATATTAACATGTACAGTCTTAGGCGGAGGAACAAAAGTGTGCATGCATGTGTAAGTAAGTCTGTGTGTGTGTGTGTGTGTGTGCGTGTGTGTGTGTGTGTGTGTGTGTGCGTGTGTGTGTGTGTGTGTGTGTGTGTGTGTGTGTGTGTGTGTGTGTGTAGACCAGTATTGTATTTGGATTACATAACAGAGGGTACGGTCAGACTGGGTGAGAGAGGAGAACAAGAGATGCGGAGAGGAGATAAAAGATCACTCCACGCCGAGTCTGTGGGAGTGCATGTGGCGGGTCGCACAAGACGGCAGGGCTCGTCTCTCGCCCCTCGGACCCGGCCATGAAAACGGCTCTGTGCCAAAAGTGGGCGCGCGCCGTCCAAACGCTCAGGACTCGCCAAGGCTTTGTGAGTTGTATTTTTAGCCTCGTGCTCCCTCTCTCTCTCTCTCTCTCTCTCTTTTCCATCCCTCCCTCGCGGTCCTTCGCCCTCCCTCCTCCCTCGCCGCCCTCCTCCCTCACCGTTTCTCCCGATCTCCTAATCCTCGCCGCCACAGCTCCTAATGAGATGAGCGGGGCGGCCATGGGGAGAGATGAGCGTGGACTGGCTGCCATGGAACTGCTGCGCGTGTCTGCGGAGAGCCCGCGTGTGGAGGCGCGGCGCCGGCCGGCCGGTGCATGTGGAGGTGCGCGGCGAGAGCCGGCCGCTCAGCGACGACTTCATCATCCTCTACGCCCCCAGTTGGGCGCCACCATGCCTGCACAGACTGGTGGGGATGTAGAGAGAGAGAGAGAGAGAGAGAGAGAGAGAGAGAGAGAATCGTGTGCTCCATCCTCCGGGGATAAACTCTCCTGAACCAGCGTCTCCTCCCCTCCCCTCCCCTCCCCCCCTCCGTGTAGTGACTTGATTTGCGAGCAAAGTGCTTTTTGATGCGCCGGTGGATGCGATGGCTCTGCCCGGGGGTCTCTCTGGAGTTTACCTCTGAGTGTTTGTTGCAGGCTGTGTCAGGTTACGTGCGTCGGAAAAATAAAAGGAGGCAGAGGGACGTTGGCCGCGCGCTTGCCCGCCCGCCCGCCCGTCCGTCCGCCTGCGTTTAACTGCGAAAGTGATTGGGAATGAAGTTAGTTGTTCGGGTTTGGCACGGTTTTCTAAGTTGGCTTGGTTTTGCGTGGCCGCTTCAAGGAGCTGGCTCGCAACCAGGCGCGTGCGAACCGGCGAATGTCCTATCGAACAGATGCAGGAGAAATAAGAGATGGTCCCTCTGTGTGTGTGTGTGTGTGTGTGTGTGTGTGTGTGTGGGGAGCATGGAGCAGCAGTGATGATGCTGGAATAAGGAATGAGGCTGTGTGTAGTATGCGGGCTGGAGGTGTGTTAGTGAGTGGACTTCTGTAGCTCCTGTCGCATAGCACACAGTGCTGCAATGCTCCGGGAATCTGTATGTAGCATGTTTCTATACTCTTCTGTAGATCTTCTCTTTATGGGTGTGTACAATAATAAGTATTGATGCTGATGCTCTCTAGAAGCTCTGTGTGTTTATTTGGAATCTCTGCTGCTTTATTTGGAGCTTGCTTTATTATTTATTACTGCATCTGAAGTCTCCTGCGCTCGGTGATACCCCCTCGGTTGCAGCGTGATGTCTCTGTTGAGGTGTGGATCCCGCTGCCGTTTAGCGGTTTTGCCACTTAGGCTTGATTTCTGATTTCGTGAACGTGCTGGAGGTGTGATGCTCAGGAGTGCGATACTCTCCTCAAACCCATTGTGCATTTCATTTGGGAGTCGTCGTAGTTCTTAAGCCCTCAGTTTAAACCCCTGCTTTAAAAAACCTAATCGCTTTTATCAATTGAAACTCCGTTTTCGGCTTCTGACTGTTTTTATTGGCACGGCAGTAAAACATCCTTCACGTGGTATTTGCACAAAATCACCAGAAATTCCGGTCAACTGAGATTGTGCTTCTCGTAGACTTTTGGACGGATCTCCAAAAAAAAAGATTAATTTGTGAAGCACGATGAAGAGTCACACGGCGCTAAAGAGAACTGGCCAATTGATCGGCAGTTGGCTCTGAGGTATAAACACGTGAATCACCCCATAAAGATGCCCTCACTGTGCCCTCACTTCACATTAAAATTGAGGCTGATTAAAACCAATTAAAGAACGGAGAAGCTGCCGGGTATCTCGAGTTTTGCACTGTGCGGAATTACAGAGTCAGATATAAGAGTGTAATAAGCCTTCATGATCTACACTTCAGAGTGCACATACCAATGAGCTGCCCTTTACACCCTGCTCTACATTTTAAATACAGCAGAACATTCAGCAACGAGACCTAAAATCTTCATTTACTCTAACGGCGTTTAACACAGTTAATAGATTTTTATCAGACTTAAAGTCTTAAAATGCTGGCTAAGCGCTTTACGGTCAGAACCAGCTGACTTTTAAATCTCCTCCGATGTTTAAAGTCACTTTTTGTTTGTAAACTGTGTGTATTTGACATTTGGACCGTGACCGGCGTGGTTAGTGTGGTTACACGTTTGAGGGTGGTGCGTCACAAAAGTGTTCTTGCGAATGCCTTTGAGAACGGACATGTGCTGGGGTTGCCAGATTCTGCAAAACTCTGAGAGTCCTGAGACTTTTCTAATTGATTGGTTATATATTAGGGTCATCACTGAATTACTCACAATTAAAAATGTATATGTAAATGATTTGTATTATATACTGGATAAAATGATGGCTGTCCACTGTAAAGTATAGAGTAGGCTAAATCTGTGGGCGAGAAAGTCCGGTATGTCCGACTCTGCACCAGGCAGGTGAAAATTCCCCAGATGACCTAATAAACTGGGTGCCATTATGATTTTGGATCAAAATAAAGATAAGAAAAAGAAAAAGCAGAATAAGATACAACCACAAACCAACATGAACATAAAAAATATCATTATGATGTTTGAAATGAGTAGTGGAATTTTTACAGTGGGAGGTTAGGCGGGCGGCACGGTGGCTTAGTGGTTGGCATGTTCTCCTCTCAGCGCTAGGGATTCCCGGTTCGAATCCCCATCTGGGTGGAGTTTCCATGTTCTCCCCGTGTCCGCGTAGGTCTCCTCCGGGTTCTCCGGTTTCCTCCCACAGTCCAAAAACATGGATCAAGTCAATTGAGTTCTCCAAATTGCCCCATATAGAGTGTGTCTGTGTGAGTGAGTGTGTGCCCAGCGATAGATTGGCGCCCTGTCCTGGGTCTATCTGCCCAGCGCCTGAAACGTTCTCCCCTGGATGGGCATGGGGAACCCCACCGCGACCCTAATAGACGATAAAGCAGAAGATAATGGATGGATGGATATATTAGGGTCATCACTGAATTACTCACAATTAAAAATTTATATGTAAATGATTTGTATTATATACTGGATAAAATGATGGCTGTCCACGTGGGTCTCCTCCGGGTTCTCCGGTTTCCTCCCACAGTCCAAAAAACATGGATCAAGTCAATTGAGTTCTCCAAATTGCCCCATATAGAGTGTGTCTGTGTGAGTGAGTGTGTGCCCAGTGATAGATTGGCGCCCTGTCCTGGGTGTATCCGCCCAGCGCCCAAGACGTTCTCCCCTGGATGGGCATGGGGAACCCCCCCCCCGCGACCCTGATGTAGGATGAAGCGGAAGATAATGGATGGATGGAATGGGAGGTTAGGGGTAAGGGGCAACGTCCGAGGTTGTGTGGTTGCAGCATACTCGCTTACTCAATAAGCCTACGACTGCACTGGTTAATTAATAATTACTTGATCAGAAGCCGTACAGTTTAGAATGTAAATCCGGACGCAGCCTCCGCACTATTCTTACCAGAAAGACCTGAGCCCCAGCGTTTCGGACGCACGTGATGTGTAACAGTTTCTTTATGTTGCTCATCCACGCCGTGTCCTTCATTTTGTTTTGCTTATTGGTTTACTGTGGTTACAGTCTCCATCTCACTCTATTAAAAGCTCGTTTGGGCTTCTTGCTCGTTTTCATGCCAGGCACGGGGAAGCAGGTGTTTCTGGCTGTGTCCCTCAGGTGAAAAATACGTTTCAGCAACGTCAGCTGTGTACGTCTGTGCAGGCCGTGTACGTGTGCTGTTACATTTTAAACAGGATTTCGTTCCTGTGACCTCGCAGTGGCCTTGACACACATGTGTGTAATGTTTGCAGTTGAAGTCGGCGCTGACAGTTTTATCTGCGTTAGCTCCGGCGGGGGGTTTGCACGCTGTCTGCAGCCTGACGGCTTTTCGCTTCTCCAACTTATTATGGGACGTGAAAAAGCTGTGTTTATAATAATTATAATAATTATTGACAAAAAGCTTTAACTTTAAAAGATGTGTTTGTGTGAAATTTCAGGTCGCTACATGTGTCTAGTGTAATAGCTGTACCATGCAGCACACACGAATACAGCACCACCACCGTCACCGCTACCACCCCATCAATGTCACTGCAGTCCTGAAAATCATCCACCTGCTCTGTAGTGGTCCTCTGAATACGACCAATGGACAACAGAGTACATACAGAAAAAGATTAAAGAACTACAAAGTCCATCTAAATGACAAAACTGTTATATACACTCAGCTGCACATCGAGTGTCCTGTCAGCGCGACCCCTATATGTGTGTTTTATATAATATACGGCTTCGGCATTAGCTGGAGACCAGAGACCTGACCTTCTTTTGCTCAGATCCTGTAAGTAAGAGCTGAGCACCGTGCGGTTGAGCACTGGGGTTTTTGGGTTAGTTCTCAGGAGGGTGGAATAAAAAGGAGCAAAGAGCTAGGCGTGATTCTTCGGAGTGAATTCTGAAAAACCCTGATAACAAACTTTTGATGGACGCCGAAAGATATTAATAAACCAGACATGCTCGTGAGGGAGGTGAGGGAACGCCGTACGCTGTTTAAACATGAAAACCAGACAGCGGTGCTTTAAATGAGCAAACCACCAGTTAACAAATTAAGGTCTTCCCATGCGTTAAGGTCTTGCCATGCGTTTTCTGATCCTCTTAATATAATTAGGGCCACAAGGGGCACTGGCACATCACAGTGGACAGGTTACCAAACATCATAGGGCTTGTATACAGAGACACGTTGTTTCGACAATTTAGTACCATGTTGTAGATAGTGAGAGAAAACAGAGGCTCATAGAGACATGGAGAGAACATGCAAATCTTACTTTGTTGTGATGTGAAAAAAACACCTCTGTGGCACCAAATACTAATGCTTATATAGTATTCATTCATTCATTATCTCCCGCTTTATCCTCTAGTAGGGTCGCGGTGGGGTTCCCCTATGCCCATCCAGGGGAGAACGTTTCAGGCGCTGGGCAGATAGACCCAGGACAGGGCACCAATCCATCGCTGGGCACACACTCACTCACACACACACACTCTATATGGGGCAATTTGAAGAACTCAATTGACTTGATCCATGTTTTTGGACTGTGGGAGGAAACCGGAGAACCCGGAGGAAACCCACGCGGACACGGGGAGAACATGGAAACTCCACCCAGATGGGGATTCGAACCGGGAATCCCTAGTGCTGAGAGTGCCAGCGTGCCGTCCTGCTTATATAGTATTTATAAATAATTACAAAAATCCAGAAAACTAGTATGTTGATACTTTATGATATACTGTATGTTATTATTATACACATATGATATTATGTGTACATCTTATTTTATATGTTTATTTATTGTTTATATGTTTTATATGTTTATTCTATATGTTTATATATACAGTATATATATTGTAATGTACGGCGGCACGGTGGCTTAGTGGTTTAGCATGTTCTCCTCTCAGCGCTAGGGGTTCCCGGTTCGAATCCCCATCTGGGTGGAGTTTCCATGTTTTCCCCGTGTCTGCGAGGGTTTCCTCCGGGTTCTCCGGTTTCCTCTCACAGTCCAAAAACATGAATCAAGTCAATTGAATTCTCCAAATTGCCCCATATAGAGTGTGTCTGTGTGAGTGAGTGTGTGCCCAGCGATGGATTGGCGCCCTGTCCTGGGTGTATCTGCCCAGCGCCCGAGATGTTCTCCCCTGGATGGGCATGGGGAACCCCACCGCGACCCTAATAGAGGATAAAGCGGGAGATAATGAATGAATGAATGAATGAATATTATAATATACTCTGTGCACTTACACTCCTAATAATATTATAGAGGTAATTAAAAATAACTTTACTAACGATGAACATTCACTGTACAGACGCTCCTCAGATTGCAGTACATTGGTTTAAGATTTTTTTTTTTTACCGTCATGATGGGAATCTGATGATTCACATAAATGCACATTCAGCAGAAAGCGTATGCTAATTTAGATTTTTCCCTGAGCAGGTGATATGCAGTAGATGCTCTCTCACAGATGCCGAGCGCTTGGGCCGCCGCCAGCCGATTGAGCTGAGCTACAGCATGTTCGGTCGGCCACGCCATCCATAGTGTATTCTGTCTGTTTACATCTGCCTGGTGTGTGAAACCATCACCTGACCACGGGGTCGGCAATGACACCCCATCGCAATCTGAGGTTCATGATCTACAGACTTTCATTCATTATCTCCCGCTTTATCCTCTATTAGGGTCGCGGTGGGGTTCCCCATACCCATCCAGGGGAGAACGTCTCGGGCGCTGGGCAAATACACCCAGGACAGGGCGCCAATCTATCGCTGGGCACACACTCACTCACACAGACATACTCTATATGGGGCAATTTTTTGAGAATTCAATTGACTCGATCCATGTTTTTGGACTGTGGGAGGAAACTGGAGAACCCGGAGGAAACCCATGCAGACATGGGGAGAACATGGAAACTCCACTCAGATGGGGATTCGAACCGGGAATCCCTAGTGCTGAGAGGAGAACATGCCAACCGCTAAGCCACTGTGCCGCCGATCTACAGACTTGTTCAGACTTTTTTTTTTTACTGAACTTAAATTTATGGAGGGGAAATGAACCCAATGTGATTGGAACAAAAGTAAAGTCAAAAGTCTGTGTGTGTGTGTGTGTGTGTGTGTGTGTGTGTGTGTGTGTGTGTGTGTGTGTGTGTGCAGCATGGATGCTGACACGCTCCAGTAACAGCCCATATCTCTGCGTAGCACTGATTTGATTTTGCCCCCCCCCCCCCAAACAGATCCCACATCCCGTATAATTCCTCGTTTGGTTAATATTCCAGATGAACCCAGCGATGTCACTGAATTGGGCACATTCGTTTCCCGTAATGAGGTTTGTTCAGCATAATAAATGTGCTCGCAGGACTGATGTTATTAAAGACGTCAGTGAGGGAGCGACTCGGCCTTCGTTTGCATATCTGTTCGGGGAAAAGGA